>OX596227.1:6256036-6864145 GCA_951394215.1 Glyphodes perspectalis
GGCGCAGGCGCGGCGGCGGGCGCGGCGGGCGGCGCGTCGGAGCGCACGCCGCTGCTGGGCGCGGGCGCGCGGTCGGCGCACGGCGAGTCGACCGCCAACTGGTTCTCGCCGGTCGACACGCCCGAGGCGAGTCCGCGCCCGCGCCGCCCCGGCGACCAGGTCATACTCACGCAGGATCAGGTCAGTGGCCATATTTGGACCGTCCTTTTTATAGGACGAGGGTGGCACGCAAGAGCGGCAAACTATTGCTTTTTGTTTATTTTTAATCTCCTTTTTAACCGACCTAAAAAAAATAAGGAGGTTCTCAATTCGACTGTTTTTTTTAATACTATTTTGTCTACTGTCAACTGTATTGACTGCCTCGTTGGTCTAGTGGTAGCATGCGCCGCCTAAGAACCCAGAAATCCCAGGTTCAAATTATAGGTCCTCCTAACCGATATCGGTCACGGCAGCCAATCTCAACGAGGATAAGCCAACTGCGCAGGAGATATTAAAATGCACAAGTGTGTGCACACACAGGTGCACTCGCTGTTCCTTCACTCTCATAGTCCGGTGAGACGGCTATTCAACATGACCGGAGAGAGGTCAGGCGCAGGACCAACGGCTTAACGTGCATTCCGAGGCACGGGGGTGATTAAACCGCCAACTTCCTGACTCCGGGATGATACTGAGTAATTTCAATATTGAAATAACTAGCCACAAGTTTTAGCCCGACCCGGGAATTAAACCTGAGACCTCTTGTTCCTTAGGCGGCGCATGCTACCACTAGACCAATGAGACAGTCGTATGTATGTAAGTAAGTGCTTTTCATAATGGTATATCCAAAATGCACATTAACAGGAACAAATATAATACTTATGAAAAACGGTACTTATAAAAAAAATATTTACATATTTTTTCTCTCTGTCTATCGGGGTAATCTACGAAATGGATGAACCGATTTTTATGAAACTTTCACTGGCAGATAGCTTGTGTTACAAGGAGTAACTGGGCTTTTTTAATTCTGTTTAAAAAGTTTGAAGTTTTTTTGTTACATTCAATTATTTTATATTTATTTATTATTATCATTCCTCGCGGACAAAGTCGCGCGCAACAACTAGTCCAACATAAAGATGTATATAGGTCACCCATCACAATTCGCAATGTCATACTCATCAAATATAGATCATCGCAACAGCCGATTCATACATTGTTCGATGCGCAGGAGTGGCTCATAATTGGGGTCAATTGTCGGTATTAATCGACCACCAATGGGGATTAAGTGGTTACCGATGTCCGTTTCAAATGACAGGCTTGCGTCAATGAGGGCAAGGATGTTTTAGCTACTGGAATACAAATTAATGTTAAAGCATCTAACATAAAAATCATGCTTTTAAAGGTTAACTCAAGTGAAATTAATATGCATACATATTAATTTCGCTTTTCTGTAAATTAGGGAAAATAACATCACACATAAGTAATATAAAGATACAAATTACTTACTTCAAATTATCGTTATTTTACATACATACATATACATACATATTTGTCCCGTGTTGGTCTGGGACTTAAAAAGAATGCGCCAACTGTGTTTCTTGCCTAGCATGTCGTAAAAGGCGACTAATGGTATATCGGGTTTCGGGTATGTGATTGTGTAGGCGTCGAGTTAGCCACTTGTCACTACTTTTTCACAATTTTTTCATCTAACCCAGCCCAGTTTTATTTTTGAATGAATGTGGTTAAAGGGGCCTGCTGTCCCTTTGACTCTGCCTACCCCTTCGGGGAATATGGGCGTGATGTTATGTGCCCGCAATCGCCGAAGGGGTAGACAGGTATTACATTGAAGCGACTGCCGATTCGACCTTCGTAACCCTAAGATAGGGAACGAACCAGACAATTTTTGGATCATGGTTACAAATCCAAAGTTGTTTGAATTTCATCACGATGTTTTCCCTCACCGCCGACCTAGTGGTATAAATACGTACATAGATTTGAAAAATCCAGAGGTACTTGCCCGGGTTTGAACCCACACTCCTCGGTTATGAGACGCGTGTCCTAACCATTGAGGTACCACCGCTCAAGATATCTAATTATCGTTAGGGATTAATCAAAAAGTTTTTTGGCCTAATTACTTTAATGTAGTGATAAATTTTGGCACTTTCTTAATTAATTATGATATCAAATGTATGGTAGTCGATTTTACCCTACTTTCATTTGTATTAGTGTTGCCGAAAAATCGATAGGTTTGCAATCAATATTTAACGGCCAAATCATCTATACGATCGATAGGACAATTTATAGTATCGATATCTCTGTTAGGGCAATACTATCGGTAAACAGCAATACTATCGATTGTATCGATCATATCGATAGTTTTGCTGTTCACCGATAGTTTTCAGTATTGATAGACTATCGATACTATCGATTGTCTTCTACCATCGATACTATCGATTGTCTTCAACTATCGATACTATCGATTGTCTTCAACTATCGATTGTCTTCAACTATCGATACTATCGATTGTCTTCAACTAAATATAGGTTTTCGATACACAATCGATGTTGGCCTATCGAGCGGCAACAGTAATTTGTATCATACATATCATTACGCCCGCAATCACTGAAAGGGTAGGCAGAGTCAAAGAGGCAGAAAACTCTCCACTTTGGGCTATGAATAAACCTGGGTTGAATGAGGGTTTTTAAGAATACAAAATCCGCTAGGTGGCACGAGGATGTCTCGTGGTCTTATCACTGTCACTATTGGCTTGGTCCTTGTTGACAGCATGTCAGTTTGGTCTGACAACTAACCAATGAGGAGGGTGACAAGACCGCAGGTCACAGTTACGCCATCTTTTGGATGTTTTAATTCGAAAAACCCTCATTAGATGGAAAATTGTGAAGAAGTAGTGACAAGTGGCTAGCTTGTCACTACTTATTCTTCACAATTACACACCCAAAAACAAATACACTATTATTGTCCACTCAAAGTTTAATCAGTGCTATTATTCGACTTTTACTCGCTAGAATAGGAACACAGTTGGCACTTTTCTTTTTAAGTCCTAGAAAAAAATGGGACTAATTTTTACTTTAGGAAATTTGACAATCATTCCATCACGTCCACAATCCCCAAAAGGGGTAGGTAGTCTAAAGAGCGATAAAGAGTTCGCCTAATGAGACGCTTATGTAATCACAAATCCAGAACTACATAAACGATTAGTCACCTTTTACGACATGCTAGGCAAAAAACAAAGTTGGCACATTTTTTTCGAGTCCAAGACTAAAATGTGCCAAATTTCCAGAAAAGTCCAAAACACGGGCAGTTAGTACCAAAATGTATAAAAATATTGTGTTGTTGTTGTGTAATAACATCACGCCCGTAATCCCCGAAGAGGTAGGCAGAGTCAAAGGGATAGCAATCCCATTTAACCACATTCAGGCAAAAAACAATACTGGGCTGGGTTAGATGGAAAATTGTGGAAAAGTAGTGGTTTGCTCGTCGCCTACACAATCACATACCCTAAACCCGATATACCATTAGTCGCCTTTTACGACATGCCAGGCAAGGAACACAGTTGGTACATTCTTTTCAAGTCCCAGACCATGGGACATTTAAAATATATGTATATTATGTGCATATATGACTCAAGGTAAATCAGTTTGTTTCCTACCAGTAGGCATATAATTATCACAATAAGAGGATTATTTTCGGTTATTTATCTCGTGCAATTAATGTTGCGAAATGTAGTTTTTATCTGATATCACGTATTTAATTACTGTTGTTATGCACCAAGGTAAATAGATTAGAAATATTCCGCTGCAGTGATCTGAAATAAGTATTACGTAACTACAATGGCGTTCGGTTCTCTCTGCCTACCCCGCTAGGGAAGTGGCGTGAAGTTTAGTTAGTTAGTTACAATAGGGATTATGACTGCATTAAAAAATATAATTATATTTAGTCCGTCAGTTAGATTATACACAAATACTAGACACATATTTTCGCTTTACCAAATTAACAAAAAACCACAAAGATAAAGAGCATCAAAGTTTTTATAATATTTGTCCCATGTTGGTCTGGGACTTAAAAAGAATGTGCCAACTGTGCCGAGCATGTCGCTAAAGGCGACTAATGGTATATCGGGGTTTGGGTATGTCATTGTGTAGGGCGATACACAATTATCATCTTCCTAGCGTTATGTCCCGCGCTTAGACGGGGTCCGCTTGGACCATGATCCAGGATTTAGCGAGTCTGTTAATTACATTGAAGCGACTGCCGGTCTGACCTTCGTAACCCTAAGATAGAGGAACCAGAAAATTTTTATGGATCATGGTTACAAACCAAAGTTGGTTGAATTTGGACCCCGTCTAAACACGGGACATAACGCTAGGAAGATGATGACAAATTTGCACGTGCTGCGTATCATGACTATACCCATATAGGCGACATGTCAATAACATGACGTTATCTCATGTACGATATTCTCGATTCACGTGAGTCTTAAACAAGTTGCTGACCGTTGTTCTATATCCTTGCTTATATTATGAATGCGATAGTAACTCGGTCTGTTTGTCTATCTGTCTGTGTGTTACGTCTAAATTGCTTGAGCGACTGCGATGAAATTTGGTACGTCTAAAGTTTGAGCGCTGAGAAAGGACATTGACAATTTTTTTTCTCGGAAAAATTATAAATTAAGCCACAGTAAGTCTCGATATCAGATCTGTGTATCAAAACTATAACTATCAAAAAATTTTGAATATTTACTTTTTTCTTTTTTTATTAAAATTCACGAAAATTAGGGAAGGTACAACGCATCAAAGTTCTAATCATGGGCTCTTTGACGTCACCAAACATTTTTTTTAATTCACGCAAGATTTTAACGCGCTGTATCTTCGTTTTTTATTTGGACTGAAGATAAAATACGTATACAATTTTTTTTTTAATCTTACTTATTACTAGTTGTGCCAGCGGTGTCACCCGCGTTTAAGGTTAATATTATAAAGACTGTTTCCGTCATACATGATTTCTATGTAACTTTAACCATTAAGGCTGCACACGCGACGGAAGCTTAAAAATGGAGTAACTTCTCCCGTTTTCCCAACATTTCCCTTCACTACTCTGCTCCTATTGATTGTAGCGTGATGAAAAGTATACTATAACCTGCCCAGGTGTATGAATAATAATTGTACCAAGTTTCGTTAAAATCCGTCGAGTAGTTTTTGTTTCTATAAGGAACATACAGACAGACAGACAGACAGACAGACAAAAATTTTACTGATTGTATGTTTGGCATCAGTATCGATCACTAATCAATCACCCTCTGATAGTTATTTTGAAAATATATTTCATGTACAGAATTGACCTCTCTACAGATTTATTATAAGTATAGATGACGGACATTTTTTTTCGTCAAGTAGCTTATGAGGAAGACAAAGTTGCGGGCTTAAGTAATAAGTAACTAGCAGCGCCCCGCGGCTTCACCCGCGTAGTTCCCGTTCCCGCGGGAATATGGAAATAAAATATAGCCTATGTTACTTCCGAATAATGTAGCTTTCCAATGGTGAAAGAATTTTTGATATAGGCACAGTAGTTTTTGAGTTTATTCATTACAAACATACACACATGTTGGTATAGATAAATGAATCTAACTGCACGTGAAACGTGTGTTCGCATGTGATATAGACGTTATCCGCATTTGGTGTTTTTATCACGTATCTATCAACTCGTATTTAAGATAAACTAAAAGTCCGTTTATTTGTCTTTACAATTTTTTCTATTATGCTTGACCATCGGTTATATATTCCTGCGACTTCCAATCCAATCATTTATATACTATCACTTTTGGCCCATGTTAAAAAGAATGTCCCGTGTTGGTCTGGGACATAAATAGAATTTGCCAACTGTGTTTCTTGCCTAGCATGTCGTAAAAGGCGACTAATCGTATATGGGGCTTTGAGTATGTGATTGTGTAGGCGACGAGCTAGCCACTTGTCACTACTTTTTCGCAATTTTCCATCTAACCCAGCCCATTGTCCCGTGTTGGTCTGGGACACAAAAATAATGTGCCAACTGTGTTTCTTGCCCAACATGTCGTAAAAGGCGACTAATAGTATATGGGGTTGTGGGTATGTGATTTTGTAGGCGACGAGTTAGCCACTTTCACTACTTTATCACAATTTTCCATCTAACCCAGCTCAGTTTTGTTTTTGGCTGAACGTGGTTAAAGGGGCCTGCTGTCCCTTTGAATCTGCCTACCCCTTCGGGGATTATGGGCGTGATGTTATGTATGTTAATATATCTTACTATGCTTAATACTGCTTTAAAATGCTGACAAGGGACTTAGAAAGTGATATTCCTAAGTAAAGATTGTAAGAATTAACAGTTCACACACCGCGTACTTGTAATCTCAGCGAACTTTTTTTTCAATGTTTGGGTTGTCCGTGGCAGTTAATAAGTCTGGTCGAGTTTTAAGGACCGGGCCCTTAGAACTCTACCGTCAACAACTAAGGGGAGTCTCCACCAAACAAAAGTTGCCAATTTATGTTCGGTGGAGACTCGGCTTTTTAGCGTCTCAGTGAGACTCGACCAACGCCTCATCACGTGTACCGCTACTTTCGCCACGAGCTGCGGTGCGGCCGGCAGCGCTGCCAATTCGCGGGTAATTACCCGAAAAGCGGGTGATTTGACGACAAATAGGGAAGTTGACTGGCAAGTCAATTGAGATAATTTTTAAAAGTTGTCAAAATGCGATAATTTCGTAGATTTTGTATGGAGTTGTCAACATATGACGTCACTAGTTCGTATAATCAACTGACTAAAAATTAAGCAGTTTTTGTAAAATTGTGATATGTACTTTTTAAAAGCTGTCAAAATGCGATAATTTTATAGATTTTGTATGGAGTTGTCAACATATGACGTCACTAGTTCGTATAGTCAACTGACTAAATATTAAGCAGTTTTTGTAAAATTTTAAATTGTAGACTGAATATATTTTAAAATCAATAACGTCTTACAACATACTACGATACTTTCTTTTACGGTATTGATATTACAAAATTAAATATAAATGGTATCAACATCCCAATTGAGAAAGTGGATAATTTGGCGGGTATTTGTTGCCTTGAAGGTAAAACCGGGTATTTTGTATTGTAGACAATAGGCTATTTGACAGTATGAAAAATTATGAATTATTTTACGATTTTACGAATTTTAACAGCGAATTCTATTAATCAATATAAAAAATATTGTATATTTTCACCAAAAAAACCCAAAATGAAATTTATTTATTTTAAGTACGAGTCACGTGACCGTAAACGGTTGTGATTGGCTGAATGGATTGTGACGTCGCACGTCTGTGAACAACCAGTTCTGCCATTGCTTTACGCTCGAGTTCCTTGTTTTCTTACGATTTTTAAGTCTATCATTGTACATTATTTGTATGCTCAGTAATAGTGACCTCTTCACTTGTATAATCATGGTGAATGATTTTGTAAAAGCAGACATCGGAAACTTTCGATCGGAATTTTCGTTAAACCACTATTATTCCTACTTTTACACTCTGGCACTTCAAACCCTTTATAGCTATTTTTTGTTCTAGTAAATTACAGGTAAAAACTCAATTATACCAACGAATGAGAACGATTTTACCTTCTTCCAATGTCTTCGTACTAACGTGTGACGTCACTCGACGCCATTTTGCCGAAGTAGGCGTTTTGATAACTCAAATAATCAGTGTATTTTTAAATATAATTTTTTATATGAAATACTTATCATAAATTAAAATAAATGTTATTTCTAGAGTCCTCATACATCATTAAATATAGTGCGGTGGTTTTAAGAAATTAGTCAAATAGCCTATTGAATTCATAAATGCCTGTATTGCTAGACTATGAAACAATCAATATCGTCTATGGTGAGGTATTCCCCTCCTAAATGCATGAACGCTATTGGCGCAGGCCTTGAATGTATTAAAAAATAAGTTAGCTTAGGTAAAATTATACGTGTAGATTACAAAAAATTAGGCCCAAAAAAATAGCATATTTTCGGGTATTTTGTATTTGAAGGCGGTTAAAAACGGGTGTTCTTGTGATTCGTTGCGGGTAATCTAATGATTTATGTCTGGCAGCCCCGCCGGCCATGTCAGTCAGTGTGCGCCGAGCGTCCGACGCGATCGGTTGTTTATCGCGTGGCGTGCGAGTGTCGTTGCAGTAATACGTGTGTGCTAACATTCGATCATTGATGCGTTTCACGTAATCATTTCTCATTCGATCATCGATACATTTCTCGCAATCGGTTCTTTATTCGATTATTGTAAATTAGTTGTGGTGCGAATGTTCGTATCCCTCTGACCCGTATTTGTTTTGTTATTAATGCGAACTCTCGTGTCGGTGATAAGTATGTTTATACAGCTTGAGAATTGCAAGGAGCTGTTTGTTTCTTTTATTTAATTTATAGGTACATATAGTTGTAGCATACTTTAAATGTCGTGAAAACAATTCTCAAAAGATGTTTCCTAGCTCCAAACTATGTATTTACGCTTGTGATGTGCGTGCTAGGTAATGAATAGACACGATTAAATGTTTATAAACAACTATGACTCACAATACAAATGACCATGTTGACAACACGCAACATTTGTCTCTAAATAGACGATTTCGGTGGTAGCTCAATGGTAAGGACACGCGCCTCTTTACCGAGGAGTGCGGGTTCTAACAAGGGCACGTACCTCTGGATTTTTCAAATCTATGTACGTATTTATACCACTAGCTCGACGGTGAAGGAAAAACATCGTGATGAAACCTGCAAATTCAAACAACTTTGGATTTGTAACCATGATCCAAAAATTGTCTGGTTCCCCTATCTCAGGGTTACGAAGGTCAGACCGGCATTCGCTTCAATGTAATTACCAGACTCGCTAAATCCTGAATCATGGTCTAAGCGGACCCCGTCTAAAAACACGAGACATATCGCTAGGAAGATGATGAGACGATTGCATTTCATTTCATTCCATAGCGGGGTTCGAACCTGACCTTTTAGTTACTTGCTTGTGATGTCGTTCTGATTTTGTTTCATGAATTAAATATTCATATTCTGACTACCATCACCAGATTAGTAGTAATATATTATTATATAACTAGCGTCCCGCAGTTCCACCGCATAGTTCCCGTTTCTGTGGGAATACGGGGATAAAATATAGCCTATGTTACTCGCTGATAAAGTAGCTTTCTATTGGTGAAATAATTTTTAAAATCGGTTCAACAGTTCAGGTGTGACAGCGTTACAAACAAACTCGCATTCGAATTAATAATATTAGTATGGATCATCAAAATTACATATCTGTGTTTCGTTTGAAATCAAAACTACAGTTGGAATTAGGTTAAAATTTACTTTAAAGATTAGATAATATTGTATACTTGAGATCACTGTTGCAGTACGAATGTTGACACCATTCATATTTAATTTTGTAATATCAATTCCAAAAATGAAAGTATCGTAGTATGTTGTAAAACCTTGTTGATTCTGAATTATATTGAGTCTGCGATTTTAAATTTTACAAAACCTGTTTAATGAATAAATAATAAAATAAAATCTCAAGACTGACACACCAATTCCCTAGTCCCAAACTAAGCTTATGCTTGTGCTACGGATACTAGATGACCGGATAATGATACTTAAATACATTTATAAACATCCATGACTCGAGTACAAATGTCCATGTTCATCACACGAAACATTTGCCCCTAGCGGGATTCGAACCCGCGACACTCGGTTTCGGGGCCAGGGTCTCTGACCACTCGACCATCGGGCCAGTCAAATATTTAATCAGTTGGCTACACGAACTAGTGACGTCATATGTTGAAGCCCATACGAAATCTATGAAGTGATTGCGTTTTGACAGATTTTAAAAAGTATCTCAATTGACTTGGTGACAGTCAACATCTATAATGTTGGACATGATATCCTTCGTAAAACGTAGAACGTTTACTTTTATAGTATGTACGTACTTACCATCGAGCCTACAATCCCCTAAGGGGTAGGCAGGGCCCAAAGAGCGATAATCTCGAACCACATTTCAGTCATAAATAAAATTTAATTGGTTAAGTGGAAAATTCTGAAAAACTAGTGACAAGTGGCTAGCTCGTCGCCTACACAATCATTAACCTGACACCCGATACACCATTAGTCGCCTTTTACGATATACTAGGAACACAGTTGCAACATATAGTCTTAGACTAAGCAGGGACCAGTAGTACGATTAAGTTAGAATAGTGATATTAATTTCAATTGTACATACATATATACATACGCCCATAATCCCCAGAGGGGTAGGCAAAGTCAAAGGCAGCATGCCCCTTTAACCACATTCAGCCAAAAATAAAACTGGACTGGGCTAGATGGATAATCAGTAGGGATGATGACTGCATTAAAAAAACTATAATAATTCTATTTACTCCGTCAGTTAGATTATACAAAAATACTAGACACATTTTTCGCTTTACAAAATGAACAAAAAATCACAAAGATAAAGAGCATCAAAGTTTTAGAGTGGGGGCTTGTGACGTCACTATTTTGTAAAAATTATACACAAGCGTGACGTCATGCGCAACTTGAATGCATTGTATCTTCATCAATGTTTGTTTGACAAATAAATAAAAAAATACGTGTTAAATTTTTTTTTATAATCTAACTGACGGAATTAACAGAACTTGTTAGTCATTTAGCCTATTGTTATTAAAAAAGCAAAAACCAATTTATAAATGTGTCATTGTGTTTGCAATGACCCATAAACGGGGCACGATAATAAATATAGATAACATATGGACCTTGGGCTCTCGTATTAAAACCATAGATTTAGGATGTACAAGATACACAATGACGGCTCGGAGACATGACCAAAATAAATTTAAACATGTGTTGGTTGACGTCTATGTGTGGGTTAAAAATAGTGTTGTCAAAGACGCACTTTTACATTATCGACTAATTCAGTTGTATACCTACTAATAGTATAGGTATTTAAAACATTTTTTTATACTTTTGATTAATTACACTGGCCAACATGTTTTTTTCACAAATTAAACTCATTGCTTTTTTGATAAATCGGTAACAGCTGATTCAAATTCAGTAATCCAAATTTGCCCATCAGGTCACATTTTTGCGATATTTGTGAACAAAGTTTCTGAAATTGGCTTTAAGGTCCGACTTCAGTATTGATAAATCAATTCATAAGCACTATATTTGTTATATCTATTATCTTTTGTGGGAAGTAATAAACTTAAATTTCTTATTTACAGTGTAAATTATATTACCAAATTAATGCCTCGTAAAATATTCGCATTAGAATGGTATAAAGAATTCGTCCTTAAAAAAGACGCATCTTCGAATGTATGCAAAAATTATGGTAAAGTTTAACTAGTCATATCTTTGCATAGAATCATAGTAGAAGCTTAATTCGAAGTACATCGAAATTTTAAGTATTCTGACTATTGATCGTATGTATTATGTTTACGTTTTAATAATATTTATGCTGTTAAATAAATAACAAAAACCGTTTAAAATTGCAAGCTTTTTTATGTTTGTAGTTCAATAACCTAAAAATGTGACCTGATGGGAAAATGTTTATAACAGAATTGTATTATGCTGGTACTGATCAGTAGAAAAAGTAATAAATTGTTTCTGTTACAAAAAAGAAGCATAATTTTGTTGACCAGTGTTATTTATGGCATTGATGAAATCAGCAGTTGTTTATATTAGGTAAATCGGAATTAGTCGGTACGAAATCGCATTCTAAGCAGTTCTATAAACAATGAGATGGTAAAATGTATTCCTCGAATATTCAGCGTGTAAAAAATAAATAAAATAGAAATATGTTCTATGATTTATATCTATAAGACAAAAAGACATGACTTTTGCTTTGACTGATGAAATGAAATTAAACAAATAATATATTAGCAACTTTTAATTTGGTGACATTTAGTTATTTAAATATAATATGTAGTGCAACAAATTTTTTGTTGCCGTCATTTGCCGTCAAAATGTTTGTTGCAGATAGTGGAGTTCTTACTGGGAGTCCAATCTGGTCTGTCTATAGTCCGCATCCACTTTTTACATAATGCTGGGTTGCTTGGAAACCTAGGAAAATTATCAGTTACTTAAATAACAAATTTACGGAGATAATGAGTTCCCAATGTGAATATAGTTATATTTCAACATAACTTGGCTAAATAACTTTGTATTCATGTCATGATGTCGCTAAAAGACGATTAAGTTTTTATCGATACTCGTGACGTCACCGCTTTGTCAAGCACTAGCGTAACCAAACTATTTACTATTTTACACAATATTTTCCCCAATTCTGTTTATAATCACGATGTATATTTAGAAAGATCAATTAGAATCAGTATACTATTGTAAACATATTTTTCTAAACTGATTACTAGCAACAATTTGACAAAATATGGTTTGAAAAAATCTAATGATAAAATCGTATTTACCTGTGAAAAGTGTATTTATTCAGATTATTCCGTCGTGTAACCTCACAATCACGTACAGAACAAGTCACCTTAATTGCACATTTAATATTCTCGATTATAATCCAAGGTTTAATACATAAATGCACAAATTTCACTACGACGTAGAATAGACCGGGACGCTAAGGCCTCTTACTCGCAAAAACATTGACATAGGTACTTTATTCACTGTCTCTTTTTCTCTCGGGCGGTTTGAATTTCAGCAGGATTTCTCGCTCTCACGCTTTATGTATCTTTTGCGTAGTAAAAAAATTCTAAATCTATGATTAAAACAATAAGTAGTAACTAAAAGACGATTACGACACAAGTTATTTTTATTAATCTGTTCAATTGTAATGTTAGGAGTCATACAAACCGTAGAGCTTGTATGAAAAGGATCATGAATGATGAAGAGGCGAGTGAGGTGTGTAAGGATCGTGCCATATGGCGTTCGGTTCTCTCTGCCTACCCCGCTAGGGAAGTGGCGTGAAGTGTAGTTAGTTAAATTGTGCTGAAAATAAATAACAGACAACTATATTGATTTGATTTAAAATTAAGTAGCTTAATCACTTGTGTTACGGTAATCAGAATTAAAGAATGTACCTCATACACCCAAACTCGAGACGAATACCTGTTTCATCAACCACTTCTCTCTTTCATTTCTAAACTTGATAAAAGGTAGCCTTTGTTTCCCTGATTAAGGAAGGATAAAAATCTACAAAAAAAAATCAGTCGATTTGAGAACCTCCTCCTTTTTTTTGAAGTCGGTTAAAATATTGTTTATTGTCGACTCCTACTAATGTTATAAATGCGAAAATAGCTGTCTGTCTGTCACTTCTCACCACAACCATCTAGCCGATTCCTATGAAGTTTAGAACAATAGTTTTTCCCTTAAGAAGGGGCATAGACTTTTTATACTGGAGATGTGTGTAGATTCTGAACAATTTTATACTAGTCTCAGTAAAAATTCCAAACGCGAGCGGACCCGCAAGCCTAAGCTAACTAACTAACTAAACTTCACGCCACTTCCCTAGCGGGGTCGGCAGAGAGAACCGAACGCCATATGGCACGATCCTTACACACCTCACTCGCCTCTTCAACATTCATAATCCTTTTCATACAAGCTCTACGGTTTTTATGACTCCTAACATCACCTTCTTTTAATACACGACCAATCTGGTCGTGGTATGTGAGCCTGGGCCTTCCGCGGCTCCTACATCCTTCCACATTCGCATTCATAAGCTAGTTACGGAATAAATATCTGCACAACACGTTAAAACTGTTGCTAGACTGTCCTTGATTTTATTTAAATTTAAAATGTCTGTTTCATAATAAAATGCAAACAGGATTTAAACGAAAAACAGACATTTATACGATCGTAAATGGAATTTTAATTCAATCATGTCTGCTAAATCCATTTTGGTCTACTTAAGAATATTTTATTTTCGACTGGCTCGATGGCGCATTCGGTAGTGACCCTGCTCCATGCGCTATGAGTTATGGGTTCGATCCCCACCCGGGCCAAACATTCATGTGGTGAATACTTGTGTTTGTTCTGTGTCTGGGTGTTAATATCCAATATTCAAGTATATATTTGTAATACCACTGTTGATTCTGATATCCGTAACATAAGTGCTTAAGCTACTTAACTCGAAGTCAGATCAATAATGTGATGTCGTCTGATATTTATTTATTTATTATTATTATTATTTGATCTTGGGTGGCGTAGAGAAGTATTATATCTTGGAAAATTTACAAACAAGCATATTCATATAATACACATACATACATACATACATACATACATACAATCACGCCCGCATCCCCTAAGGGATAGGTAGAGTCAAAAAAGCTTTCGATACTGGTAATATCAATTAATGTAAAGGACCAATCACGTTTTTTCAGAAGAGCCAAAAACTGATTTTTTTTCTTTGTCCCTCTTTATCTTTTTATATAGAGCAGCTATAATAAAGTGCTCTATGGTGAAGTATGTCCGATTGTTCCGTTCTTTCATATTAAAACCGCAAAACGTATTCACAACATGTTCAGTTATTACTGATACTATTAAAGACCAAAGATTTGATTGTTTGTTTGTTTGTATTGAATATGCTCCGAAACCACTGGACCGATTTGGAAAATTCCTTCACCAATGGAAAGCTACTTTATCAGCGAGTAACATCGGCTATATTTTATCCCCGTATTCCCACGGGAACGGGAGCTACGCGAGTCGCTGTTAGTTGACACAGATTATAATTCGGAGCCTTCGATACGCAAATACGATTCGCGTTTGGCTATTTTATTATTTTTCTGGGTGATGTCTGTTTGAACTTTGAACTTTAATTTCTTTGATTTGTTTTATTTTTTTGGCGCTTTTATAATGTATATTTAGTCGACCTGACCATGAAACAAAATACCTCGGGTTCAGATCACGCTATTGGTAAATGTTCGTCAGGTGAACACGGCCGCTTGTATTCAAGTTAAGGATCTTAATAAATAAACGTATTTTTAAGTAGTATCCTTTACCTAAACAAGAATAGCTTAGTTTGGATCTAGATAATTGATATGCATAATTTAAAAAATATTGAAGAGGTAATGTTGAATTGTTGAATGAGTGAGTGAGGTGTGTAAGGATCGCGCCGTTAGTTAACATAACGCAACATAACATCACGCGAAAATCCCTGAAGGGGTAGGCAGAGTCAAAGAGGCAGCAGGCCACTTTAATCACATTCGTCCAGAAACAAAACTGGACTGGTTTAGATGGAAAATTGTGAAAAAACGGTGACAAGCGGCTAGCCTGTCGACTACACAATCACACACCCAAAACCCGATATACCATTAGTCGCCTTTTACGACATGCTACGCAAGAACCACAGTTGGCACATTCTTATTTTTTTGTCCCAGATCAACATGGGCCAAGTCCCAGACCAACATGGGACAAGGAATAAATATATAAATAAATTGTCCAGACTGTTACACCAATTCCTTAGTTCCAAACTAAGCGTAAGCTTGTGCTTACGCTTAGCTTGTTGTAGTATTCACAACTAGGCGAACGGATAGACATACTTAAATACGTATATAAACGTCCATGACCCGAGTACAAATTTTCATGTTCATCACACGAAACATTTGCCCGTAGCAGGATTCGAACCCGCGACACTCGGTTTCGTGGCCAAGGTCTCTGACCAATCGACCAACGGGCCTGTCGAATGAATGAAGCTGGCACATTCTAAGTCCCAGACCAACACGGGACATCGTCTGAGTTAATGTCTAAAAAGGAATAGACACACTTATCTATGGCCTTGGTCAAGAGACCGCTTGTCTTTGGATTAAAAGAGTTTATTGATATAAAAGTAATCCATCTAGTATTAAAAGATAATGGCTCGCATTTAGATAGTGATGTCGATTTGAATCGTCAGGTGACATCTGGTTTTAATAATGTATTCTAGTTATGTTTATCTGTCTGTGTGTCCGTCTATCGCGTAGCCTGATGGGTAAGGTGGAGGTCAGGGTTGCAAACTGTATTATCATACATACACATCATCGCCCGTAATCCCCGAAGGGGTAGGCACTCCTTAACCACATTTAGCCAAAGAAAAAAACAGGGCCAGTTTAAGATGGAAAATTGTGAAAAAGTAGTGACAAGTGGCTAGCTCGTCCCCTATACAATCACACACCCAAAACCCGATATACCATTAGTCGCTTAACGATATGTTAGGCAAGGAACGCAGTTGGCACATTATTTTTAAGTCCCAGACCACCATGGGACTGTGTTATCATTACATACCTAGTTTAAACACAGTCGCTTCTGTCTATTCGCTTAAATCATTTAAACTACACAAGGGATGTTGATGCGGTTTTCACCAATATATTAAGTGATTCAAAAGGAAGGTTTTTATGTATAGTTTTATATTTTTTTGAGCTCACTAAACAAAGTTGAGGCGGGTCCATCTATATCTATACTTATAATAAATTTAAGTGTAGTGAGGCAATTCTGTACATGAAATATATTTTCAAAATAACTATCAGGGGGTGATTAGTGATCGATACTGATGCCAAAAATACAATCAGTAAAATTTTTGTCTGTCTGTCTGTCTGTCTGTATGTTCCTTATAGAAACAAAAACTACTCGACGGATTTTAACGAAACTTGGTACAATTATTCTTCATACTCCTGGGCAGGTTATAGTATACTTTTCATCACGCTACAATCAATAGGAGCAGAGTAGTTAAGGGAAATGTTGGGAAAACGGGAGAAGTTATTCCATTTTTTTTAGCTTCCGTCGCGTGTGCAGCCTTAATGGTTAAAGTTACATAGAAATCATATATGACGGAAATAGTCTTTATAATATTAACCATAAACGCGGGTGACACCGCTGGCACAGCTAGTATATAATATTAACTGTTTCCACCGGCTCCGTCCGCCTCAAATTCTGGTACAGAGACTATTGTGTGTGTGTTTTGGTGTGATCTAAAAAACTTCCAGGATAAAAAGTAGCTTATGTGGCATCCCCTTTTTATCGAAATTGGTTTAGTTTATTCGTGAAGACGTAACAGACAGACAAAGATATTTCGCATTCATAATTATTCGAAAAAATTAAAAAGGATGTGCTTTTGACATATTTATCATGTGTTGCTATGACGATCATCATCATCCTAGCGTTATGTCCCGTGCTTAGACGGGGTCCGCTTAGACCATGATCCAGGATATAGCGAGTCTGGTAATTACATTGAAGCGACTGCCGATCTGACCTTCGTAACCCTAAGATAGGGGAACCAGACAACTTTTGGATCATGGTTACAAATCCAAAGTTGTTTGAATTTGCAGGTTTCATCACGATGTTTTCCCTCACCGTCGAGCTAGTGGTATAAATACGTACATAGACTTGATAAATCCAGAGGTACGTGCCCGGGTTTGAACCCGCACTCCTCGGTTAAGAAGTGCGTGTCCTAAACATTGAGCTACCACCGCTCTTGCGGTGTTGCTATGACGATAATCCGACAAAAATGCTTATGTTTGACCCTGGGATATCGAATTGAGGTTTGTCATTCGGTAACCTCTATATTAAATGGATTCTCTGTTAATTAATAAACTTAATATCGGGTTAACTGTTGCGTAACAGATATACTTTGTTTGTACTCACAAAGGACATTACTATTAAAATGACTGTTATTATATGCAATGTTGATTAAATGTATGAGTGTACCAAAGATTATTGGTAAACAGTTCTTTTTGTACACACTTTTGTACCTTTTATACAGAGGATTTTTTTATTTCAAAGGGGTAATTGTATGATTATATTTATCATACTTTCTGTCATTAAAGCTCTGAAACCGGTGACCGGACCACTATAAAAGACATCACAGATATCATTTATTATCATTTTCATTTTCACTCTCATACGGATGATACATGAAACAATTTTAATGATAACACCGTTATTATTAAAGTAGTTTTTAATAATAATTTTATAATAACACACGCCAATTAGTAAAATAGTTTCCTGCAATCATTTGCTCAAAACACAACACCAGTGCCGTGAACTTTAAAAAATAAACCAGTTTTAAAAAGAAATAAAAACGGAATCCAACATGGCCGCCTCCCCATCAGCCGAGCTCACTCCGAACCAATACCACGAGATGGAGAAACACGTTAAAGACTTGGAGGATGTGAAGACTGATGAGGAATTGGAGAAGAAGTTGGAGAATATGAATCGTTTCGGATTCTCCATCAGCAACTGGATGAAGTATCTGTTCAATAAGGATAGTACTGAGGAGTTTAAGGCTGAATGGTTGACAGTAAGTCTTATTAATTACGTCATCGAGTTTTTTAGCTAACGCTTGGCGGAGTTCGGATAAAAATCTTTGTATTATCTGGTTCTAGTTCTCTATTTATTAAACAATCTTGTATTTATTAGTTTATATAAATCTAGTTCTGAGTGCTCCTTAACGGATTCAACGCTGAAAGTCAGATACGTAAAATGGCAAATAAGCAGAATGTCGGAAATATGACATTATGCTTAAATGGCTATTCGCGTTTACGTCAAACAGCGTATCCATCGTCTTGATTATTGGTTTCACAGACATGCATAGTGGTATATATGCAGAATGTCGGAATTCTGTCATTTTGCTTCTATTTTAAAAAGTGTGTTTGAAAAAAGAACCTTGGATTTTTTTTTTAAAAAGGACCTTGGAATCTTTTAGATTATTCTATATAACAAAATTCTTGCAAGATATTATTTATATTACCTTGTACATTCATGGAGTTTATTAAAACTCTTTTTTGTTTCTTCCTTCATGTTTACTATTTTTAATACTAAATAATAAGCTTTAATTTTTTTAAATGTCTTGTATTTGTACTATCATTTATTTGGGATAGGTTTTTGAATTTTGAAATGTTACAGCTATAAAAAAAACGCTATTTAATATTATATTCGCCCGCAAACTGAGTTGGTTTCTTTTAGAGTAGTGGATTCAACACTTAATACACCATTTTTCGCCTTTTACGACTTGCTAGGCGAGGGAAACAGTTGGTACATTCCTTTAGGGACTAACCAACCAACTTCGGATCGAGGTCGACTCTCACTAACAGCAACCATTTGTCCATAGATAGACGAGTACAAGTCCCAAGCGGAGGAGAGCATGATGGCGGCGTGGCGCGTGGTCCATCTGCCCAACTGGGTGGTGGAGAAGCGTGGTAGCGGCGGCGACGTGGTCGAGTCTAAGCGGACTGAGCTCTTCGGGAAGGTGTACCGGTTTACTGTGAGTTTGATAATGCATTTTATAGGTGGTATACAAAAAATCATTTTGAATGTGGTATACTGACCTCTTCCGGGGAGGTGTACCAGTTAACTGTGAGTTTGATATGGATTTTGAATGTATACCGACCACTTTGACGTTACAACTTCACAGTGAGGGTTACGTCACTGTCAGCCTAAAAAAATAGCTTATAAAATCCATTTCAATTATAAATTAACTAACTAACTAAACTTCACGCTACTTCCTTAGCGGGGTAGGCAGAGAGAACCGAACGCCATATGGCACGATCCTTACACACCTCACTCGCCTCTTTAACATTTAAATAAATAAAGATTAATACTTGAAATATAAATTAGATTAATTTATTTAACTAACTAGACAAGCTCGATGGCGCATTCGGTAGTGACCCTGCCCCATGCGCCAAGAGTTGTGGGTTCGATCCCCACCCAGGACAAACATTCGTATGATGAATACTTGTGTTTGTTCTGTGTCTGGGTGTTAGTATCCAATATTTAAGTATATATATGTAATACCACTGTTAATTCTGATATCAAAATTCAAAATGCAAAATTCAAAATTTCTTTATTCATGTAGGCCTTAAAAAAAAGCACTTATAAATCGTTAATTTTACAAAATCTTTAGAGCAATGTGAATCTACCACCGGTTCGGAATGCTGATTCTACCGAGAAGAAACCGGCAAGAAACTCGGTAGTTACTCTTTTCAGCGTCAAAATATACATGAGTAATATACACTTTTCTTTTAAATGTTCTAAACCAAATCATACAATCAATGACTGCGGGAGATGACATAGTATGATTACTTACAATAAAAGTGTAAGATTATCCGTAACACAAGTGCTTAAGCTACTTACCTCGGAGTCAGATCAGTGTATGTGATGTAGTCTGATATTTATTTATTTTTAATTTATAACTTTATGATCCATTTCTTAACAGCAGAAGTATTGGTGTGCGATGTGACCTCACGTCACGTTGTGTATTTCCAGGGTATCGTCGAGTGTCCAGCTAATTTCCTTTACGAAGAGTTCCGCGACAACATCACTAAGCTGCCGGAATGGAATCCCACTATCCTGAAGAGTGACCTTGTGAAGGTAAGATCCAATTAAATTTTATCACCAAAAAGGTTCCAATGGTGGCAGTTGACCTTTTTGATATAGACAGGCCCGTTGGTCGAATGGTCAGAGACCCTGGCCACAAAATCGAGGGTCGCGGGTTCGAATCCCGCTGGGGGCAAATGTTTCGTGTGATGAACATGGGCATTTGTACTCGAGTCATGGATGTTTATAAGCGTGTGTATGTCTATCCGTTTACCTAGTATCCATAGGACAAGCTTATAGCTTAGTTTGGAACTAGGGAATTGGTGTATTAGTCCGGAGAATTTATTTATTATTTATATTAAAATTAATGCGTTTTCCTTCAGCATTGCGTCCTTAGTCAGAGCTTAGTCGGGATCCGTTTAAATTATGATCCAGGATTTAGCGAGACTGGTAATTACATTGAAGCGACTGTCGACTGACCTTCGTAACCCTTAGAACCACACAAGTTTTGGATCATAGTTACACATCCATAGTTGTTGCAATGCGCAGATTTCATCACGATGTTTTCTCACCGCTGAGCTAGTGGTATAAATACTAACAAACATTTTGAAAAATCCAGAGGTACCTACGTAAGAATCGCTTGTTGAATGTAAGTAGTGGTTTGTATTTGTTATTCTTATGGAAAATAATAGGCAAGGTGATGAAATTACGTCACACAATTATATAGTTATTGGCCCGTGTTGGTCTGGGACTTAAAAATAAATTGCCAACTGTGTTTCTTGCTAGCACTTCGTAATAGGCGACTAATGGTATTTTTGGTTTTTTTGGTATATGATTCTGTAGGCGGCGAGCTAGCCACTTGTCACTACTTTTTCACAATTTTCCATCATAAACCGGCCCAGTTTGGTTTTTGGCTGGTTAAAGGGGCCTGCTCCCTATTTGACTCTGCCTACCATTTCGGGGATTATGGGCGTGATGTTATGTATGTATGTACAATTATATTAGCACGGTTGGTTAGGCATGTAAAACTGACCCGTTTATTAATCTGTTGTCGCAGGAGATCGCACCGGGCATCGATCTCTCGTACCAGGTCACGGCGGGCGGCGGGCGCGGCATCATAGCGCCCCGCGACTTCGTCATCCTCCGCCGCACCGCCCCCCTCACGCGGGAGGGCCGGCTGGCGACGCCCGACGACACCCCCTACGGCTACATCAGCAGCGGCGTGAGCGTCACCGTGCCCGGGTACCCGCCGCACCGCGACATGGTCAGGTATGTGTACACACACACACGATATGTGTGGATAATGGTATATTTATGGATGTGTGAAATGAAATGAAATGAAATGAAATGAAATGAAATGAAATGAAATGAAATGAAATTGTCTTTATTTACGTAGGCTTAAAAAAAGCACTTATAAATCGTCAGAATAAGATCAATATCTACCGGTTCAAAAAGTAGATTCTACCGAGAAGAAACCGGCAAGAAACTCGATAGGTACTCTTTTAAAATGCCAAGTCTATTATTACAATTTATACGTGAATGTAAATTTAGCAGTGCAGGCGAATAGCCTATTCTGGGTCTAACCATATATTCTTATCATTTAAATAGTCTTCTATCTTGTAGTAGCCCTTTTTAATCAAACAATTTTTAACATATAATTTAAACTTATGTACAGGTAAATCAATGAGATTTTGAGGTAACATATTGAATATTTTATACTTAACCCAATGAAAGAATGTGTGTGTGACACATCCATAAATACACCATTCATCCATACATACACGCACACAGCCCCGTCTAAAGCATAACAAGCAAAAGTGCCGTTTCTCCCCCCCACTCCTCTCCGCACTTAGTCAGATATGTCGCCGTCGACACACATACACTCGCACACACACAAACACATACACTCGCTTGTACAGACACTGATACTCAAACATAATTAAGTAATTTGCTTATATTGCCAATCTGAAAAGTACATAAGGGGCCATTCATAAAGTACGTCACACGTAAAGGGGGAGGCAGGAGGTCTATGAAGTGTGACATGGGGTGGGTGGGGCCCTAAGTTTCGTGAGATCACATTTCAAAATCTAATATAACTAACTAACTAAACTTCACGCCACTTCCCTAGCGGGGTCGGCAGAGAGAACCGAACGCCATATGGCGCGATCCTTACACACCTCACTCGCCTCTTCAACATTCATAATACTTTTCATACAAGCTCTACGGTTTTTATGACTCCTAACATCACCTTCTGTTAATACATGACCAATCTGGTCGTGGTAGGTAAAATCTAATATATCATAATGATTCGCAATTTTTATATTTAAAATTGCAAAACATGTCGCGTCACACGAGGGAAGGAAGAGTTTCACAAATGTGACCAGGGCTGTACAAAAAATCATGAAATTCGTGTGACGTAGTTTATGGATAGCCCCTAAATATGGTCAATGATTGACATTCAGTACTGAATGAACTTAAATGAATTTAGTTCATTCACAATGTCAATCATATATATGATTAACATTCAGTATTCAGTCAAAATTAGATAACAAATGGATATGAGCTCTCTCGGTCCTACCCCGCCAAGGAAATGGCGTGAATTTTAGTTAGTTAGTTAGTTAAGACCACCCGTTGTATTTTTATTTAGTTTCACGGGTATAGACTGTTAACTAATGATTCTGGAACATTTCACTGCAATAATGATGAATGTCCAAAACTCTTAAAAGTTGAAATGAATCATATTTTGAACACTGACTAGGTATATAAAGTGTTCAAATTACGCAATTTTTCAGAAGCAAAAAAATTATGGACTTCTTATTGCAGTGGACCTTCGTATATTTTAGACCTCAATCCGCCCTTGTCACCTCTCCTTCTTACAGAGGCCATAACAAGGTCGGGTGCTGGTTCCTGAAGCCGATCAAGGCTAAGACAGCGGGCGGCAAGATCGAGCAACACACCTGCTTCCAGTGGCTCATGTGCTGCGATCTGAAAGGTAACTGTCTACCCAATACCCAAATACGACATCCTTGTGGAATCGTGGTGACCCCCCTCCCCATAACATAATAGACGTGATGGATCATACTCAATGGATGTTTCTGTCTCATGTCTGTATTATTTAATGGTCAATAAATGTTTTCTGTTCTATTCTATTCTATTCTACGTATCAACATACGTACATAACATCACGCCTGTAATCCCCGAATCCCCGAAGGGGTAGGCAGAGTCAAAGGGGCAGCTAGCCTCCTTAACAACATTCAGCCAAAAAATTAAACTGGGTTAGATGGAGCATTCTGAAAAAGTAGTGACAAATGGCTTGTTCGTCGCCTACACAATCACACACCCAATATACCATTAGTCGCTTTACGACATGGCTAGGCAAGGAACACAGTTATCACATTATTTTCAAGTCTCAGACCAACATGGGACCAAATTCATATTCGTTTTCTTTTTCAGGCAAAATCCCTCAGTTCGTTCTAGACGCGGCGTTCGCGTCCGTGATGATGGATAACATCGTGCACGTTCGCAAATACGCCGCTAACGCCAAGGCCCAAGGTAGATTTTAGCCCCGCCCACCCCCCGCGCCGCGGCGACCGGCACCAGTCGCGGGACGACCCGTTTCGATCGTCGAATGGACCGTTTCGATCGTCGAATGGATCGTTTCGATCGTCGGATGCGCCGTTTCGACCGTAGAATGGACTGTTTCAACCGTTAGTTTAGCCACCACGATCGGACAGTGGACCGTTGTATTTCTAAAATTGATTTGTTCGATAGTGAAATGGTTCGCCAGAACCGTGGATACGGCGCTGTCGACCGTGGAATTGACGTTGTCGATAGTCGAGTGGCTCTTTTCGATGACGGATAGGAATCATTACAACTGTGAAACGGACTGTTTGAATGGCGGTATAGACTGTTTCAATCGTAGAATGGACCGTTTCAACGGTTGAATGTGATGGTTCAATAGTAAACGTTTGTACAATTGTGAATATTGTTGGAATAGTATGTGAACAAATGTTGGATATCACAGGTGAATAATTGGTATATACTGTTATAGACTATATACACGGTACAGACTCGTTACTGTAATGATAAGAGAAAATGTATGTTAAGATGTACTTTGCTAGCTTCTAACTATAATTTACAAATATATATATATATATATCTGCAATGTTCTAACAATAGATAGATATATTCCATGATTGTATTGATACTACTGATTTTAATCCAAGGTTATATTTAGTTAATGCGAAACCTCTTACATACTTATTTAACTCATTATTCTAAGGATGATGCTTTAGATTTAAAGGATTTTAGGAAACGGTAAAAAAATTTTTTTTTACTTTTAATATAAAATTGTTAATCCAGACTGATCGACTTTATATGGACAGTAAAAAAAATCGTTTAAATTAGGTCGTTAGAATAATTAGTAAAATAAGTTGGTAAGAGGTTGCGCATATATTTAAAATAACCTTGTATATATAAATGTATATATATCTGCCGTAGCCCTGTTCTACCTAAAAATATTTCGTGATATTATTAAAATCTTTGATATTAATGTATCTCTTGATCAGGTATTCAATAGGCATGGTAACTAAAAAATTCTGTTTAGTCCGTCAGTTAGATTATAAAAAAATATTGAACACGGTATTTTTTTATTTATTTGTCAAACAAAAATGTACAAAGATACAATGCATTCAAGTTGCTCGTGACGTCACACTTTCGTCCAATTTTAACTAAATAGTGACGTCGCAAGCCCCCACTTAAAAACTTTGATGCTCTTCATCTTTGTGATTTTTTTTTTAATTTGATAAAACGAAAAATATGTGTCTAATACTTTTGTATAATCTAAATGACGGACTAAATAGAATTATAGTTTTTTAATGCAGTCATCATCTCTATTGATTATACGTAACTTGTTGAATTCATTAAGAAAACATTATTACTACCACTAAATTACTTGTATATTTTTTATTTGACTTTGTATCAGTCTAACCCAAATAGGGATTGCAATGCTGGACCCAGCGACATGTGCTGTTTCAATGCCGCTAGATTTCAATCCTTACTGGAGAGTGGAATGCTGGAGCAATTCAACTGAGTCCAGCATAATTTTAGCTCTGCTAGACAATGACATGTACTGGATCTAGAAAAAGCCGCTGGATTGCAATCCCTAATCCCCACCCCTTATAAAAGATACTGAAAGAAACATTTTCTAATTCTTACAGATAAGGCCTTAGCTGAAACATATTTTATGTAATGTATGAAAACTTGTTGAATATATGTACATAGGGGTAAATTTTTATACGAATGAAATTATAAATTTATTGATAACTATATAAAATATTTCAATCGTGAAATATCTTATTTAGATAGGCAATATTTTGTAAATTATGAAGAATGATGTATATTGTAATATAAATAAAATACACATACATATATGAAATATTTCAATCAATAATGCAATAGTTATGTGACAAATATTTGTTGTTATTAGGTATACATATATGTAGATAAATAATAATTATTTATATAAAAGGTTTTCAAGAAGTATTACAATTATGAATTCTTTCAGAAATAACTGATGTATTATAAATACATCAACATAATAGCAAATATATATAATTATGTATATACAGGGTGTACTAAAATCGTCACTAAGAAATAATAGCTAACCCATGAAATAAATTGCAATTGCATAAATATTGCATAATACATGTTATAAAGGAATATATATTTATATAGTACAAAGAAGTAATAATCTTATTGATACAAATAATTATTTTACAAAGTACAAAACTTACAAATAACGTTATACAAATTAAACAGTTATACAATGAATTTAAATAAGAAATCAGATAATGTGCATTTTTTTACTAAATGAAAATTGATAAAAAATAAAAAAAAAATCAAAAGCGGTTTTTTCGCACCCTGTATAAACTCTACAAAAAAAAATTGCCGTAAACATGACATTAATCAAAATAAATAATTCAGATGAAGTAAGTATGTAAATTTTCTGGGTATTTTTTATAATAAAGTATCCATAGATCAGGGGTTCCCAACCTTTTAGAGACTGAGGACCACGTTGATTTTATTACTGTTATCAGGGACCACAAGGTTGAAAATGAACTGTGTTAATTTTAAAATAACCCTTTTTATTTGTATTACCAATAATATTTGAGGTTTTCCGCTGACTAAATAATAAGTCTTGCGGACCACTGGTTGGGAACCACTGCACTAGATGTCATCACTGTAGCCACACCTTAAATTCAAGTTTATCTACAGCTCTGCTGTGACACCAGGTCTTGACACGATATGATTGTCTAATCGATTGTGGGTGAAAGATCACAAATCACGAAAAGAGTGAACTCCAAAATGTTAGTACTCGATTCGGTGATATATTTAATAGTATAGTATGACTAACTAACTAAACTTCACGCCACTTCCCTAGCGGGGTAGGCAGAGAGAACCGAACGCCATATGGCGCGATCCTTACACACCTCACTCGCCTCTTCAACATTCATAATCCTTTTCATACAAGCTCTACGGTTTTTATGACTAACATTACCTAATAGTCTATCTTATTAAATTTAAGTCATTTTGTGATTGAAATATTATTGAGTGTGTATAAATAATGGTCGAGTGGTCAGAGACCCTGGCCATGAAACCAAGGGTCGCGGGTTTGAATACCGCTAGAGGCAAATGTTTCGTGTGATGAACATGGACAATTGTACTCGAGTCATGGACGTATTTAAGTATGTCTATCCGTTCACCTAGTATCCATAGCACAAGCATAAGCTTAGTTTGGAACTAGGGAATTGATGTGTCAGTCAGTCTGGAGAATTTATTGTTATTATTTAATTGTGGTATCAAGACCTCTCGTTACATGTCAGCTGGTGGATATTTTTTTTGTCGGAACCCTCTTATGTTTCACCATAAGCGATGCAGCAGGAACTGCCTCCTGGCTTATTAAATATAAATTATATTTCGCAGAGAAATTAATGGGCTTTTTATATTATAAGGGCGTAGTTTAAAACTGTATTAAACACAAAATCTTGTACTTTCCGCGATTGTATAATCTAATTCTAAAATAATAAAAGGAATGAATTAAAATTAAAATTGCATGTTAATTTAAAATTTTATATTTTTATTAAAAGGTTTTTTATATATCACAGACGTATGTCATTTGTATATTGCCCCTGTTTTTGTTAACATCTCTTTTTTTTATTTAAGTGCCGCATACCCTATATTTCTTTTTCTAAATAAACTGTAGATATAATGCATTTTTTTTTATTGGGGGGTACGTATTTAAAGTTTGTTAAAAAAAAACAGTCGAATTAAAACCCCCTTTTTTTTGAAGTCGATTAAAAAGATTTTCATTACCCAAAATATACTAATACATAATAGGTACAAAATCCATAATATATTTCTTTATTTGCAGAATTTTAAGAAAAAAATATTATAAAAACGGGGGGGAGGGGGTCCCGCTATATCTATTTAGTTTGGCACATACTATTAAACCAAAGATACGCTGCGAGATTTTGTGTTCATTATAGTGTTTTAACAAATCCATAGTTTTATTTTATTAATGTTTAAACCGAGATTAGATGTAATAATAGATCTGATCATTCTGCATTTACCACAATGTAAAATTATTCATCCATATTTTTTAGATAATTAACGTTAAATTTACTTTTTTTTTTCATATAAAGGAGCATCTTACAAATATCATATGTACCTACATATGTAAACAATATCTAGTGTTGCCAAAAAATCGATAGTTTAACGGCCAAATCATCTATACGATCGATAGGACAATCAATAGTATCGATGTCTGTTAGTGCAATACTATCGGTAAACAGCAATACTATCGATTGTATCGATAGTTTCGATCGCTGCTAACCAGTGAACTATCTATAGTATCGATAGTATTGCTCCTCAATATCGTATAGACATAGATAGTTCATTGGTTAGCAGCGATCGAAACTATCGATACTATCGATAGTATTGCTGTTCACCGATAGTTTTCAGTATCGATAGACTATCGATACTATCAATTGTCTTCAACTATCGATACTATCGATTGTCTTCAACTATCGATAGGCTATCGATAGACAATCGATATTGGCCTATCGAGCGGCAAAACTAGTAAAAAGCATTTTTAATTAAAATAATGTACGAAATCCACCAATTATCCTATTAAGTTAATAAAACATTCGCTGAAAGGTTATTGTGTAAGTTCAAGATCCGAAGAATTTAAGTAATAATAAGTAAAATAAGTAATATTCTTTAAGTGATTCCAAGCGTCATTCATAGCGATAATAGACCGAAAGACCATTTTTTGCTTTTTGGCTTACATTTTTTAAATCTATATATTAATACGTGTAGCAAAAACTTTGTACCCCCTTTTATAAGAATTACGCGGACGGAGGAGTATGAGATTCGGGACAATTCAAGCAAAAAAAAAAGTTTACATGGAGAAGGAGTGCAGACAGCTAATATTTCAAAAAATACAAACCAGTGGGCAACTAGTTATTTGAATGTGGCCTCTTTATCTAGGTAACAAATGTAATGCTCTGTAAGAAGTCAGTATTTTGGGGTCAGTAATAAAGATATTAAAAAAATCTTCTATTATTAATATCATTTATCAGTGCTTAGGTCATAAATATATTGGAATAGACCAATAACATACTTTAAACTTAGATTATATACCACTTATGAATAATCTAGGTGTATATGTAATATTGTTTGATATATTTTGAACATACATAACGTCACGCCCATAATCCCCGAAGGGCAGAGTCAAAGGAGCAGCAAGCCCCTTTAACCACATTCAGCCCGAAACAAACCGGTTTTTGGTTAAATATATTTTGAAGTTACACAATAATCCGATTAATCAAAGACCGAATGATTGAATGATAAAAATAATGAAGTTACTTTTCATGACTAGATGTGTAATGCATTTATAGCGGTTTTATTGTTTTTTTTTATACTTATGTTGTAAAATTTGTGAAATATGTTTATACCTAATTTAAAAATATATAGCCATAAATGATGTAATTTTATATATACCCTGTTTATTTTTTACTCAAACACATATATTATAATTATGTTGACTGTTAATATGATATTGTTTTTAACTGAAAATTGTAAAAAAATACGCTCTAATTCAAGCTAACTTATATAACATTGATAAGGAATTGCTTAATAATCAATATACATATATACAAATCAATGCCACTTTTCGTTGTAATTTTATAACTCAAGAACGGGCTCACATATTCAAACCAAATGTTTAGGCTTTGTTCAGACTATTTAGTAGATGGTTTATGTGAAGTTTGCACAAAATCGGTAGAGCGGTTCTTCATCTATCACATTTTTTGTAACAAATGAATTAAATAAATAGCGGATTATTTCGTTAATAGGGATTTTGCTGTCAAATTAAAACTTGTTAATATTTCACTTTATACGTAGCGAAGCACGTACCGGGCCGCTAGTATAATATAAATATACAATAGATAATCGCCTATAATAAACCGAGGTAAAACCCATCAATTCGAATCTAGACACCATCCACAAACAATGAAATATATATTTTTTAAATAACATCTACCTAATGGCTTTTGGAACGTCATAGTCTGCGATTGGCTTACAAGATCTTCTTCTATACTAATATAAAGAAGAGTTTTTGTTTGATAGTAGATTGAATAGGCTCCGAAACTACTGGACTGATATTAAAAATTACATGGGTGAAACCTCGGGGCTCAGCTAGTAAGCTATAAAAGGTAGTTTTTGGAACCATTAGACTAACTAACTAACTAAACTTCACGCCACTTCCCAAGCGGGGTAGCCACCATTAGATAGAGTCTACCTTCCGAACCGGTGGTAGTATTATTTCTTATCCCTTTTTTATGTATATTGACTATTTGTCAGTGCTTTCTTGAAGCCCATATAAATAAAGATATTTTGAATTTGAATTTGAATTTAGACTTGTTAATCAAATTTATATTCTTTGGTTTCAACTACCAAACGACCCCAACCTCATTGAAACAATCTACTTCTCCTAGTTCTAGGGTTAGTTGAAGTCTCCATCCATTTGGCATAGTTCAGAGACTTCGACTACCCCCATACGACCCAATATTGAAATGATCTAGTAGTATGTAAGACTACCCTCAAACTACTAGATCATTTCAATTTCCTCGTTTGTGGAACCGCTCTCTATAATATTGATGTACGTATTAACAATTATCGTCGATGAAATGACAATACCTCCTAACTGTAGCAGTAACGGACTGAGCCTGTCTTAGGCCCGGGGCGGCAACGAGCTGTACGAGGTCCCTAGTAGGAGTACGAACAGCGTTGGGGGGGGGGGGGGTTTGTGCGTCCACTGTTTGATATAGGATGATTACAGGAACTTGGAGATAATATGAGGCCCCCTCCAGGACCAGAGGCCCGGGGCGGACCGCCCCTTCCGTCCCCCGTCTAGTCCGCCACTGAACTGTTGACACGCTGATTTTACAGGAGAAGGAAAAAATTATTAACTTTTTTGGTTTTAGTAGGACTTTCATATTAATGTAATGTTTACAATATTACATTATTATTTGATAACAAGCTAGAAAAAATTAGTTCACGCGAAATTGATTTTTTTTTTAAATGTTAGGAGGTATTGTCACTCGAACGACGATATGAAGAATCCAGTGCAATAATGATAAATGTTCAAAGGTTTTTCAATTTTAAATAAGTACGTTCAAATGCATGCAACATTTATTAAGCATCTCAATGTCGCATTCAGCCAAAATAGGTATAAAGTGAATTCAGGCATTCGTTTGATAACACCGTTGGAGCAATGGTTCCTTCTAAAGCATGGAGCGCGGGTTCGATCCAATTAGTTCGATTCAATTGTTGTCGATGAAACAGGTAGTTTTCCCGTATCTTGACATTCCCGGTACCTTCATTGATTCTGATTTTAACATCACAACTAATCAGATAAAATCAGATTAATGTATGTGATGTCTGATATTCATCATTATTATAATGTTTTCATTCATTTTAAGATGGCGATTCGATACTACCACGAGATGTATAAAAAAATAAAAATAAATATAAAAAATAACAGCTAATAAATGCAGAATCTATTGCGCTTTACAATTAATAATTATATAATGTATTGTAAGTGTATAGCTGTATAATATAAATGTAGATAAGTGGATTATTATATAAATGTAAAGGTCAATAAACTTTTTATACTACGGATTTTGTTATTGTTCATTTATACTCCTACTTTGTATAGAAGCAACAAATCTTATTTAAACAAGAATGAGCAGATTTTTTTTTTTTGAAAGGACATCGGTAGTAGCCGAAGGCGGCCTTTACTACCTCCCGGACTGACCGAGGAGCGGGAAACTCTCACTTTAGGCAACAGCCTGAAGGCGCCCCCTATGGGGCTCGACCTCAGCTCAGGCCGTTGCTGGGAGAGGGCAGACGCACGTAGGTTTGGGGATAGAAGCGACCGATATTACTGTAATAAGTAATAAAAAAATTACTTTCCTTCCGCCCCTCCACACTCCCTCTGCTCTTATCAAATACCACAAGATTTTTCGGACCCCCCACCCGTTTAACGTAATAGTACCTCTTCATAATATAGATACACTCGCAAGCAAAAGTATGGAATTACTTACTTGGAATTGAACTGATTGTGTACTACACAAGATCGCGCGGAATCAGTTGAACTCTTAAAATGGGGCCATTTTTATTAAGTATTCTTAATTAGTAATTAAGGACTCAAGATCGCGAGGAGTCAATTCCAAGGGATTCCATACTTTTGCTCGCGAGTGTATGTCAATCGTCAATTTAAAAAGACAATTAATAACTCAGTTGTTTTCTTCAACGCTGAGCTCTCAAATATTCATTACTCATCATCCTCTTGCCCTTCTCCCAGTTCATCTGGGGTCGGCGCAGCATGTCTTCTTCTTCCATACGTCCCGGCCAGCCGTCATCAAGCTATCCACTCACATTTCACTCAAATGTTCATTACTACATGTACGAAATTGCATATTACGATATCATAAAATACTAGCTTTTTGCTCGCGGCTTCGCTCGCGTGGTACCTACGTCAAAATTTATAAATCACCATAAAATACGTGTTGTTCTGATGTATGAGCTATGTAACTACCGAGTTTCTTGCCGGTTTCTTCTCGGTAGAATCAACATTCCGAACCGGTGGTAGATTCATGTAGCTTTAAGGATCACCTATGTAAATTTGACGATTTATAAGTGCTTTCTTGAAGTCTACATAAATAAAGTCAATTTAATTTGAATTTGAATATGGCTTAACGTGCTTTCCGATGCACGGGGGTGATTAAACCGCCAACTTCCTGACTCCGGGCTGGTTCTGAGTAATTTCAATATTGAAATAAGCAGCCACAAGTTTTTGGCCCGACCCGGGATTTGAACCTGGGACCTGATGGTTCTTACGTGGCGCATGCTACCACTAGACCAACGTGGCAGTCAATGGATAAACAATATTCCCTTGCTTGACTGATTCCGGTCACTGCGGGCGATTTCCAAGAAGATTAGCCAACCGCGCAGGAAATATTATATCTACCTATAGTGTACACGTGACTTCCATGAAGGCTTAGTCTAACGAAGAGGTTTCATTATAGCTGATAGCATTTTTGAGTCAAGTAGCCTATATGTTATGACGGACTATAATCTATCTCTTTGCCAAATTTCATCCATATCCATTCAGCAGTTTTTGCGTGAAGAAATAGCAAACATACACACACACACACACACTTTCGCCTTTATAATATTAGTGTGATGTATCGTAGCGTGATCTCAATAGCCCATAGACATCATCGATAAATTAACTATTCAATACAAAAATAGTTTTTAAATTCGGGCCATTCGTTCTCGAGATTAGCGCGTTCGACTAAACAAACAAACAATTGATTTTTTTTATTAATACATGGTATAAAATTAAATGACTCATTGAATGAGTGTGAACTTGAAACACGAATAACTGCATCTGCATCTAATAAATCTATACTTATAATAAATCTGTAGAGAGGTCAATTCTGTACATGAAATATATTTTCAAAATAACTAACTATCAGGGGATGATTAGTGATCGATACTGATGCCAAAAATGCAATCAGTAAAATTTTTGTCTGTCTGTCTGTCTGTCTGTATGTTCCTTATAGAAACAAAAACTACTCGACGGATTTTAACGAAACTTGTTACAATTATTCTTCATACTCCTGTGCAGGTTATAGTATACTTTTCATCACGCTACAATCAATAGGAGCAGAGTAGTGAAGGGAAACGTTGGGAAAACGGGAGAAGTTACTCCATTTTTTAAGCTTCCGTCGCATATGCAGCCTTAATGGCTAAAGTTACATAGAAATCATGTATGACGGAAATAGTCTTTATAATATTAACCATAAACGCGGGTGACACCGCTGGTACAGCTAGTACTTAATATAAACGTATGTCAGTGTTTTATATTATTGCACTTCCTATATCCAACATCCCCTATTTAATTTTACATACTTACATAACATCACGCCCATAATCCCCGAAGGGGTAGGCAGAGTCAAAGAGGCAGCAGGCCCCTTTAACCACATTCAGCTAGAAACAAAACTGGGCTGGGTTAGATGGAAAATTGTAAAAAAGGAATGACAAGTGGCTAGCTCGTCGCCTACACAATCACATACCCAAAACCCGATACACCATTAGTCGTCTTCTACGACATGCTAGGCAAGAACCACAGCTGGCACATTCTTTTTAAGTCCCAGACCATCATGGGACAATGGGCTGGGTTAGATGGAAAAATGTGAAAGTTAGTGACAAATGGCTAGCTCGTCGCCTACACAATCACATACCCAAAACCCGACATACCATTAGTCGCCTTTTACGACATGCTACTCGTAGGCAAGAAACACAGTTGGCACATTATTTTTATGTCCCCGACCAACATGGGACTACCTACTGTTTAATTTTAGCTTTAGCTTTAGCACATAGCATTCGTGTAATGATTCGTGGTTGCGTCCTTGATGGTACGTGCGGGTTGTTAACTTTTCCTCTGATAAGGTTAGTGAAGCGATGGCTGACACATACGCCATGCTTGGGAACAGGTGCCGCCTTTGGGGACTAATCTGCTCTGGTCGGTCAAGTATTTGGTTTGTAACTTATATATTTTTATTTTGATACTCTACAACAGGCCCACACTAAAACATGGTTCAAAGTTAATTATGATTCATACACCTTTGTATAAATTGTGTTGAAAATAGTAGGTATAACTACCAAGTTTCTTGCCGGATTCTTCTCGGTACATACAACATTCCGAACCGGTGTTAGAACCAGCTTTAGCTTTAACTGTATTTGACGATTTATAAGTGTTTTCTTGAATATATAAAGAATATTTTGACTTTGACTTGACATTGATTTGAGCAAGTATCTATTAATCGTATAAACTATTATCGTGTTAGCGTGATTTCGAGATGCTGTTATTCGTGTTTCAATTTTGTGATTTAGTACAACACAACACACTCAAATTAAGAATCTGGTAATAGTGGGAGTAGGTCCGAGACTGGAGGCCCCCTCCCCTAAGCTCGAGGGCCCTGGCGCCTCATAGGCCTACGGAAGCTACGCCCCTATACATAACCTGTAGGCACTAAGTTAGATTCAGAACTAACGAATTCATGCGAAATCTACTTACCTACCCACAATGGAATGCATTTCCGTATGAGTAAAAGAGACGTGTGATCGCTTTGTCTCGTTCCGGCGCCATTTTCATGTGGGTACCTAGTAAGTTAAACTACTTTTTTTTTTCGTTCGAATGATTTAGATTTAATGAGGTTTTATTTTATGGTAAGTTTGTGAAGTGTCAGACTTTTACGAAATAAATAATATTTAGAGACTTTGGATTCCTGCTATTGGATAAGTTGAACTACTTAGGTAACTGTACCTACTTACTTTCATCATCTTACTAGCGTTATGTCCCGTGCTTAGACGAGGTCTGCTTAGACCATGATCCAGGATTTAGCGAGTCTGGTAATTACATCGAAGCGACTGCCGATCGGACCTTCGTAACCCAAAGATAGGGAAAACAGAAAATTTTTGGATCATAGTTACAAATCCAAAGTTGTTTGAATTTGCAGGTTTCATCACGATGTTTTCCCTTACCGTCGAGCTAGTGGTATAAATACGTAGGTACATAGATTTGAAAAACCCGCACCCCTCGGTTATGAGGCGCGTGTCCAGTCGAAGCATGCGCCGCCTAAGAACCCAGAGGTCCCGTGTTCAAATCCCGGGTCGGGCAAAAATTTGTGGCTGGGTATTTCAATATTGAAATTACTCAGTAACAGCCCGGAGTCAGGAAGTTGGCGGTTTAATCACCCCTGTGCCTCGGAAAGCACGTTAAGCGGTTGGTCCTGCGCCTGACCTCAGTCCGGTCATGTCGGTGCCGTCTCACCGGACTATGAGAGTGAAGGAACAGAGAGTGCACCTGTGTTTGCGCACACACTTGTGCACTAAAATATCTCCTCTCCGCAGATGGCTACTCCTCGTTGAAATAAGCCGCCGTGACCGATATCGATCAGGAGGACATTATTACTAGGTATAGCTATTTACTAATCCTGTTGACCGTTTAAAAATTTTTTTTCTATCCTTCGGAAATAGTCCTTCTCTGGATAATAAGAGTAACTACCGAGTTTCTTGCCGGTTCTTCTCGGTAGAATCAACGTTCCGAACCTGGCGGTAGAATATTTATTTTGTATTATTATGACTATTCATAAGTGCTTTTGTGGAGCCGACATGAATAAAGATATTTCTATTTCTATTTCTAATACCTAGCTTACCTTTCCCTTTAAAATAAAAATATATAATAGGTAGGTAAGACCTACCTAATATATTTTCTTCTATTTTTCTCATTCACATTAGAGGAATGCGAAATTTCACGATGATCGATTGTGTGCTAAGCAGAGCGGTGATAGCTCAATCGATGGACAGGACACGATGTGAGGCGTCACATCACATGCGTGGGGAGTTGGTTCAAACCCGGACACGTGCCTCTACTATTTGAAGTTATTTATATATCTATACTTTACTAATATTATAAAGATGAAAGATTTCATTGTTTGTTTGCATTGAATAGGCTCCGAAACTACTGGACCGATTTGAAAAATTCTTCCTCCAATGGAAAGCTACTTTATCAGCGAGTGATATAGGCTATATTTTATCCCTGCATTTCTACGGGAACGGGAACTACGCGGGTGCAACTGCGGGGCGCTGCTAGTAATCTATACTTATAATAAATCTGTAGAGAGGTCAATTCTGTACATGAAATATATTTTCAAAATAACTACTAGGGGGTGATTAGTGATCGATACTGATGCCAAAAATGCAATCAGTAAAATTGTTGTCTGTCTGTCTGTCTGTATGTTCCTTATAGAATAAAAAACTACTCAACGGATTTTAACGAAACTTGGTACAATTATTCTTCATACTCCTGGGCAGGTTATAGTATACTTTTATCACGCCACAATCAATAGGCGCAGAGTAGTGAAGGGAAAAGTTGGGAAAACGGGAGAAGTTACTCAATTTTTTAAGCTTCCGTCGTAGCCTTAATGGTTAAAGTTACATAGAAATCATGTATGACGGTAATAGTCTTTATAATATTAACCATAAACGCGGGTGACACCGCTGGCACAGCTAGTAATGAATATACGGATATATTGATAAATCAATAAATTATATTGACAGCCCCATTAGATTCAAATGTTTGCGTCGAACGCAAGAGGCGCAGCGCAAGTTCGATTAATAGTTGTCGATGAAACAAATGCCTGTTTCATCAACAACTGTTTTAAGTAATGCCTGATCCTGATCGTTTGCCCATTCTTACTTTAGCATTATAATGTATGTAAGTACTACTAGATATGTATTTAATAGGGATGAAGACTGCATTAAAAAACTATAATTCTATTTAGTCCGTCAGTTAGATTATACAAAAATACTAAGTACACATATTTTTCGCTTTAGTAAATGAACAGAAAATTATAAAGATAAAAAGCATCAATGTTTTGGAGTGGGGGCTTGCGATATCAATATTTTGTAAAAATTTTACAAAAGTGTGACGTCACGCGCAACTTGAATGCATTGTATCTTCGTCAATGTTTGTTTGACAAATAAATAAAATAATACGTTTTAAATTTTTTTTATACTTAATCTAACTGACGGACTAAGCAGATTTTTTTAGTCATCTTGCCTATTATTAAAAAAATACCATTGATTTATTTATGTTTATGGTTATTAATTAGTTTGGTAAGTTAACAAAAAAGGTTGATTTTTTTTTATATAAAAATACTAGCTGCTCGGCTTACATTGTTCTGCGATTTCACATTCTTTGTGGTCACAAAGACTGTGAATTTTATACATTAAATATTATAATATTTTTGATAGGGGGTAGACTAAACTTAATGACTGTGAGTGAGAGGAACGACCCTCTTTCATCTCTTTTTGTCCTTGCGTTCGGAGGGTATTCGGTATTCAAGCTTTCCTCACAAAATGTTCGTCATTACATTGTTGAAAAATTAAACAACATTATTTTGATTCAAGCTTCCTATTTATATTCAAACATAAAATTATAAGTACATTCTGAACCACATGTTTTCAAGTACACATCAATAAACGGGAACAAGCTTTTTGATAGAAAATTAGTAATATAACATTAATTTAAGGACCAATCAGTTAACCACAGCTATTAAAACACTTTGTAGATCATGTTTTTCATTACGATCTAGCAAAAGGAAAACTATTTAAGTAGGTATATTAACTAGGTACTTACATGTTTTCATATTATGTAGTTTCCAAGAATACGTTCTTCTTTTTAATGTTATGTTTTGTTTCTAGTTCAACTCCGATTGGATCATGAACTGCGATCTTTAAACTCCGCATACTTATTTAGCGAAGCTTCATCTTCATAACCTTAGATGGGGAACCAGACCAATTGGACCATGATAACACGTCCAATTCATTTCATTGTCCAGATTGCCTTACTACAATTTCCGTCGACTTCAAGTTATTTGGTAAAAAAATGTATTTAAATTTTTAAAATCCAATAACACATGATTGGGATTGAACAACACCTCGCAAATGAGATCTTACTATTGAGAAACTACCGCTTTCAATTATTTACATTTCACAGTCTCATGTAAGCGAACTACGAAACCACGGCTCTCTTTAAGGTAACGCCAAACACTACCCGGCAAAACAAAAATATATCTTAAAGTTTTTCCGTCTACCGCTACACAACTAGAAATGTCTTCCGGCTCCGACATCGAAATGCAATCGGCTTTGCCGAAGAAAACGAAAGTTAAGGCTCCGAAGAGTCCCTCCGAAGAACTGCTGAAGAAGAATCAAGAGCCGAAGAAAATCAGCACCAAAGATATGATCAATGAAGCTCTGAACGAACTGAAGTCGAGGAAAGGCACATCTCTTTACGCCATCAAGAAACACATCACAGAAAAACACAACGTGAATGTTGACAAAATCAACTTCATCATTAAGAAGAATATCAAGCGAGGAGTTGAAGATGGCACCATCATTCAGACGAAAGGAGTCGGTGCGACAGGATCCTTCAAATTAGCACCGAAGAAGAAACCAGACCCGTCTGAGAAACCTAAAAAGAAAGTCGCTAAGAAAACCGACAAATCGGAGAAGATCAAAAAGGCTAAGAAGGAAGGTGACAAGGAGAAAGTAGAAAAGAAGATCGTTAAAAAAAAGACGGAGACAAAAGTAGGTAAAACTGCGAAGACTACGAAGAAAAAAGTGGAGAAAAATAAGGAAGGCGATGAGAAAAATGCCAAAAGCAAGATGGCGAAGGACAAACAAACTCCCGCCAAAAAGAGGGCGGCCATGATGAAGAGAAAAAGTATCGGTTCCATAATAAAACCGCCAAAAATGAAACCTAAGGCGAGAGCGTGATTGGGACTTGGAATATTAGATTTTAAGGAAAAAAATAATAAATAAATCGTAGTGATTATGTTTTTTTGATTTTATAAATGTACAACTTTATGTAAATGATTGTAAATATATGAAAAATAAATGATTTGAAACTGACTTGTTTTTTATTCGTGTTTCTTTCTATCTAGGTATTTGAATAAGCATAGGTAGGTAATTAATAAAATACAATTAGATACAATAAAATAGGCCTTTTATATTTGCTATTTGACAAGCTCGATGGCTCATTCGGTAGTGACCCTGCCCCATGCGACGGAGTTGTGGGTTCGATCCCCACCCAGGACAAACATTCGTATGATGAATACTTACTTGTGTTTGTTCTGTGTCTAGGTGTTAATATTGAATATTTTAGTATATATTTGTAATACCACTGCTGATTCTGATATCCGTAACACAAGTGCTCAAGCTACTTACCTCAGAGTCAGATCAATGTATGTGATGTAGTCTGATATTTATTTATTATTTATTGATTATTATTATCCTGTGTCTTTCACTTAACCAAGTTATATGCACGTAGTAGTAGTAGATATCTACTTCTGACCTGACTTTATGATTGAATTGACACACGTGTGACTATTTAGTCATCTCTAATCTTACTGTGACACTAGCGTCATTCCCCATTCAAAGTCGCAGTTCGCTTGTAACAAAATTCTAGTTTTAGCGGGTCTGGTTATTAGATAAGTATGGTAAGGGCTCATTTTTATTTTCAAACGGTAACAAATTGATTTCTTGGTCAAGTATAAAGGTATCAATCAGTGTTTTACTCGAAAACAACCGATAACATTTTAAAGACATCGGTATTTTCATTGTTCTTATTTATAAGACTGTTATTTTTATTTAACTGGCGAAACATTGGACCTAAAGCGACTATCACAAATCTTCATTACCTTTAGTTAATAGAATGAGAATAATTTAATGATGATTAGGTAAATTTACTTGAATCAGAGTTTTCCTCACGATTCTTTCCCTTATTTGTACCTAATTACAAAAATATAGACAAGGGTGCTTAGTCAAATATGCGCCGGCGATTCCATAACGATCTTCGCTATCGCTCGTATCGCGCCACAGACTTATTCGGGTGGACAAATCGGGAACTAGATCCGAGTTCCGCACTATGAGTTTTTAGTTAACAGGTTTGTGGCGCGATACGAGCGGTAGCGAAGTTCGTTATGGAATCGCTGGCGCGCATTTGTGTAAGGACCCTGGTCAGATTTGAATCGGCATCCCTCACGTGTGAAGTGTGTGAGCTACTATTGAGCTACCGCCACTATCCTATACCTAAAAATTAACAAAAAAAATTAAAATACTATCAAATTTTATTATTCTGACTACTCTCTGTGGAATCAGTGAGTAGTCAGAATAATAAAACAGACTCTGCTTTCGTGGCTCAGAATTGGCCACGAAAGCAGAGTCCACCGGTTCGAATCCCGCTAGAGGCAAGTTTTTATAAGATGAACACTATTATTTGTACTCGAACCATGGATGTTTATAATAGGCTATTTTACTCAAAAAAAATTATAAGTAGTCCACTATCGACATTACAAAAATATATTGCTTAAGATTAATTTTTATTTTGTTCAGCAAACCACAGAGAAATAATATACTTACTACGTACAAAGCAAACTAATTTTCATTGTTTTCCAGTCCCAGACCTACATGAAACAGCATCACGCCCATAATCCCCGAAGGGGTAGGCAGAGTCAAAGAGGCAGCAGGCCCTTTTAACCCGTTAGCCAAAAACAAAATTGGGCTGGGTTAGATAGAAAATTGTGAAAAAGTAGTGACAAGTGGCTAGCTCGTCGCCTACACAATCACAAACCCAAAACCCTTTTTCAGTCCCCAACCCACATGGAACAATTTATATATTTATTAATTTTATTGGGTACTAGCACCGCCTCGCGGTTTCACCCGCGTAGTTCCCGTTCCCGTGGGAATATGGGGATCAAATATAGCCTATGTTACTCGCTGATTAATTAGCTTTCCATTTTTGAAAGAGTTATTCAAATCGATCCAGTAGTTCCGGAGCTTATTCGATACAAACAAACAAACAATCAAATCTTTCCTATTTTTATTATTAGTATAGATTTACCTAAATAAAATCGCGCCACTTCATTTACTAAATACTTAAGTATTTGTAGACTTCCTGGTAGAAGTTGTCTATTTTCCTGTTATGTTCTATTTCCTCATTGCACCTGTCTCATGTCGGTCTGGGACTTAAAAGGAATTTGCCAACTGTGTTTCTTGCCTAGCCTGTCGTAAAAAGCGACTAGTATGTCGGGTTTTGGGTGTGTGATTGTGTAGGCGACAAACTAGCCACTTGTCACTACTTTTTCACAATTTTCAATCAAGTCCAGTTCAGTTTTATTTTTGGCTGAATGTGGTTAAAGGGGCCTATTGCGCCTTTGACTTTGGTTCATACCAAATGAAATGAATACCAAATGATGTTATGTTTTTTCCTCATTGCAAGTAAGAGGCCATTCATGTTTTTCGTAAGTACTACAGGGGTAGAGGAAGTCTTTGCTTCTCTTATTTGTGACTAGCTGTGCCAGCGGTGTCACCCGCGTTTATGGTTAATATTATAAAGACTATTTCCGTCATACATGCTTTCTATGTAACTTTAACCATTAAGGGTGCACACGCGACGGAAGCTCAAAAAATGGAGTAACTTCTCCCGTTTTCCCAACATTTCCCTTCACTACTCTGCTCCTATTGATTGTAGCGTGTTGAAAAGTATACTATAACCTGCCAAGGAGTATGAAGAATAATTGTACCAAGTTTCGTTAAAATCCGTCGAGTAGTTTTTGTTTCTATAAGGAACATACAGACAGACAGACAAAAATTTTACTGATTGCATTTTTGGCATCAGTATCGCTCACTAATCACCCCCTGATAGTTATTTTGAAAATATATTTCATGTACAGAATTGACCTCTCTACAGATTTATTATAAGTAAAATAGATGAAATGAGGCATTGGGGTCTAAATTTTATATTATGTACGATAAACTCCTATATTCTTAGCACTAGTAAACAAAATATGGACTCCGCGCCGCCAACTAGACGTTGAAGCTCCTCAGGCGCTCCAACTTGACATACAACTTATATCACACATTGACTGAATAAGTGCTCCAAATGACAGATTTCCGATATCTAGTTAGTCTATATTTGACTGGCTCGATGGCGCAATCGGTAGTGACCCTGCCCCATGCGCCAAGAGTTGTGAGTTCGAACCCCACCCAGGACAAACATTCGTGTGATGAGCACTTGTGTTTGTTCTGTGTCTGGGTGTTATTATTCAATGTTTAAGTATATATTTGTAATGCCACTGTTGATATCCGTAACACAAGTGCTTAAGCTACTTACCTCGGAGTCAGATCAATGTATGTGATGTAGACGGATATTTATTTATTAATTTATTTTTATCTAAGTAGTATCCTTTAGTATCTCACTCACACATGCATAAACGTGGCTTCACGCTTTATAATAACAGCGTGGGGGCCTTCATTTTTAATAGTCCGTGAATCTAAGCCTATAGCTGCCATTCATGAATCAATGACAGGCCCGTTGGACGAGTGGTCAGAGACCCTGCCCACGAAACCGAGGCTCGCGGGTTCGAATCCCGCTATGGGCAAATATTTCGTGTGATGAACATGGACATTTGTACTCGAGTGATGGATGTTTACAAACGTATTTTGGTGACTATCCGTTTACCTAGTATGCATAGTAAGGCTTAGTTTAGTTTGAATCTAAGGAAATGGTGTTTCAGTCTGGAGAATTGATAATTTTTATTTTTTTTACTCAGCTTTTAAAGGCCAGTGATAATTAATTAAGTACCAGTGATATTACCAAGTACTTAATCTTTTATGTAGTATTTGTAACATCTTGTAGAAACCCTAATTAACGAATTATTATTAAATTAAACCAGGACATTGAAAAGTGCATTTGAGTATATGCCAAATACAATATTGACGTAAGTGTTAGAGTGGGGGGTATTGAGCAGTGGTAGTTCGATGGTACCCGCGCCTTATTACCGAGCGGCGCGGGTTCAAACCCGAGCACGTACCTCTGGATTTTTCAAATCTATGTACGTATTTATACCAATAGCTCGACGGTGAGGGAAAACGTCGTGACGAAACCTGCAAATTCAAAAAGCTTTGTATTTGTAACCATGATCCAAAAATGTCTGGTTTTCCCGTATCTTAGGGTTACGAAGATCAGATCGGCAGTCGCTTCAATGTACCTAATTACCAGACTCGCTAAATCCTGGATCATGGTCTAAGCGGACCCCGTCTAAGCACGGGATATAATGCTAGGAAGATTATGGTGAGGGAGTCTTGAACCAAATAGCCTTCCACGTTAAATGGGCTATCTAACACTAAAATATTTTTTCAAATCGGACCAGTAGTTCCTGAGATTAGCGCGTTCAAGCAAACAAAGAAACAGACTCTTCAGCTTTATAATATTTGTATGTATAGATTAAAACCAAATCGACCATAGGTGAAAAGATAGCTCGTAGAATCATACTATCTCCAAATCGACTAGCGGTGAAACGAATATTCGTAGAAAATATCCTCGGCGAAATGACTATTTGGAGTTTTCACGGTCGGTCAGATAGTTTCAGAATAACGAACTGGACCCTATGTTACTCGCTGATAAAGTAGTATTCAATTGATGAAAACATTTACGAATCGGTCGAGTAGTTTCTGAGCTTATTCAATACAAACAAATGTTTACGCTTTATAATAATAACTAACTAACTAACTAACTAAACTTCACGCCACTTCCCTAGCGGGGTGGCGGTTTATAATAATAGTGTAGACAAAACTGATAAACGACTAATAATGGTGTACTTATTGTGTTTTTGGGTAACGAGTTTAATGCTCCTGGAACTCTGCTTCCCCCTTGGGGGCTGTTGGCATGGTGGTGTGTACTAGAATTCAAATTTAAATTCAAATTATTTATTGCATGTCACAGTATAGTAAGAGATGGTACATCTATCTATACTTATAATAAATCTGTAGAGAGGTCAATTCTGTACATGAAATATATTTTCAAAATAACTATCAGGGGGTGATTAGTGATCGATACTGATGCCAAAAATGCAATCAGTAAAATTTTTGTCTGTCTGTCTGTCTGTCTGTATGTTCCTTATAGAAACAAAAACTACTCGACGGATTTTGACGAAACTTGGTACAATTATTCTTCATACTCCTGGGCAGGTTATAGTATACTTTTCATCACGCTACAATCAATAGGAGCAGAGTAGTGAAGGGAAATGTTGGGAAAACGGGAGAAGTTACTCCATTTTTTAAGCTTCCGTCGCGTGTGCAGCCTTAATGGTTAAAGTTACATAGAAATCATGTATGACGGAAATAGTCTTTATAATATTAACCATAAACGCGGGTGACACCGCTGGCACAGCTAGTTGTAAATAAAGGTTACATGTGACGCCCTGCAAGAGCATTGTACCTATATATCTTAATTACTAAATTGAGAAATATTTAAAAATATTTGTGTATCCAGACCTTAAGATTAAATTTTATTTATTTTAATTATTTTACTTGATACCTACCCAAAAATTTGCAAGGGTGATATGAAAGATTTTTTCGTCCCTAACTACTTACATTTAACACATTTTTAATATTACCCGGTTCATTCGGACACCCTCTATAGGTACTCGAGTACCGCGGGGTTATAGTGGGTATACCCAGTTGCGGACTACCTAAGCCTGTTTTTTTTTTTGCCCGGGCCGGCAAAGACCTGTACGATGCCCTTAGTAGGGAGGGATACGAGCAGTGTTGCTTGACCGAAATGCGAGGGAGGAGTACATACATAACATAATACATAACATCACGCCCATAATCCCCGAAGGGGTAGGCAGAGTCAAAGAGGCAGCTGGCCCCTTTAACCACATTTAGCCAGAAGGGGGGAGTACTTGGAGATATATCATATTATCTCCATATATGAGGCCCCCCAGGACCTGATGCCCGGGGCGAACCGCCCCTCCGCCCCACGATTAGTCCGCCACTGGGTATACCACGGTCACCCCCCATTTTGGGCCGGAAAAGGGGTCTCCGAAAAAGGCCCCTGGGAGTCCCACGCCACGCACCACCCTATCGCCCTGGGTGACGGAGCGTAACGCATTTTCACACGTCAAAAAAAGATGAAAACTGAAATAAATTAACCCAAGCATGTACCATGGACCTATTTGTATAGGTCCATGCCAAGTACCTACCTACTTCTGCCGCTTCGATTTTAAATTTGAAATGTCGCCAATGACAATCTAAATTAAAAATGGTGGCATGCATTTTGAAATGGTTGGTTATTATTGGTAGGTAGATACTGTAAATTTAATGTCTATTTAAAAAAAAAAAGCATCTACATTAAAACAATAATTTAACTCAGATACATTATCGAGCAACTTCACTTGGCTATATCAAGTTTCAAATAATGGCAGCTTTTTAGTTGTTACAATAAATTGCCGGAACACGCACTCAATTTCAAACACTTCTCAATGGAGCAGAAATATTCCATTAACGCAGAACAGAAGCCATTTTGATTACGTGTTCGTCCTTTAAATTTTTTATTTTCGCCTCTTTTGTTTTACGCCTTTTGTTTATTGTTTACCCCTGGCCTTCAGGGTAAACAATATAATACCGCCGTTATGCCGCGCGATTTTTGTTTTTTCCCGACTTAAATAACTCTTTCACTGCTTTTCTCACTTCTTTCAAGGTTTCCCAAGCTACTTTTTACTTTTCTTTTACTTATTATTTCATTACTCAAAAGTAAGATTCAACGCAATAACATCTAAATATAGAATCAAAGGCAGGTTTCAATATTTCAAAAGGCCGACGGCCGAGTTAATTGAAAGAAAACTTTCTACGACAATGTTTATTGTGTTGTATTGTTAATGAAACGGTGTGAGTTAAAGTTGGTGTTTATTATATTTTCTTGAATTGCTTGTAACTCGACTCAGCTGCGTTGCGCCTGATAAATACCACATTTGCCAAATCATCAAGTATTTTAGGCCCAAATACATTTAATCTGTCAGCCATTCTATACGAATGACGTCAGCCCGCACAGCGGCCGGCTATTGCAAAATCCAATATCGACTTTGCGCCCAACCGATAAAGTACATAACCATTTGAGTTGGAAAAAACAAAAGACGTCTTCCACTTAACCTTTCTATTTCAAGATGAATTATAATGTGCGTCTGTCCCTCTCTTTCTTATCGCGCTAACACGCGAGTTAGACAGAGATGAGCCGGCCGTTCTTAGTGCAGTTCGTGAGGCTAGGGGGAATTGGGGTCATAAAACGTGTTTGAATTTGGAAGCGCGCTCCGTCCAATGCGGAGCGGTAGCGTCCGCTCAGCTTCTATTGGTCGGGGCTTGCTGGTACTACAAACGTGGCGTTTCGTTTCTAATCGATAGCCCCAGGAAGGTTTTCGGCGACGGGGAAGCGATACGGTCGTGACGCGCGCTCCGCCGGGCGTTTTTAGGTAGCAGTCCCTTGCAGAGGTAATGGGTGTACTGTGTTGATCGTGAATGCATTTCGTGTTGAAACATGTCTGACATCGGTTCTCTGGTGACATTTTAATACATTTTTGACAGTGCGTCGTCGTTTTTGTGGCTGGAATTGTGTACAAATGCAAAGGTAAGTGTGTTTGGTGTTGTTTTCACTATAATTGTGTTAGAGCAGTGGTGTATTACTGAATATAGCGAGGAAATAGCGTCGATAAGCAATTTTATGTGCGATATCGAGTGTTTTACGATTTGTCGAGTGAGAAATATGAGATGGTTATCGTGATGTGTGTTGAAATTGAGTTAGTGGTGATAAATGATGATGTGTTTACGATGGATTTCCTAGGAAATAACGTTGTTTGGTTAATTGAGGACAAATTTTTGTATTAATGTATATTAATTAGTACTTTTACCATATAACCTTAATAACGTTGTTATATGTTTGCTATGTTCATGCATATTCAGTGATATGAATATGTAGTACTTATTGCATCTTAAGACGGTGTTCTAAGGTTCAATTTCCCATGTAATATATTAACACCATGGTCACACTAATTGGATATGATTTTCCGTCCCTTTCGCACTAGGTGTTTGTTGCACATAGTGCCGTCTTGCTTTAACTTATAGTGCTTATTTATAGAGGACTGTGGTGCGCCCCTGGGGCGTCCTATATTTAAAATAGGGTTGGGCTTAGTATCGATAGTTTGTTGATGTTGTTTTTATCGATAACTTAAGGGCTCTTTTAAGTTTGTGTTTATTTTTTATATTATGAAGCAAAATCAAGTTCCTAATTGTATTTTAATGATGTCCCATATTATCTACCATCAGCAATTAAATAATATTATCTGTTTACTAGTTAAATTGATTTTCAATAATATATGTTTATATCATATATAACATATACATATATAAAATGGGAAGACTACACATATTAATAAATACTAGGGATCGCCCACTGGTCGAAATTCGACTATAATTAGTTTATTTTTTTATTCATTTAAGATGTATGTAATTGAATAAAAAAATTAACTCTAATTTAATTATTATAGCATTATTAATTGAAATATTAGCTTTCTACATACAGTTAAATTTTATGTTTATGAGAAGAAGCGCTTCTTCTCGTAACATACAATTTTACTATGCCAAATCTCATACTCCTCCGTCCGTGTAATTCTCATAAAAAGGGGTACAAAGTTTATGCTTGACGTATTGATATGAAGATTATGTATTTAAATATATAATAACTATTACATGAATTACTGCTTAATTTTACATATAATTGAATATCACTGATGAGTGACAATTCATTTTATTAATTGGTCGTATGAATTAATTTAATAATTTGAATTATTTTACACAATAAAGAACTATATTTATTGTAAAAACACTTTTACCACATTGCAAGACACCTAGCTTATAAAAAGCTTATATTATGACTTTAGACCAAATTGTGCGATTTAAAGAGAATATTTAAATTATTTTTTACAGCCATCCTACATTCTGTGGATTATAAAAATTACGTTTTTTGTAACATTATTTTTGTGTAGGCTATCTTTCAAAGATATATAAAATAAAAAAATTGAAACCGAAGGCAGGCATGTATTTTTATTATTTAATGCATAAAAAACAGCTTGACGTCGAAACAGGCATCAACATGAATCACAGGCTGTACAACCCGTCAGAAATATCTGCGAACCTCGCTGAAATGCACTTCCCCTCGCTCTTCCCAGCACATCACCCCGTTTTTGCCTATCCAGTAACGTTGCCAACGTAAGCGCCGAAGAATGACGTCATTAAGCCAGGTTCAGTGATATTTCCAACGGGTTGTATGTTATTTTTTTTTAACTTGAATCTTTCAATAAGATTGAGAGCGGTGGTAGCTTAATTGTAAGGACCGAGGGGCGCGGTTTCAATCCCGAACACGTACCTCTAGATTTTTCGAATCTATGTACGTATTTGTACCACTAGCTCGACGGTGAGGGAAAACATCGTGATGAAACCTGCAAATTCAAACAACTTTGGATTTGTAGCCATGATCCAAAAAAATGTCTGGTTTCCCTATCTTAGGGTTACGAAGGTCAGATCGGCAGTCGCTTCAATGTAATTACCAGACATGCTAAATCCTGGACCAAGGTCTAAGCGGACCCCGTCTAAGCACGGGACATAACGCTAGAAATAATCCCAAATTTGGGTCTTTTCGAAGATTCAACTGGCTATCGTTTATATCATATCTGCCCATTATTTATTTGTGAAAATAATATCATTGCCTTAAACAAATTTAGGATACTGTCAAAAAATGGTGTTTAGAGCTTTGAATTTTGAAATTGTAACAGATAAGATGTCTATACTTTGAGTAAAATTTTGTGCATGGAGTGTTAAGAGGCTAAGTTACATACATAACATCACGCCTATAATCCCCGAAAGGGTTGGCAGAGTCAAAGGGGCAGCAGGCCCCTTCAACCACATACAGCCAAAAACAAAACTGGGCTGGGTCAGATGGAAAATTGTGGAAAAGTAGTGACAAGTGGCTAGGTTGTCGCCTACACAATCACACACCCAAAACCCGATATACCATTAGTCGCCTTATACGACATGCTAGGCAAGAACCACAGTTGGCACATTCTTTTTAAGCCCCAGACCAACATGGGACCAGAGGCTTAGTTGATATCTAATTACGCATAGAATATTAAATTTACTCAATATGCAACTATCGTTTTTCTTGTAAATAAGAATTAGACTTAATTTCGCAAAAAAGTATGTTACTAGTCATATTGTGGCATACAATGTTTCGAGACAAGATTGGCCAGATGTTTAAAAGAAACCTGACAAACTAGTGTTGCTTGTCGTTTGAGATACATCATCCCTTTGATTCTCTTATAGAGATAAGTAGGTACAGTTCACTAATTTAGTTTATAGTGCGCAAAAAATACCATGTGATAACGCTAAAATAGGTATATCTCCAATAATAGAATAAACATAGCTGGTGTGCATATTATTAATCAAAACTATATTTTTGTATGTTTCTAATAGCTGTAAAAATATTTATGTATTTTTTTTAATTGTAGGCTAAAAGCTAAAATTTGGAAAAGCAATAATAACAGACACCAGTTCAGAATTTATTTGGAATATATGATTATTTTTTCCACCAAACTAAAAAAATCGATTATTCTTTTTGTTATAATTCCAAATTTTAAAAAACCTAGAAATTGCCCACTGGTCGAAATTCGACCATTGTTATAATTTTGATTTTTTTATTTATTTATTAAAATATTAGCTTTCTGCACTCTTTTTCCATATGAACTTTAACTGTGCTAAATATCATACTCCTCCGTCTACGTAATTTTCATAAAAAGGGGTACAAAGTTTTTGATGAATATTTGGTTTACCTAGGCAAATATTAAAACTCGTTTAAATGTACATAAGTGCATAAATTTTTTTCTTCTTCATCAGACGATATTTTTTTGTCTTTCCATTCGCCCCTAATCAGCTTTCTGACAAATTAAGTGATTTTTTTTAATAGCCTTACACGTTAAATTATAGCTTAAACATGATTTAAGCAAAAATTAAAATAAGAGCTTAATTTATTCTTTTTATCATTAAAAACCCTTTTTAATTTCCTGTCCCAAATATCGATAGTAATAATAATACCACGACATAACCACATCTCTACGAACAAAAAAAAGATAAAAATGCCCGCCGCCATTTCTGAACGATTATTATTCCCGCCCAAATTATATATACATCATTTATAGCACTTATTTACTTCCTGCTAAAGTTTACATTCGTCTGCCCCACCGCATTGGAGCGTCAAAAGTATATTGGCACTTTTGATAAGCAATTAGATACCTTATATGCACGACATAAGGTTCAGGACATAAGTTTAGATATATTGGTTGATGACCCTCTTCTTCGAAAGGATAAATGTATGCTGCCAGCGTTCCGTACCCTATTTGTTGAATAATTCATTGGAATTAAAAAATAAGAAGGTTGTCGTTGAAACGAGTCAGACTGAGTATTTGTCAATAAAAGAGCGAGACAGCAGCTGTGTGGTATTTTAATACGGTGCCGACGTTTTTGGGGTTCACAGATTTCTGGATTAAGTTTTGAACAAAGTTTGACCTTTGTTCGGTAATTTGAAATTTAAAACTGCGATTCTGCGTCGAAGGTACGCAGTTTAAGCAAGAAATATTTGTATGGATCATTGATAAATGTTGGGACCTCGGATTGTGTTTACGCATTTTTTTGCAAATTTTATTATATTCAGAGGCCATCGTTTTTAGTTGAACGTATGTAAGTATTGTGATTTCACATTTATAAATAAAAAAAATAACATCACAAGTTAAGTTTTCAAAAATGAATCATCCACCACATATCAAATACTTACAATTGTTGCCATTGTCATGGAAGTATATCGGGTTGGGTATGTGATTGTAGGCGACAAACTACCCACTTATCATTCCTTTTTACAATTTTCCATCTAACCCAGTCCAGTTGTATTTTTCGGGGATTATGGGCGTGATGTTATGTTATGTTATGTCATAATGTCTCTTATGACATGACCCCTCCTAATGGTGAAATAAGAGGGAAGGAAAGGGGCATCAGTATTGCGACGTCACATCAATAAATCAATAGTAATAAAAATCTGAACTTCAAAGATAGACGTGAAAATGGAACTCGAATTTAAATTGCAAAGCATGTGACGTCACACGAAGGGGAGATCACACAACATCACTACGAGTGACAAGGACGGAGGGATGTCAAGACAGGTACTTCGCGTGACGTAATTTATTGATGCCACTTATATGTGAGTAAACATGTTTCTTTGTGTAAGTAAACATGTTTATGTTTGTGCATTAATAAAAAAAGTACCTAGGTACAAGTAGGCCCCATGTTGGTCTGGGACTAAAAAAGAATGTGCCAACTGTGTTCCTTGCCTAGCATGTCGTAAAAGGCGACTAATGGTATATCGAGTTTTAGGTTTTTACACAATTTTCCAATTAACCCAGACCCAGAATTTGATTTTTGTCTGAATTTAGTTAAAGGGCCCTGCGGCCCCTTTGACTCTGCCTACCTCTTCGGGGATTGCGGGCGTTATGTTTGTTTGTAAAGTTTTGGGTATGTGATTGTGTGGGCGAGTTAGGCACTCGTCACTGTTTCTCACAATTTTTCCATTCCGTTCCAACATTTCCATCCTAATTTAGTGCTTCTTTTAGGCAAAAGTGGTGAAGGGGTCTTTCTGCCCTTTGACTCTGTCTACCCCTTCGGATATTGCAGGCGTGACCAAATGTATACCTATAAGATCAAGTCTTAAAGAAACTCAGTCACATCGTTAATAATCACTTTCACTTCAGCTGGTTCCACTTCAATATCATAGTTACGACTGAGGCCCACGACAATTTAGTCAAATGAGGCCCTCCCCAAAAGCCAACTGCTTCCTTTCACAATGTAGTCCTGCCGGTTTGACCACAACCCTCGGGCCGGGGTCCCCTTTGATAATACGTATTATGTCACCCTATTATTACGTCACTACCCTCGGTTTTACTGCGTACTCTGAGTCTGCGATCGTCAGGGGCCCCCAATGTGTATAGATAAGCGATTTAACTACATATAACCGATCTATTTATTTTGGGAAAATATAATGAATAATAATTAAGTTTGGCCCCCGGTTCCGTTTGTCACAAAAACTATTGCGAGATCTATCATTGCCCCTTTTTCCATTTTAATTTGTTTTTTCACGAGATAACCTTAATGCCTTCTCCACGGCCCAATCTATCAACATACTAAAATTTAGCAAAATCAGTTCAGCCGTTTAGGCGTGCAAGCGTAACAAGCAAACATATTCGCATTATATTTGTTGTCGGGTTCATAAGACTTTTTAATTTTCTTTTTTTTATTTCCAACACTTTTGTGCCGTTTTGATGAAAAACATCCTTAAACACTGTAAAAAAAGATCCAATGTCTTGATATCTCCAGGACTCCCAAATTAAACGCCTTATCATTTCAAGAATTAAAATGGAGACCTTAAAAAAAAATCAGTCGAATTGAGAACCTCCTCCTTTTTTTTTGAAGTCGGTTAAAAGGTGCGCCAGCAACAAAAATTTACAAATTTTACAAAAACAAAACACGACGCGAAATTACGTCTGTTAACAAAAGTCGGAGTACCTACAATGAATAAAAAAAAAATTAAGAATATTGCCATTATATTTTATAATGGGTGTAATTTCAAAGACTTCATATTTATACACTCTTTAAATAAATAAATATCAGACTACATCACATACTGACATTGATCTGACTCCGAGGTGAGCTTTAGCACTGGTGTTACAGATATTAGAAACAACAAAATATGTACTTAAATATTGGATATTAACACCCAGACACAGAACAAACACAAGTATTCATCATACGAATATTTGTCCTGGGTGGGGATCGAACCCACAACTTTTGGCGCATGGGGCAGGGTCACTACCGAATGCGCCATCGAGCTTTTCTTTAAAATTATACTTGCAATATTTGTATCTACTTCCGTACATCTTTGCAAAAATACATTTTCTAGTTATTTGTCAGATTAATTCAATAATTGCGTCGAAAATGGAGGATTAGTTCAGTATTTCCTACCTCCATTGGCGCCCAATCTTACTATTTTTTATAAAAATAGATTAACTAGCCGGCGGTTTCATCCACGTTGCTTCTGTTCCTGTAAAAATTGGGATTAAATCATAGCTTATATACGCACTCGCTCATAATGCAGCTTTTCATTGGTAAAAGAATTTTGAAAATCGGTTGAGTGGTTTAGGCGTGATAGCGTTACAAACAAAGATTAGCATTTTAATTTTTTTTTTTATATAAATTCTCCAGACTGACACACCAATTCCCTAGTTCCAAACTAAGCTTGTGCTATGAATACTAGGTGAACGGATAGACATACTTAAATTTACGTTTATAAACAGCCATGACTTGAGTAAAACTGTCCATGTTCGTCACACGAAACATAGCTCCTAGCGGGATTCGTACCCGCGACCCTTGGTTTCGTGGCCAGAGTCTCTGTCCACTCGACTAACGGGCCTGTCATTTATAATATTAGTTAAGATTGACAGCAGGCGCGGTGGCAGCCTGACATTTTGGAGGGGGGGTGTAATAATACATTATGTCGAGTAAATTAGACTTTATTGCACAATACTCATTCCTATTGCACACATTGCAACAATCATCATCATCCTAGCGTTATGTCCCGTGCTTAGACGGGGTCCGCTTAGACCATGATCCAGGATTTAGCGAGTCTGGTAATTACATTGAAGCGACTGCCGATCTGACCTTCGTAACCCTAAGACAGGGGAGCCAGACAATTTTTGGATCATGGTTACAAATTCAAAGTTGTTTGAATTTGCAGGTTTCATCACGATGTTTTCCCTCACCGTCGAGCTAGTGGTATAAATATGTACATAGATTTGAAAAATCTAGAGGTACATGCCCGGGTTTGAACCCGCACTCCTCGGTTAAGAGGCGCGTGTCCTTACCATTAAGCTACCACCGCGTTGCACACATTGCAACAAATGGACCTCTATTTTTATTGGCAATCGGTTGATAATATTTGAGACGTCTGGGGCTGTCTCTGGATGAATATTTAGTAGAGCTTAACCTGTCAGCCTCTTTTTCAACATCGTATATAGATAACACGTAACTTATCATTATCTGGTAAGATGGATGGAATTTTTATTAAGTATTCTTTCGCGAAAATGGCGGTAAAAGAGCGGTGGTAGCTCAAAGGTAAGGCGCCTCTTAACCGAGGAGTGCGGGTTCAAACCCGGGCACGTACCACTAGCTCGACGGTAAGGGAAAACATCGTGATGAAACCTGCAAATTCAAACAACTTTGGATTTGTAACCATGATCCAAAAATGGTCTGGTTCCCCTATCTTAGGGTTAATAAGGTCAGATCGGCAGTGGCTTCAATGTAATTACCAGACTCGCTAAATCCTGGATCATGGTCTAAGCGGACCCCGTCTAAGCACGGGACATAACGCTAGGAAGATGATGAATTGTTAAACCCTAATAAAAAAAATCGTGATAAAACCGAGACGCACAAATGGACAAATTAGAATCTGTGTTTCATGTGTGCTAATCTACTATCGTATTAACAGTGAATAAATGTTCAGAATATGTGGAATATGCATACCTATGTACATGTTGATGTGGCTTATGTAGACTACTTTACCTAAGAAAAAATCAAACAAGTGCGAGTCGGACTCGCGACGAAGGGTTCTGTACCAATGTCGAGCAAAAAACGGCATCATTTTTGTTATATGGCGACCCCTTAAAGATTTATTTTATTCTGTTTTTAGTATTTTTTCCTAAGCGGCAACAGAAATAGTTCATTAGTGAATATTTCATCTGCCTAGCTATCACGGTTCTCGAGATACAGCCTGGTGACAGACGGACGGACAGCGGAGTCTTAGTAATAGGGTCCCGTTTAAACCCTTTGGGTACGGAACCCTAAAAATGAAGATATCCCTCCAAAATATACATACATACATAACATAACATCACGCCCATAATCCCCGAAGAAGTAGGCAGAGCCAAAGGAGCAACATGTCCCTTCAAACAAATTTAGCCAAAAATAAAGCCGGGCTGGGTTAGATGGAAAATTGTGAAAAAAGGAGTGACAAGTGGCTAGCTCGTCGCCTACTCAGTCACACACCCAAAACCCGATATGCTATTAGTCGCCTTTTACGACATGCTGGGCAAGAACCACAGTTGGCACATTCTTTTTTTTTGTCCCAGATCAACATGGGCCAAGTCCCAGACCAACATAGGACCCACTAAAATATATTTTGAACTAACTGGGTAACAGACTTCTAATCGGATGCAAGCGCACTGGTCTGTTTGTTATTATTTCACGTGTATAATTATGCAATATTATATTACCCCTTTCCATGAACACAAAATTCCTTAAAAGAAGTACCTATTAAAAGGCGTCCATAAATTACGTAGTGTTCAGAGGGGGCGCCTCCAAGTATCGCCTTTTTTTCCCGAAAAAAAACATGTGTTAAGAAAACTAGGTAAAATTCATAGTGTTTACTAGCTTCTGCCCGCGGCTTCGCCCGCATGGTACATCGATGAAACATAGCCTATATGTTATTCGGGTGTATGAGCTATATTATTCTAAAGTTTCATTAAAATCCATTCCGTAGTTTTTGCGTGAAAGAGTAACAAACATCCATCCATAAATACAAACTTTCGCATTTATAATATTAGTAGGATGGTACAGGCATTTTATAGTATTATTCTTGTGAAGCCACTGGAAAATGTAAGTTACTACATTATGTAGTTAACGATAGTAGTTGCCTATGTCAATAGATACCATGTTAAAACCTAGATCTTTCTATAAACATTGTTTATTATGGGGTAAGAGCGTCTTAATAGACCACATTCATTAAAACATATTTCAACAAAAGCAACATAACTTCACGCCCATAATCCCCGAAGAGGTAGGCAGAGTCAAAGGGGCGGCAGGCCCCTTTAACCACATTCAGCCAAAAACAAAACTGGGCTGGGTTAGATAAAAAAAATATGCAAAAATAGTGACAAGTGGCTAGCTCGACGCCTACACAATCACATACCCAAAACCCGATATAATTAGTTGCCTTTTACAACATGCAAGGCAAGAAACACAGTTGGCACATTTTTTTAAGCCCCGGACCAACGTGGGACAATGGGCTGGGTTAAATGGAATACGATAACAGCATCTATAAATAGGTTTTGTAAAATGGTTCCATATCTCCTATTTAAGCATCGAATTTAATAGAATGGGCCGTTGGTCGAGTGGTTAGAGACCCTGGCCACCAAATCAAGAGTCGCGGGTTCGAATCCCGCTAGTGGCACACGTTTTGTTTGATAAACATGGACATTTGTACTTGAGTTGATGTTTATAAACGTATTAGTATGTCTACCCGTTCACCTAGTATCCATAGCCCAAGCATAAGCTTAGATTGGAACCACGGAACTTGTGTGTCAGTCTGAAGAGTTTACTATTATTTATTACTAGCTGTGGCAGCGGTGTCACCCGCGTTTATGGTTAATATTATAAAGACTATTTCCGTCATACATGATTTCTATGTAACTTTAACCATTAAGGCTGCACACGCGACGGAAGCTTAAAAAATGGAGTAACTTCTCCCGTTTTCGCAACATTTCCCTTCACTACTCTGCTCCTATTGATTGTAGCGTGATGAAAAGTATACTATAACCTGCCCAGGAGTATGAAGAATAATTGTACCAAGTTTCGCTAAAATCCGTCCAGTAGTTTTTGTTTCTATAAGGAACATACAGACAGACAGACAGACAGATAGACAGACAGACTAAAATTTTACTGATTGCATTTTTGGCATCAGTATCGATCACTAATCACCCCCTGATAGTTATTTTGAAAATATATTTCATGTACAGAATTGACCTATTTATTATAAGTATAGATTAGTTTATTATTATTTTTTGGAAAATGTGGAAATTAGATAAATAAACGTAGATATGTCAAGCTGTGATATCACAATCAATGGAAGACGATGAAAATTCCAATATCTTTTGTCTATTAAAAGTTTCCTCTTACATTAAAAACACCATTTCCACGAATAAACAAAAGACGTATTCATTTTGAAAAAGTTCTGGAAAATAAACAACAGCCGAATGGAAAAGTTTATTGAAAACATTCGAAAAGGGGTTAAGTTACGACGCTTTTATTGAAAGTTGCCAAAAAGTGGTCGATTGTGTAGGTCTCACCATTTATAAAACCATATTAGTTTATATTCAATGTAATTACCAGACTCGCTAAATCCTGGATCATGGTCTAAGCGGACACCGTCTAAGCACGGGACTTAACGCTAGGAAGATGATGATTAGTTTATTAGCCCGTTGGTCAGATACCCTGGTCACGAAACCAAGGGTCGCGGGTTCATATCCCGCTAGGGGCAAATGTTTCGTGTGATGTACATGGACATTTGAACTCGAGTCATCAAGTGGTTATGTGGGACTCTCCCCCATGATAGATGGGGGCTTAACTTAATACAACTAACTTAATATTACTTAATTGTTTTAGATGCAACAGCCACTGCCCCAGCACGATCAGATGGCGTAAGTATTTTGTCACCATTTTTTTAAATAATTTGTACATAACAGTAGAAATATAAAATTAAATATTGATGAAATGATAGAAATGTCATTACAATATTATTGATAGGTTCTTATAGTAAATAGAGCTTAGCACACGAGTTGACGGGTGCCCCCCTTGCGTACGCGCATGGACAGTTCTTAGCTTGTTGCAGAGGGTTGTCCTCCCTCTTCCTAAGCAGCGCCTGTCGGGTCAGCAGTATTAAGGTCTCTGACCACTCGACCGGGCCAATCAATAGTTTTGTAGTTAGACAAGTATGATTATTTTTAGCCTGTTAACAATCAAGTAGATATGAGATTTCAACACCCTTTCATTGGCTGATGTGAGACCGATTGATTCGGTCCGGTCTGATCCGTTCAAATCCGGTTCGGACTGCACTTAACCACTGGTCAACTGCATGCATCAATGCACTTTTGAATAGATAGTCTATTAAATCCCACTCGGGTGAATTCGCAGGCACCAGCTAGTTATTATTTCATTATAAGTTAAGACTAACTTCTGTCCGCAGCTCCGCTCCTATGGTATTTTGATAAAATATAGTCTAGGTGCTATTCCAGTCTACAATCTATGTCTATGCCCGATTTCATCCAGATCCCTTCACTTGATTTTGAGTTTATTCGTTATAGCAGTGACCTGCGGTTCCCCGTTCCCGTTCCCGTGGGAATACGGGGATACAATATAGCCTATGTTAATTGCTAACGGCCACCAACTCGATGGTGCAAAGGGTTGATTGAATTCCACACCACCTGGGAAGAGCTGACCCAGGACAGAAAGAAGTGGAATGAATTGGGGGATACCTTTGCCCAGCAGGGACATAATAGGTTTTAAAAAAATAAATAAAAAAAATTGCTGATTAAATAGCTTTCCATTGGTGAAAGAATTTTCCAAATCGGTTAAGTAGTTTCGATGTTTATTTAATACAACCAAATAATCAAATCCGTCCACTTACTTTTTCATCTCTATTTTTATCTAGTAATAAATCTAGCCTTTGTTACTTAGACATAATGTAGAATTCTAATAGTCAAAGATTGTTTAAATCGGTCCAGCTGTTTTTGTATTTATTCGTTACAAACATACAATATTTAACATACATTCTTTCCTCTTTTAATATATCACTGCAGGTTAGCGTAGATAAGATGCTGGATGTAAAGTGTCTGGTTTCACAAGAGCGTGTTCGTTGCAGGGCGCAACAGATACAACAGCAGATGGTGCTGTGTCCAGTGCGGGTGGTCTACGAGACGCAGATCTTAGTTCAGCCAGGTGAGGCACTCTTCAGACCCTGGGGAACGGGCCCGTCTTTCCTGGACTCTCGGCTATGGATACTCTGGAAGCTCTGGATACGTGACCAGTAGGGCACGTGTCCAGAGCCCTGCGATCGACAGGGCTTAGTCTCACATTACGAAAAGCACTGACATTTATTATCGAAGAAGGGTCTCCAATGGGTTAAAAACTGTCCTGCTGAAGAATGCTGTGAGGTACCGCTGAAATAGGAATTAGCAGGGGTTTCAACCGTCTAGGCTCTGGGTGAAATGGCCCCTTTCCATCCGAAATTTTACTGAATGCTGCACAGGACAGGCAGAAGGGGATTCCTGACTTCCAACACCTCGGTATAGCTGCTTGAGGTCCAAGATAGTTTTTTTGGATGGAGATGGTTGACTGAACCCCTAAAGTGCACTGAAGCAGACTTGTATATAACTATTCGACTAGGACGATTGTTGGACTACGTCCCCTTCACACAGTGATTGCAACTAGTTTGAATGGTATACAATTTGTCTGCCTGCATGGTATAGTGGTCTCACACCATCCTGGCTATAGAGTCAACAGTGGGTTCGAATCCTGCAGGTGGGAACGGTCAAAAACAGCCATTTGTGAGTGAGTTATGTATGTTTATTTTTTGACCTTTATTATTTAGTTCAAGCATTAATAAATATATCGTGTATCTAATCAATATAAAAATTAGTGCATCTTAAATGTATACCAATTTGATTAAATAGTAGTAATTCCACTTCTAGCGTCTTGTTTAGAAGTATTTTTTTAAATTAGTCATTTAACTTTTGATTGATCAATCAAATGGTAATGATGATGATGAATCACATCAAGTCATGAGTTATGAAATGGTCCAATTACTTACATTAAAAAAACTATGAATAAACTAAACTAAACTTCACGCCACTTCCCTAGCGGGGCAGGCAGAGAGAACCAAACGCCATATGGCACGATCCTTACACACCTCACTCGCCTATACAACATTCATGATCCTTTTCATACAAGTTCTACGGTTTTTTAATATGAATATATTTACATAATTTTATTTAATTGTTCCAGGAGAACAAATCCAACCGAATCAGACGCTGTTCATCAACCCACAGAACCCTCCACCATGGGCCCAAAGCAGACCCGTCCAGAACCAGGTCATCTACGTCCAACAGATGCCAAACAACATTATGTCGTCCATCCCTCAACATATGGACCAAAATCAACTGTACCTCCACCAGTACCATGGCTACCAGCAAGGAGTACAGATGATACCACAGCAAATGATGCAGAGCATGCAAGAAAACCGCTCGAATACGATACAAATGCCAAATTTGATTCACCAAAACATGCTGCAGAATTTCCAGGCCAACTTAGCTTCGAACATCAATCAAAATATGCAGACATTACCTGATAGGACGATACAACAAGCAAATTACGGCCAAGTACATCCAAATGTTGGAGCCAACATGCAAATTCAACAGCAAATCACATTAAGTAACAATGCAATCAGTAGACCAAGTGATGTAATGACGAACATTCAAAACCAAGCACAAAGCCAATACAACGCACAGAAACCAGAAATGAAACAAACATTTGTTGGCCAAGTAAACCAAACCGCAAATGTTGGTAGATCACAACCGCAAGTGCTGACTGTCAATCCCATTCAGAATTTGCCTCAGACGAGCAATGTTCAAACATTTGCTACAAGCATTCGTCCAATTAAGAACGAGAGTGTGTCTACGCAGATAACCCCACCAACATATGTAAACGCTGCCCAAAATACTCAAATAACTAGGATCAGAAAAGTATCGCCAGCTGCTAGTTTGAGCAAACCGATCCCAAATATTAGTATAAGAAGCGTAGTTCCATCACAGGCATACAGACCCATCCAGCCAAGGCCTTTACAATTCCGGGCGGCTTTGCCCAACTACTCAACGATAGAACCGATAAATCAAGGCAACTCTATGCCACTTCTGAACCAAAACGTCATTAGCATCAACTCGAATATACCAATACCAAACGTTAGTACAAATAATGTGAGCTTTATCAGAACTGAAGACTTAAATATGAATAGGAAGAGGAAGAGTGAATCGCCTGACGAGATTCATAAAAAGATGGCCGCAATCCAAGTTAACATGACCAATCCTATAAAACAGATCAGTGAAATCACTAAAAGGTCTGCAGAAGTAGGAGTGAATACTAGTCCGCTACAGAAGAACCAAGTGACTATAACACCTAGTTTATTACAGCCGAATAATGTAAAAATAGATATAATGCCACCTGTTTATAATAATATGCAACCAACATCTTATTTAATTCAAAACGTACAAGCTGTTAAGAATGATCAAGTTAACGTTGCTAATCAGAGCTTGGAGCCTATTGAATCACCAAGCAGTGTTCAACAGACAGAAGCAATACCAAATGTTGCATCAGATAAAGATAAATTAATTAGGAATACGGTTTACATGCAAGCCAGAGGCAGAGTGTTGACCGACAAAGAGGCTTTAGAAATGATGACGGAATCAACGATACCACAATCTGTGAGTATGTTAAAAGAAATTACAATCACACCGAAAGATCCAAAGATAGAAACCAATATTGATGTTAAACCTGAAATTGAAAAATCTGAAAGAGATATAATAAAGATTGAACCGAAAACTGTTAAGAGTGAAGATGAAGTGAAATCGACGTACAATTTGAGGAGTGAAAAGAAAGAGGATGGAATTAAGGAGGAAAAGAAAGAGACAGCTGATATGAACGTCTCGCTTAATACTACTAATAATAAAGGCATGTTCCCTATGGAAAGAGCTGTGAAACAGGATTACATTCTGACTCATGTATTAGACGGTATAGTCATTCAGGAGTCGAACGTAGCTTTTCCTGTGAGTATTTTCATATTATATTTACATTTGACTTGCCCATTGGTCGAGTGGTCAGAGACCCTGGCCATGAAACCAAGGGTCGCGGGTTCGAATCCCGCTAGGGGCAAATATTTCGTGTGATGAACATGGATATTTGTACTCGAGTCATAGATGTTTATAAACGTATTTAAGTATGTCATAGCACAACCTTATAAGCTTAGTTTGGGACTAGGGAATTGGTGTGTCAGTCTTAAGAATTGATTTATTTATTATTATTTACTAGCTGTGCCAGCGGTGTCACCCGCGTTTATGGTTAATATTATAAAGACTATTTCCGTCATACATGATTTCAATGTAACTTTAACCATTAAGGCTGCACACGCGACGGAAGCTTAAAAAATGGAGTAACTTCTCCCGTTTTCCCAACATTTCCCTTCACTACTCTGCTCCTATTGAATTTAGCGTGATGAAAAGTATACTATAACCTGCCCAGGAGTATGAAGAATAATTGTGCTAAGTTTCGTTAAAATCCGTCGAGTAGTTTTTGTTTCTATAAGGAACATACAGACAGACAGACAGACAAAAAATTTATTGATTGCATTTTTGGCATCAGTATCGATCACTAATCACCCCCTGATAGTTATTTTGAAAATATATTTCATGTACAGAATTGACCTCTCTACAGATTTATTATAAGTATAGATTTAGCTTGTTTTGTTTTTTTCTCTTCTCTAATGAACCTTCTAAACGATGAAAAATCTAAACGCGACTAGTCGAGACTCGAGCAGTCCCTAACTAGGGATGATAGTAACAATACTATATATGGTAGTACAGTATATTCATCATCATCGCAGTATGATTTCCTCTTCTACACCCCCCAGTCAGCCGTCATCAAGTTATCTACCCATATTTCACTTATATCATCTTTCATACAATCGATCTATGCCTATGCCAATAACTTATAAAATATTAATTTACAGATTCGGGAACCATTGATCAAAAGAATAACGCAATCTACAGCCCAGGGCAACAATGAGACGAAGGTTGAAGAAAAAGAGGTGAAAAAAGAAGAAGTGCCTGTTAAAGAAACAAGCCAAAGTTCTGTCACTGTTGCTGGTGAAGGGGTCGCGCAAGGAGGTGAGTTTGGCCCTATGTTGTAATTATGATTTTGTCTTGTTCTACAAAACTTACGGGGCCCTGTGTCAGACTGAGTTAGTTCGAGGCCCGTAGTAGAAGATCACTGGACAACGTTGCATGACTTTCAAAACATATAGCGTCATTTGTATAGTGAGATCTTGAGCAGAAAGATGAATTGTAATTGACAGGCCCGTTGGTCGAGTGGTCAGAGACCCTGGCCACGAAACCAGGGTTGCGGGTTCGAATCCCGCTAGGGGAAAATGTTTTGTGTGATGAACATGGACATTTGTACTCAAGTCATGGATGTTTATAAACGTATTTAAGTATGTCTATCCGTTCACCTGGTATCCATAGCACAAGCACAAGCTTAGTTTGGAACTAGGGAATTTGTGTGTCAGTCGGGAGAATTTATTATTATTATTTTTTTATTGTTATTTAGTATTATTAATAAAAACACGTCTCAAAATTACATAATACGCAATTAATACCATAGGTAAATAATTGAAAACTTAATTTGTTTTATTTTTGCTTTCAGTTAATCCATTCGTCAATTTGACTGCTGCCACAGTAAAATCTTGGACGGTAAGTCTCATGTCATGTAATGGTATTACATACCTAAGTGTTATTTAAATACATACTCGAACATTTTACACGTGATACCCCAAAGGATATTGCAGATCAAAGGTTTAACGACGTTTTAATAATGTTGTAATAATAATGTACTCCTAACCGATATCGGTCACGGCGGCCAATCTCAACGAGGATTAGCCAACTGCGCAGGAGATATTATAGTGCACAAGTGTGGGCGCAAACACTATGGTTCAAAGTTAATTATGAATCATACACCTTTGTATAAATTGTTTTGAAAAGAGTAGAATAACTACTGAGTTTTTTGCCGGATTCTTCTCGGTAGATACAACATTCTGAACTGGTGGTAGATTCATATAGCTTTACCTGTATTTGACGATTTATAAGTGTTTCCTTGAAACCTATATAAATAAAGAATATTTTGTCTTTGACAGTGCTCTCTCTATTCCATCATTCTCATAGATCATCCGATAAGACGGCAATTCGACATGACCGGTGAGAGGTCATGCGCAGGACTAAACGTGCTTTCCGAGGCACGGGGGTGATTCTACCGGCAACTTCCGGACTCCGGATTGTTACTGAGTAATATCAATATTGAAATAACCAGCCACAAATTTTTGGCAAGACCCGGGATTTGAACCCGAAACCTCTTCGTCCTTAGGCGGCGCATGCTACCACTAGACCAACGAGGCAGTCAAATATATACTAGGATTACATAATTAATTGTTTATTTCTTTATTTCAGACGCAAGAACTCTCCTCCTACCTTTCCCAGCACAGCTGGGAGGATACAGCAGCCCTCTTCATGGAGCACGAGATAGACGGGGAGTCCCTCTACCTGGTCTCCAAGGCTCAGCTCCAGACCATCGGGGTCAAGGAAGAACAGGCAGACATTATTTGCTCCCTAATCAAGAGTTAACTTTAAACGTTCGACGTGTTGGTTCCAATCTATAAATTTTCTCAAACTCTTAAGTATATCGGAAAAAAATTATTAAATGACGACCAATCGGGATGATAATCATGATTTTTTGTATTCATACTTACTGGTGAGAATAACTTCGTCAGCGCGTTGAAGAATGTATGGCGTAATCTTAATAGGACAACAGCGCCATCTGTTGACGCGTTTATTGGAACTACAGTCTTGATTGTCTTGTGGAGTAGTATAAAGATATTTTTAGATGTCACCAAAGGTGTTATTACTTAATATTTAAGTTTAGAAAGGTTTAAGAAGGCAACTGTATGGTTGAAAGATATAAAGATAGAAAGACGTAAAAGTATCAGATATGTACAGTAGGATAAGAAGAGTATTTTGGATATCGAAGAGGGCTTGTAGCGCCATCTATCGCGAATTAAAAGATTTAGGTAGACTAAAAAGCTCCGCTGACTGATAATAGATGGCGCTAATCAAATTGGCGCCAGTGTTTTGCCTAACATGTTTTTGTAAACGGACGTGGCTAAGGAATCGAAGATATTGAAGACGCGAATGAAATGTTTTCATTATCATCCGCCTACACCGTTTGGGACATGGAGTTTAGGTAATTAGTATCTAATTATCATATTTAAATACATTTTTAACGTTAGAGTGGGATAAAGTTAACTTCCGTTTTAATGACTAATATTAAGTTGTGTCTATATCGCGTCTGTCTGTCTGTTGGGTATAATCCCAAAACTAATTTGGGAACATAAGAATAACAGTGTCACTAATGATTAAGAAAAGCCACGTTAGAGGTTTTACAATGCTGATACTAGGTTCATCAACCCGTTTCAGAATTGAGATCCGTTTGTTGAGAATGTCTTCACTATGAACACGTACTAGCGCTGCTTGACATATAATAACAGTTTGATAGATAGGTTCTCAGTAAGCGATTCTCAAATCAGAAACAGATTGTTACTGGATGAGATAGAAAAGAAAGCACAACCAGTTGCATTTACGTATTAAACGAATTTATTCAAATAATCAATATGAATATGTATGTTTCAACATGAATATATTTACATTACATATATTTTTGACTGGCTCGATGGCGCAATTGGTAGTGACCCTACCGTATGCGCCAAGAGTTGTAAGTTCGATCCCCATCTAAACATTCGTGTGATGAATACTTGTGTTTGTTCTGTGTCGGGTGTAATATCCAATATTTAGGTATATATTTGTAATACCACTGTTGATTCTGATATCCGTAACACAAGTGCTTAAACTACTTACCTTGGAGTCAGATCAGTGTATGTGATGTAGTCGGATATTTATTTATTTATAAACATGGGCATACAAGTACGATGGTGTAAAGAAAATATTAACTATACTAGCGTTATTCGTACCGCCCCGTTCTCGAGATTAAAATGGAGGGGTGGGGATAGGACGGTGAAAAATACTTTACGAACTATTCTTATACTTATCAAATATAAGAAGCCATTAAAACCGGTCGACACCATTCGATATTTTAATATATGTCTAAGAAGAAGCATTTTGAATGGTTTTAAGCAGTCTGCCATGTTGGTCTATGACTTAAAACGAATGCACCGATTGTGTTCCTTACCCAGCATGTCGTAAAAGGCGACGAGCTATCCACTTATCACTACTTTTGCACATCTTACCAAATAAAATGTTATCGTTGACTATACGTTTTTAAAGTAATCTTGTTGCTCTTTGAATTGTGCCTGTTCCGGGTTGTGGGCTCGACAGGCCCGTTTGTCGAGTGGTCAGACACTCTGACCACGAAACCAAGGGTCGCGGGTTCGAATTCTGCGAGTGGCAAATGGTTTCTTGTGATGAACATGGACATTTTTACTCGCGTCATGGATGTTTATAAACGTATTTATATTTAAGTATGTCTATCCGTTTACCTTGTATTCATAGCACAAGTTTATAAGCATAAATGTATTTATTGACAGGATAATTTATACTATAATGTAAATAGTCTATAAATACCTTGTTATGGGGTGAAAAAAGCAGAAAAATAACAACCAATAATACTTTTTGTATCGTGAATGTCTTAGGCTACAGTGACCTCTTATCATTAGACATGTGTGTTTACTTGCTATATTTAATGGTATAAAATAACCTCTTAAACCTCGTTTGTAGAGGTAACATTTGACATAACCCCGTCTGCAAGAACCCACGCTAGAGTACGTGTAATTAATTATAAATCAGGGTCAATTTTGCATACTGCAAATTTCGCCTATCCTTATAGTTTGCAACTGACAAGCTATGGTACCTCTTTAATAAGAAAATATGGAATATTTTGAATATTTCATAGTTTTATGGTCAGGGTCTCTAACTTAAGACCTTAAGCTAGTTAGGGGATGCTAGCCTCCCCCAAAAGAAAACAACATTAAACAGAGAACAATACTTATATAGAAACATTTGACTACATCATAGCCAATTAGGAGGGTTGTGATTTTAACAGTTTTTGTATGTTTGGATGGATGTTTGTATTTATGTATGTGCCGCCGTGGCGTTGAAGCATTTAACGCTTAGTACTGTGACGTCACATGTCTTGTTTGGCAGAAGGCAACAACTGTAAAAGTGTTATAATTTGATAAACAATCATAAATTTATAGGTATACTAGTATACTTAACTACTGATAACCACGGACTAGTAAAAAAAGAAGGACTCCGCGCTGCCATACTACAACGTGAACCTACCCTTATGCGTGTATACAATACACAGCGTAAAGCCATCCTTGTGCTTTTGTGAGTGAGACTTAGGGATACCAGATATGGGAAATTTGGAGCGCTTATGTCAATGTGAGATGTTAGTTGCGTGTCAAGTTGGAGCTCCGCAGATGCCTAAACGTCTAGTTAGTGGCGCGGAGTCCTTCTTTTTTTACTAGTCCGTGCTGATAACAAATTGTTTGAACTGTTTTTAGATGAGTTATGTTAAATGTGACGTCACGGTTCGCTATTGCCATTCAAAATCTATAAGCAAGCTCTGATCTTATAAAGTGTAATTTATCAGTAGTACTTATTAAGTAATTATATTTTTTCATTCTATGATAGTTCAGTGTTAAATTCTGAATGTGATACCTAGAAGAGTTATATACTAAAAGGTACATAACAGGTATATTTCATATATTATACATTAGTATATATAAAGTAGATAATGTCCATATATGTTTGTAACTTTTACCCTTTAAGTCGGTTAAAACCGATTGAAATGATATCCGGTATTTTTAAATTATCGGTTTTTAATAAGATTGATGAATAGTTGATATTTGTTTGTCTCATTCACTCATTGTAGTGGCATCTCGCAATATTTTAATACATATAATGTTTTACTGTGTGTCTGTCTATTACCTGAAAAACTGTTAGGTTTGTAAAATTTGTGTGGATAAATGTGTAAAAAAATTATGTAAAAATTTTATTTTTATTACAGTGTACGAAGATTTTTATGATTTTATTGTGAAACATTTTGCTTGTAAATATCGCTTTTAAGTATTTTTGAAATGTACAATCTTATCGTCATGGCTGAATTGTAAATAAATGTTTTTAAGATGTTTAAAATTTAATTTTATTTATAAACAATTGTGACATCCACATTGCGATAAGTTTACGAGTAACATCTAAATATATAAAGCTGAAGAGTTTGTTTGTCTGTTTGAAAGCGCTTATCTCGGAAACAACTGGTCTGAATTGAAAAAATATTTATGTTGTATAGTTCATTTATCGAGGAAGGCTATCGGCTATATAACATTAAGCGGGTGTAACCGCGGGCACAACTTGTTTACAATAATAGTGGCTTTTAGAAAATTATAAATCCTAACTAATATTTTAAATGCGCATGTGAGTTTGTATACCACGCTCACACTTAAACCACTAAACCGATTTTAAAATTTCTTTCACCAATGGAAAGCTACTTTATCAGCGAGTAACATAGACTTTATTTTATTCCCGTATTCCCACGGGAATAGAAACTACGCGGCTGAAACCGCAGGGCGCTGCTAGTAAAAGAGTTTTTGAATAAAATCCGCAACTAGTAAATAACTGGTTTTATTTCACAATGTACAAAGTGTTTAAGGGGTAAGGCGCTTGGGGTCCCTCGGGAACATGGACGTCTTGCGGATGTTGTCCAGCCCCAGGTACAGCATCACCACCCTCTCCAGGCCGATACCGCCACCTGGTACCAGACATACACTTAAGTATACAACCAAAAGCATTCATGTAACTATGGGAGCCAAGTTAAATCATCTCTATCTCCCTAGCGTTACGTCCCGTGCTTAGTCGGGGTCCGCTTAGACCATGATCCAGGATTTAGCGAGTCTGATAATTACTAGTGTTGCCGTTCGATAGTCTACTATCGATAGTCTATCGATAGACTATCGATAGTTGGTCAAAATCAATAGTATCGATAGTGTCGATACTATTGATAGTATCGATACCCCGAGAGTGGCAATACTATCGACACACAGCAATACTATCGATACTATCGACAGTTTTAACTCATCGATAGTAACGTTTTCCTCAAAAGTATTGCTAATACAATAATTGTCTAGTGGATGACAGAAAATCTACCGCGCAAACATACTATACTATCGATAGTATTGCTGAGTGTCGATAGTATTGCCACTCACGGGGCTATCGATACTATCGATAGTATCGATAGGGCTATATAGTTTGGCAACACTAGTAATTACATTAAAGCCACTGCCGGTCTGACCATTGTAACCCTAAGATAGGGCAACCAGACATGATATGCTCCATACACTGACCTGCGTGCGGCGGGCAGCCTAGCCGGAAGGACTCGATGTACGAGGCGATCTTGGATATATCTGGAACAGACACGAAATACATACCTATTAAAATGTGCAGTTGTTACCATGTGTGCTCGCGGCAAGTTTTAAGAACTGTGAGTTGCTTAGCTCACAATGTTATACACACACACACATAGAACATCACGCCCATGATCCCCGAAGGGGTAGGCAGAGTCAAAGAGACAGCATTCCCCTTCAACCACATTCAGCCAAAAATAAAGTCGGGCTGAGTTAGATGGAAAATTGTGAAAAAGCAGTGACATGCGGCTAACCTGTCGCCTATACAATTACACACCCAAAACCCGATATACCATTAGTCGCCTTTTACGACATGCTAGGCAAAAACCACAGTTGGCATATTCTTTTTAAGTCCCAGACCAACATGGGACAGTGGACTGGGTTGGATGGAAAGCTGTAAAAAAGGAGTGACTAGTACAATGTTATAAAAAAAAAAACAGTTTTATGTCGATAACTTTTACGCCAGGCTCAAAAACTAGGTTGACACAAAAAGTCAGTCTATTTATTTTGTTAGCTCATTTGTTTTATTAACCTATTTTTCTTGTTAGCTTATTATTTTGTATATTTTTTCAGTTATTATATTTTTTTGCTATCCAATTTTCTCTTTGCTTATTTTCGTAAGCTCGTTCTTTTGTCAGTCCATTTTTTGCAAGCCCATTTTCTTTAAGCCCATCTGATTTTTGGCCGATTTTTTTGCAAGCCTGTTTTTAGGAAGAACACTTTTGCAAGCCCATTTTTTGCTAGCCCTTTTTTTATAAGCCATTTTTTGTAAGCTGATTTTTTGTTAGCTCAATTTTTTAAAGCCCGTTAGTTTTGTCAAGCCTCCTTACCGATGCCGTGGTGCTTGGCCCGCTCGGTCAGGAAGTCCGGGTCGTGTATCCGCTGCGCGCCGCTCAGGATCTCCTCGCCACGCATGAACATGTCGTACGAGTTGGACCATTTCTAGAAAGAGACGAGTTCAATAGGCTGGATGACTAGAAAATTCTGTTTAGTCCGTCAGTTAGAATATTATAAAATATTGAACACGTATTTTTTTATTTCTTTGTCAAACAAACATTGAAGAAGATACAATGCCTTCGAGTTGCGTGTGACGTCACGCTTTCGTACAATATTCACTCTTCTCCAAAACTTTGATGCTTTTTATCTTTGTGATTTTTTGTTCATTTGATAAAGCGAAAAATATGTGTCTAGTATTGTTGTATAATCTAACTGACGGACTAAATTGAATTATAGTTTTTTAATGCAGTCATCATCCCTATTATTACAAGCTTTAAGCGACAATTGCTTGTGACACCGTGGAGTTTTTGTTTGCAAAAAATAGATATGTGACAACTTAAAAGGCAGTAACATTTAAAAATTAAAGTTGCAATGTATTCGATTGTTAGCTTTTGAAAGACTTCAAAAAAAATGAACGCAATATTCTTTTTTATATATGTATATGAAAATAAATATCAGAGAACATCACATACATTGTACTGACTCGGAAGTAAGTAGCATAAATAAGTGCTTGTGAGATTCAACAGTGGTATTACAAATATATACTCAAATATTGGATATTAACACCCAGATTCTGAACAAACACAAGTATTCATCACACGAATGTTGGTCCTGGGTGGGGATCGTACCCACAACCCTCGGCGCTGCCGAATGCGGCAACGAGCTGGTCAACAACAATAAGATATATATAAAAATGAATTGCTGTTCGTTAGTCTCGCTAAAACTGGAGAACGGCTGGACCGGTTTGGCTGATTTTGGTTTTAAAATATTGGTAATCTTCTAGGGAAGGTTTGTACGGTAAGAAAATATGGAAACATTACAAAATAAAAAAAAAAACAAGAACGGGACGTTACAAAGTACGCCGGGTCAGCTAATAAGATATCTATACTAATATTATAAAGTGGAAAGTTTTGTATTTTTGTGTGTGTGTGTGTATGTTTGTAATGAATTAACTCTGTTGTTATTTTAATAAAAGAAGCTGTTTTATATTGGATACTTTATTTTATTGTAAGCGTTAGCAACTGAACATGGTTTCACAAGCGATGAACGAAACAGAGAGAGAAAGAAATAAAGTAATAGACACTTTGCTCTTTTACTCTATACACACTCCTAGAGTGTTGCCAATACAAATATAAAAATGTACCTACATTGCTTGTCTATTAACAAACTCAAAAACTACTATGCCAATTTAAAAAATTCTATCACCATTGGAAAGTTACATTATTCGGAAAAAACATAGGTTATATTTTATCCCCATATTCCTACAGGAACGGGAACTATGCGGGTGAAACCGCGGGGTTGCTAGTAGATTATATACTCACGGGGTTGTTGGGGTCCGGCATGGTGTAAAACGGGCGCACCGCGAGCGGGTACTTGTCCAGGATGTAGAAGTCCGTGTCGTACTTAGCGCGCACGAGCCGCCCCAGCAGCTTCTCGTCGGGGGTTGAGAGGTCGTCCTCCTCGCCCTGGTTCACGCCTGGGGGCAGGGGGTAAGGGGTGAGCAAAGACAGAAAGAGAAATTGGCTAGCTGTCGTAAATTTTTACACAATTTTCCTTCTGATATCTGACCAAATTACATTTCACTATAGATATGACGTTTGCATTTCAACCGAAAAAATGTCACCGGCAGTCGCTTTAATATTATTACCAGACTCGCTAAGTCCTGGATCATGGTCTAAGTGGACCCCGTCACTAACGGTCACTTTCGCGTATTGCCTTACGCAAATCGTCCAATGAGGGTTTTCAAAAATACAAAAACCGCCAGATGGCACGAGGGAGTCTCGTGGTCTTATCACAGTCACTATTGGCTCCCTGTTGATAGGATGTCAGTATGTTCTGACAACTAACCAATGAGGAGGGTGACAAGACCGTACGTCACAGTTACGCCATCTATCTGATGTTTTAGTTCAAAAAACCCTCATTTCACGGATTCGTTGCGATTTAGCGTCCAGCGTAGACATAATTGACTCTCATAGAAACGTTAGCATGTCATACATGTCATACGGACTACAAGTTAAACTCCGCAAGGTATAAAGAGCGATAAAGCATAGCCAAAATTATGTTCCATTTCCGCACGAGACGCCACAGAAGTGGCGACAATAGAAATGTTGACTGGCAAGTCAATGAGGGTTTTTTGAATTAAAACATCCAAAAGGTGGCGTAACTGTGACTTGCGGTCTTGTCACCCTCCTCATTGGTTAGTCGTCAGACCAAACTGACATACGTGTCACATTATGAAGGGTGCTGTCAACAAGGAGCCAATAGTGACAATGATAAGACCGCGAAACATTGAAATACTTCTTAAAAGCTGTCAAAACGCAATCACCTCATAGATTTTGTATGGGCTTGTCGGTTTATGCCGTCACTAGTTCGTATAATCAAGAGATTAATTATTTAAGCAGTTTTTGTAAAATTAAATATCGTAGACACAATGTTATTCAAAATCGTTACTTTATTTAACGGAATTGATGTTTCAAAATTAAATGGATAATGGTGTCAACATCCCTATTGAGTACGGGATATATTCCCGGGCGAGCAACGCCACAGTATAAAGCTAGCATCACTCACCAGCCTCCTTGAGCATCTGCACCGCCTGCGGGAACTCCAGCCGCAGCGGCGGGTCCAGGAACTTGAACGGCTCCACGCGGAACTGCTGGCCCACCGCCGCAATCTCCGCCGCGAACCTGAGCGTTAGAAGAATAAGAATAAGAATAATTTGTTTGCTTTCAATAAGGTACAATATGTTGACAGAAATATTAGACAATACATTGGTATCACATTCAGCCATATTAAGTAGCATACAAATGTCATTACACAATACAAATCAGAAACAGAGAACGCTTTCAAGTTGTTAAATCACAACACACAAATACGCAGTCACATCACATAAATACGCAGTCACATCACACAAATACGCAGTCACAACACACAAATACGCAGTCACAACACACAAATACGCAGTCACAACACACAAATACGCAGTCACAACACACAAATACGCAGTCACATCACACAAATACGCAGTCACAACACACAAATACGCAGTCACAACACACAAATACGCAGTCACATCACATAAATACGCAGTCACAACACAAATACGCAGTCACAACACACAAATACGCAGTCACATCACACAAATACGCAGTCACATCACACAAATACGCAGTCACATCACACAAATACGCAGTCACATCACATAAATACGCAGTCACAACACACAAATACGCAGTCACAACACACAAATACGCAGTCACATCACACAAATACGCAGTCACAACACACAAATACGCAGTCACAACACACAAATACGCAGTCACATCACACAAATACGCAGTCACATCACACAAATACGCAGTCACATCACACAAATACGCAGTCACATCACACAAATACGCAGTCACATCACACAAATACGCAGTCACATCACACAACTCACAAATCACACAAATACGCATTCACATGTTTTTCAAACTATTTATAATATACCGTGTTATTAATGAAAAATATTTCGCGACATTACTTTCGTGTATTGATTTTTAATTGTCAATTGTAGTTCTTTTTAGTTTTCTATTAAAATACAACTGTAATGTTTTCATCTCTTGGTAACTGGGGCCCACCCAAGGATGAGTGACGCCAAGAGGTGTTCAGGTCATCTTAAAACCAGTTACCGAAAGAGGTGTTAAGATCACCTTGGGGATCACACAGCGCCCAAGGTTTTCAGGACCATACATACATGCATACATAACACCACGCCCATAATACCCGAAGGGGAAGCAGAGTTAAAGAAACAGCATGCCCCTTTAACCACATTCAGCGAAAACAACTGGGCTGAGTTAGATGGAAAATTGTAAAACAGTAGTGACAAGTGGCTAGCTCGTCGCCTACACAATCACACACCCAAAACCCCATATACTATTAGTCGCCTTTTACGACATGCTAGGTAAGGAGTACAGTTGGCACATTCTTTTCAAGTCCCAGACCAACATGGAACACTTCTAAAAACACCTTAGCGACACTCACTCGTCTCTGAGGCCGCGGAACATGTCGGTGAAGGTCTGCGCGATGGTGTCCAGCACCTCGTGGTAGTGGTGCTTGAAGGCCATCTCCAGGTCCAGCCCCACGAACTCCGTCAGGTGCCGGTGCGTGTTCGAGTCCTCCGCGCGGAATACGGCGCCTACCGTGAACACCTGCGACAAAGGATACGCGATGAGTTCATTGTACAATATTAATAATAAATAATAAATAAATAAATTCTCCAGACTGACACACCAATTCCCTAGTTCCAGACTACAATGCTTGTACTATGGATACTAGGTGAACGGATAGACATACTTAAATGCGTTTATAAACATCCATGACTCGAGTACAAATGTCCATGTTCATCACACGAAACATTTGCCCCTAGCAGGATTCGATCCCGCGACCCTTGGTTTTGTGGCCAGGGTCTCTAACCACTCGACCAACGGGCCAGTCATATTCATCCGACTGCGCGGAGGGTGTCATAGTTTTCAACACGAATCTCCTCAATCAGTCGCTAGCCTCTTCTATGAGCGTAATCTCCTCCATCAGTTGCTACACTCCTCTTTCAGTTGCTAATCCTCTGCGTCAGCTACTGATCTCCCCAATCAGTTGCTAAACTACTCGATCAGTTGTTAATCTACTCAGTCAGTTTCTGACCTCATCAATCAGTCGCTTAGCTCCTCAAAATATTGATAATCTCTTATATCAGCCACTTTAGTACATCTATCAGTCACTAGTTCTTCTCTATCGGTGGCTATAGCCCTTTATCAGTAGCTAATCTCCTCTATCAGCCACACCATTGGTCACTAATAATTCCCTATCGGTCAATATAGCCCTCAATCATTTGTTAACTCCTTCAATCAGTTTCTATTCTCCTGTATCAGTCACTTTACTCCTACCATTGGTCACTAATAACTCTCTGTCGGTCAATATAGCTCTCAATCAGTTGTTAACTCCCTCGAACAGTTCCTATTATCCTCTACCAGTCCCCACACACCAATATCAGTAGCCTCTCCCCAATAACAGTGACCCCACCCCCTGTCAGTTCACCCCACCTTGTCGAAGTCAGCGGCGATGGCCATCTGCTTGTAGAGCTGCGGGCTCTGCGCGAGGTACGCGCTCGTCTTGAAGTAGGACACGGTGAACACGTTCGCGCCGCCCTCCGACGCCGCTGATATGATCTTGGGCGTGTGGATCTCCACGAAGCCTGCGGGGAAAAGTTAGAAAAAAAAAATGATTTTTTACATATGTATTACAGATAACAGCGCCCTGCGTCACCCGCGCAGCTCCCGTTCCCGCGGGAAAACGGGGATTAAATGTAAAAGTCAAAAATCAAAAGACAAAATACTCTTTATTTATATAGGTTTGAAACAAACACTTATAAATCGTCAATTCAACAAGAGAATCAACTGATAATATGAATCTACCACCGGTTCGGAATGTTGCTTCTACCGAGAAGAAACCGGCAAGAAACTCGGTAGTTACTCTTTTCAACAACATATTTTACAGAGGTGTATAGATCATATTTGCACCTTTGGCTTGTCAAACACCAAAATATAAAATATAAATATAACCTATGTAACTCGCTGATAAAGTAGCTTTCTATTGGTGAAAGAAAGAATTTTTAAAATTGGTCCAGTAGTTTCGGAGCGTATTCAAAGAAACAATCAAATCTTTCCTCTTTATAATAGTATGACATACATACATACATACATACATACCACTTCTGCAATATAATATTAGAGACGGCAAATGGGTCATTTGCCTTCTTGGACTTGTGATAATTAGATATCAGACTACATCACATACATTGATCTGACTCCGAGGTAAGTAGCTTAAGCACTTGTGTTACGGATATCAGAATCAACAGTGGAATTACAAATATATACTTAAATATTGGATATTAACACCCAGACACAGGTCAAACACAAGTATTCATCACAGGAGTGTTTGTTCTGGTTGGGGATCAACGCACTACTCTTGGCGCATGGGGCAGGGTCACTACCGAATGCGCCATCGAGCTTGTATACTACATAATGTGTACTGACCTTTCTTGGTGAGTATGTCGCGGAAGAGCCTGCACACGCCGGCTTCAATCCTGAAGATGGCCTGGTTAGCCGGCGTGCGGAGGTCCAGCACGCGGTTGTCCAGCCGCGTGTCCTGGTTCACGCGGATGCGCAGCGCCTCGGGGTCCTGGGAACAGGACAGGAGGTCAGAGATGGTTAATCAGTACCATGTGTGGATTAGGAGGCACGGAGGCACAGGCATGGGCGCCGTAAAAAATATTTTCAGGTAGGTGCTTCGGTTACACATACTATTAACCAATATAAAATAAATATACATAACATCACGCCCAAAATCCCCGAAGGGGTAAGCAGATTCAAAGGGGCAGCAAGCCCCTTTAACCACATTCAGCCAAAAACAAAACTGCGTTGGGTCAGATGGAAAATTGTGTAAAAGTAGTGACAAGTTCAGCCTACTGGTCTTATGGTCTTCTCATCCTGGTCTTTTCCTCTCTTAATGCATCCTCATCACAAAAACACTCGCTAGTGCCTTTACCGATCTGACTGGTATACTGGTTCACTGGTCTTCTCATGTCCAAACGCATTATCATTACTAAATTGCTGAAAAACTACACTTTACGCCACTTCCCTAGCGGGGTATACAAAGAGAACCGATCGCCATATGACACGATCCTTAGTACATACATACATAACATCACGCCCATAATCCCAGAAGGGTAGGCAGAGTCGAAGGGGCAGCAGGACCCTTCAACCACAATCAGCCAAAAATAAAGCCGGGCTGGGTTAGATGGAAAATTGTGAAAAAGCAGTGACAAGCGGCTAACCTGTCGCCTACACAATCACACACCCAAAACCCGATATACCATTAGTCGCCTTTTACGACATGCTAGGCAAGAACCACAGTTGGCATATTCTTTTTAAGTCCCAGACCAAGATGGGACAGTGGGCTGGATCGTTAGTGATGACATTAGTTCGCATCTGACGCCATGGTCTTCTAGTGTCCCGGTGTAGTCGTGCACTCACATCGCTTTGCTCGGGTCGCGCCGCGTCCTCGACCTGCAGCGGCAGCTGCGCGCGCGCCGCCGACACGAGCCACGCGCCGCGCGCCGCCAGCTCGGCGCCGCTCACCGCGCACGCCTCCACCGGGGACGCGGTCTTCACCACTGTGGCCTGCACGTCTATTATTGACTCCTTCGGGATGCTGGGGGAAGAGGATCGGGTTAACTGGAGAATTTACAATCTGTATTAATACTAATAATGTCCTCCTAACCGATGTCGGTCACGGCGGCCCATCTCAACGAGTATTAGCCACATCTGCGCAGGAGATATTATAGTGCACCAGTGTGTACGCAAACACAGGTGCACTCTCTGTTCCTTAACTCTCATAGTCCAGTGAGACGACACCGACATGACCGGAAAGGTCAGGCGCAGGACCAACGGCTTGACGTGCTTTCCGCGACACGGGGGTGAATTAACCGCCAACTTTCTGACTCCGGATTGTTACTGTGTAGTACAATATTGAAATAACACAGACAGGCACACATTTTTGGCCCGACCCGGGATTTGAACCCGAGACCTCTTGGTCCTTAGGCGGCGCATGCTACCACTTGACCAAAGAGGCTAATAATAGAATAGTCCAGAAATGTCCAGGCTCAAGGCATTGGCCTCGGATGAGTCCAAACCAACACCATGTTATGGGTCACGCAATCCTAACTAGGATATTATAAATGCGAATGTAAGTTTGTTTGTCACGCTCTCGCGCCTAAACCACTAAACCGATTTTAAAATTTCTTTCACCAATGGAAAGCTACTTTATCAGCAAGTAACATAGGCTATATTTTATCCCCGTATTCCCACGGGAACGGGAACTACGCGGGTGAAACCGCGTGATGCTAGTAGGTTATATTTAGACTCAAGGGAATGCGTTACACTGTCCCGCTAAGACTAACGGGAATCAGCGGGGTTAGCATTGCCAGGCGTCTAGATGAAGCCGGACATAGCCGGACCATCTACACAGGCGAAGTTTACTACAGATAAACGAACGTCAATCACTTGCCTGTGGTAGCTCAATGGTAAGGACACGCGCCTCTTAACCGAGGAGTGCCGTTCAAACCCGAGCACGTACCTCTGGATTTTTCAAATCTATGTACGTATTTATACGACTAGCTCAGAGGTGACGAAAAACATCATGACGAAACCTGCACATTCATAACAAATAACAAATTATCTGGTTCCCTATCTCAGGGTTCAGGGTCAGATCGCCAGTCGTTGCAATGTAATGACCAGATTAGCTGAATCCTAAATCATAGTCTCTCATACTAAGCGGACCCTGTCTAAGCACGGGACGTAACGCTAGGAGGATGGTGACTCACTTGCCGACGAACTTGACCATCTGCTTGCTGACCTGCCGCTCGTCGCTGACGCTGACCAGCAGCTGCACCGTGCTGGAGCCCTGCCGCAGCACGCCGAAGCACTGCTTGCCCTTCGCGCGGGACGTCTGCAGCCGCGCTGGGGGAGCCAATAGGGGTTAGCAGACGTAAACACAGCACTGGTATTACTTGTAGAAATGGTACGGCACAAACATTTTGAAGTAACTAATGTTGTGAAATATAAAAATGCCACTAATATCCGGCAACAAAAGTATAATAGCAATAAATTTTCAAATGTATAAAGTTTCTTAACGGCAGTCTGTTATCTGTATAGTTTATCTGCTAAATGACCATCAGCGAAAGTGATGATTTGTATCAAAACCCTGCTTATTTTTATTATTTACTTATATTAAATCTTACATACTAAGCAATGACAAATGTTGAAGCGGTTTTCACCAATAGATGGAGTGATTCAAGAGGAAGGTTTATAGGTAAATTGTTTTGTACTCAGCGTGCGAAGCCCGGGCACTAGTTCTATATGCACTGCATAGCTGTCTCACCTCTGACCCACACCTCTTCGCCATGCATGTGTGGGCCCAGCGCGGCCACATCGGTGTAAACGCGCGCGCGGTGCTCGCCCGACGACTGAATCAACTTGTATGTGCCGTACCGGCCTACGGAGCAGTCCTCCTCGCTGGCTGGGGCTGCCTGTTCGGTACCGGCCTGGAGTGAGATATTGGGTGCTGAGTAATAAATTTATTAACTAACAATGTCTTCCTAGCATTATGTATGCTTAGGAAGTGTCTTTGACCATGATCCACAATTTAGTCACTCTGAGACATTGAATGTGCAGTTTTTGGCTACATATACGTAACAGCCTGTTATAAATTGTTTCAATACAGGATTATCTTTTTTTTTTCATATTTTTCTGTTATGCCAACTTTTAGTTGGCATTAGTTATACTTAGTTACAAGTAAAGATTAGTTTTTATTAGTTAGTTAGTTATACTTCTAATTGTTGATATGTACCTTATGCTCGGCCTTCTTCTGTTGCTTCTCAGCGGCCTTGGCGGCTTTCTTGGCCGCCTTCTTGCTGACGGCCGCGTCGCCCTCCACATTGGGCTGAGGCTCCTCCGACACTACCATCGTGGCAGGTTATGCTGACAAAAAAATATTGACACATGCATATAGGTATGGGACTAATAAAAAGTATTGCCTAATTAACCTGATTATTATTTGTTGTTTTATTAGTGAAATACTGAAATAAAATTCACTTTTTCACTGTACTGTGAATTTTATCTGACCAGTAGAATAAAATATTAATAATAGTTAACTTAAGGTCTATAATTCAATATTTATACTACTCCTGTTAACTTGTTAAATATTTATAGGAGTAGTATAATTCATAGTAGGAGTAGTCATTAGTGTTTTGTGCAAAATTATTTAAAATTAACAACTTCATATAACCACAAATTAAGGTCACAAGTCAATTTATATGCACAAGTGCAACAAATGAAGATAGCAAATAGATGACAGAACCATTTAAACATGTTATACTCACAATAAGTTAATTGTGTCACCGACTTATGCAAATATGTAGTAACCAAACACCTGTTTACTTAAAAATAACCTAATTGACAAATCACAAGTCAGTTTCTCGCAAATTAACAATGAAAATGACCGGAAAACTTCTGTAAACGTTATCGGCGAGGCCTTCTCTCAACAATGAATCATAAAAACAACCATAGAATCATTAATACTTGTATTTTACATAAATATTTATAAAGTTTCATCACCATTCATTCTGATGCTTAAGTACTTTTTTAAATACAAAACTAATAAAGACTTACCGGTTACCTTCACTGTTATCGTTCGGCAACTATAAAGTATGCAGTTGAGGTGAAATGATAGTGATAAACTGATAAAAATATGTGCAAAACACTCTCGATTAAATAGGTTAGGTCCGGTCACCTCTGTAAACTGTCAATGTCAATCTGACATCTTATTCTGGATTGTCAAAATCAACTGATATGCGATTTTACTGAAAAGTACCATCTAGCGAAATAGTATCATACTACGAAGTTTATTGCTATTTTAGAACGGTGCGCTATCTAGTGAAATATGATCTTACTACTGCGCTTAATGCTTTGATGGTGTAAGCGCCATCTACTAAAATATGATCTTACTACTGCGCTTAATGCTTTTGACCGTGTAAGCGCCATCTAGTAAAATATGATCTTACTACTGCGCTTAATGCTTAAGCGCTATCTAGTAAAATACTGACTTACTATAATGCCAAGATATACCACTGCTAGATAACTTGTAAACTTAAAAATATACTAATTGATACAATATTCTTCTACTAGATGACGCTGTAATATCATTTATGAAAAAATATTAGTTAGTCTTTATCTATAATAAAAATCAGCTTAATTCACTATTATTCGTAGGCTTCTTACTATCATGTCAAAACTGAAGATGTATTCCTTAAATTTCCTATATAAATCATACCTCATAAAAACCTACCTCTTTAAAATCTTAAAACCTTTTTCTTACCAAGAGATTGAAAAGAAGAAACCTGTCACTGCTTCCAAGACAAGTGTCACCATTTGATAATATTCTCAAACCTAAAAATCACCCAAACAACTCTTACAAATTGGTGTAATGTGTAAATTACTCGTTCAAAATGTCAATAAAAGATATTGGCCCTGATTTACAAGTAGCTGGGGCCAGATATAACAAAAACAAAACTAATCTGAGGACATTATGCCGGTATTTACGGCAAACATACCAAGTCTACTCAAGGTCGGGGACAGGATCGAGATCGGCGGTAAAATCAAGGAAAATGCTAGAAAGTAAGATATGCTACTATTGGTAAACTATTTAAAGAAACATAAATCCTTATTAGATTCACAATAATGATCGAAATGTTTTTCCTTACATCTTGTTGGTCAAAATTTATAGCTTGACATTTCATATTCCCATTGCATGACACATTATTGAAGACGAACGTAGATGTGCATATATATGTAACTGTTACCTTATGTTTAGGTGGTGACACTGGAGTTCACTCAAGAATATGGAACCCATGGACCCTGACCAGAAAACCTTAAACTGAGTTTACGATAATTCCTTCTAAAAGGACCAAATATGTGACACATTAGTCGCCAAGAATTATTGTTTTGGTGGTTCTCTCTTCCTTGGCGAGGTTTTCTTCATTGTTCGCGCTATAGATGGGCCGGCACTGGGGTCAGAAGATAGCTGGCCCTATTTGACTGCGCATGAACCTCTCTGTTCACGCTCGAAAGCCACATGTGGACCATGTGTGCCATAAACTCGTTGCCTTTGCCACTCTGAGGATTTACCCCTTTGGCTGGGAGCCTCGTCTTGTAATCATGCCCAATCTGATAGCCGTCTGCGCGCAGGAGGGCAAGGAGCGTTGCTTCTTATCCTTCTTCTTCTCCTCTTTTTTTTCTCAGCTCATTGGTGCTCTCAGGTAGATTATAATAGAATGAGGTGCAATCACCACTTGCCCATTTTCACCTCTGGCTACCCCCTTTCTTTCGCTCCCCAGGATGTCGGTGAATCTCTGCGCGCAGGAGGGCGAGGAGCCGCGCGACGTGGTGCTGCACTTCGACGTGCGCTTCCACCGCGACAACATCATTTCGCTGTCGCGCAAGAACGGCGTCTGGATCGGCAGCGGCAACTACGACACCAATTACAACATGTTTGTGCCAGGTCAGTGGGACTTCGACACTACTGGTAGTGGCGTAGCGTGGGTCTGAGCCACTTAGGCGGTGCCCAATATTTTAAATGGTCTGCTTTCCGCCATCTCCAGTGGCGGATTTACCCTAAGGCCCAGTAGGCCCGGGCCTAGGGCGGCCGGATATTAGAGGCGGCCAATCGTGATAAAAAATTAACCAAAACAAACAAACAAACTTAACATCACGCCCATGATCCCCGAAGGGGTAGGCAGAGTCAAAGGGGCAGCAGGCCCCTTCAACCACGTTCATAAAAAAATAAGTGATGAGAATTTAGTTTTTTCTTTCTTCTTTAGTTCTGAGAATAATGGCCTGGGGCCTAGGGCGGCCAAGATTGTAAATCCGCCACTGGCCATCTCCCAATGCACGTTCACAAACATGGAGGGATGATTTGCGTTTTAGCGCTGCGCGATCCCGAGGACACATTACATAAAGGCGTAGACGGTACATCCCAGGAATTTAGTCGGTATAACCCCGTCCTTTTCAGGGCGGAGCAGGGTCCCACCTTGAGCACCCCGGGAGCCCGACACATCTCGCTGATTCAAATCCGTATCCATTCTCGGTATATCACTAAGTCTAGCACCCAAAGTCATAACAAACATAGAAAAACATAACCAAAACTTAATCTTTTGCGAACAACTAAGTATTCAGGAAAAAAAAAGCCGCTGATTCCACCCGGTTTCAACGGGACGGTGCATGTCGTATTTACCTTAGAACTCTGCCTTCCCCGATGGAATTGTAGGCGTAATGATCTGTAAGTATTGTATGGTTTAGTTTTTTAGCAAGCTCGATCGACTCGACCAGGGTAGAACTACCCTCTGAGGTCTAGCGGACGATTCCATAGGGGCACCTGCTAAGGGGCCGTCCATTAATCACGTGAGGCATAAAGGGGGGAGGGGGGGTCCGAAAAGAAATCACCAAACTTCAGAAGGGGGGAGGGAGGGTTGAAGGAGATATCACGTGTATTTATTTTCGGAACCGAATTAAATTTGTTTTTACAATCGTGCAAAATTGCGTAAAATGATGAAACTTTTTTTTATGAAATATGTCAACAATCATGTTAATTCCCGTCCTGCCCATAATCCAAGAAATATAACTTAGGCATCCTTACGCTCAGGTCGAGAGAAATTCACTGCGTGATGCGCGAAAAAAAACCTACCTACAATAAAAACATACCTACTTACTTAGTATGTTCAAAAAAATACACGTGATCTTAGCTGGGGGAGGGGGGGTAGTACAAAACCTCACCAAGTATCACCAGGGCGGAGGGGGGCTCTAAGAAGTTGCTAAAAAACATCACGTGATTAATCGACGGCCCCTAAGCCTCAGTCGGCGTAGAGCATGCATCCCGGAGTTTTAGTGGGTATACCTCGGCCACTGCCATCTTGGCCGGAGAGGGGGTCTCTGTTGCAGAAGCCCCTGGGAGTCCCAAATAACCACTCCGCTCCCCCGAGGCGGAGTGGTATGCGTTACGTATTTCTCCGGGTCAAAAAAAAAGGGGGAGAACTACCCTAAGACATAGAAACGGCATAAAATGTCAGCATCTGTGCTATGTTCGCGTGGCGTCTATCTGTCAAAAATAACCACACTTTTAATTTTACCGAAACTGTAATAATCGGTGCCGTCTGCTCAGGAACGATCTTCCGCATCATCTTCGAGGTGAAGGACACGGACGTCATCACGATCTACTGCCAGGGCAAGTTCCACTCGAACTTCCTGCCCAAGATCCCGCTCACCATGGCGCGGTACATCGTCGCGTGGGCCGACGTCGAGAGGATCACGCACTGCTACTTCCATCTGGGGAGCAAGGTAGTAGGGGGTGCAGGAATAGTGTTTGGAAGGGGGGATGACCTAGATTAGGGATCATGACAGTATACTGGTATATGATGTAGATATAGGTATGTAGTAGCTACATATATTTCTACTTAGTACGTATGATTTGATAAAAAAAACCCCTGTCCAAGGAATATTCATTTTTTATCAAATCATACGTGCGAAGTAGGAAGGAATATATGATGTATCGCATTTTGTTTTGTCATAATATACCAAATGATATATTAACCGACTTCAAAAAAAAGGAGGATGTTTTTAATTAGACGGATTTTTTTTTATGCGAAAATGCATTCGAAGTCTTTGTTTACGTAGTCTTAAAAAAAGCACTTATAAATCGTCAGTATGACATCAATATCTATACATTAAGTATATCAAGTAATAACCTCCTCCTTTATACATCATGTAATATACTCCTAATCGATTTCGGTCGCAGCGACCAATCTCAGTTCATTTATCATTAGCCAACTACGCAGGAGGTTATAGTGCACAAGTGTCTGCGCAAACGCAGGTGTACTGTCTGTTCAATTTTATAGTCCGGTATGATGGCAGCCCGTTGAGACCGGAGAAGTCAGGACCGCCGGGTTAATGTGCTCCCGAAGGCATGTGGGTAACCTATCGCCAATCTCCTGACTCCAGGCTGGTACCGGGCGGCTACTGTAAATAGTTTATAAAAGGACTTATGTTTCTCAAATGGTAACTGTTTTTTGAAAATGGAGAACATGTCTGCCTCTAGTTCTACATAATATACCTATCTGTCTCATACGCATGTCGTGGTAGCCTTTAATTAAGGCAACGTCAAATAATGTACCTTGTAATGTTATTTTAACATGTTTAGATATATAAGTATGTTTTGTTGACTGTCCTTAAATAAATAAATAAATAAACCGCGGCGGCGGATTTACCCTAATGCCCAGTAGGCCCGGGCCTAGGGCGGCCAGTTATTAAAGGCGGCCAATCGTGATAAAAATTAACTGATGATGCTTTCGTACTGAGAAGAGGCGGCTGGTATTTACTACATAGCCTGGGGCCTATGGCGGCCAAAACTGTAAATCCACCACCGATTATAAACCCATCTTTCCAGGCGGTGAGTGGTGACGAGGCCGGCCCCCCTCCTGCCTTCGCTCCTGCCTCCCCCCGGCCCCCCCTGGTCGCGGGTGATAACAAGCGGTGGTGAGTGCCCCTGAGCCTCTTCTATCCGTTATTTATCGTGAAGGTCAGGAATCCGGACGGCACAAAATTTGTGCACATTTATAACCGACTTAAAAAGAACGAACTTGTTCAAGATCGAGTTGAAAATCTCTGATTTTCAAAGTTTTAAATGTAGCTTTAGGTTTAATTAGATAAATCAACTCATCAAGTTCGTTTCAAAATATCTTGAAATTTTTAAGCTAAACTTATAATGATATTTTCTTAACACTACTTAGTCAAAACAACCGTTTGTCTTTCATATTTTAAATGTTTTCTAAATAATATCTAATGAAGTAAGTATACATACATGTAATTATACCTAAAGTGTACGCTATTCCGATGTTAAGATGATCGGTGTGTCTATTGTTTTATCGTGTTGTTCCAGTCCAAGAATCCACAAGAAGTCAGCCCCCGGCTCCCCTCAACTCCACTCCTCAAACGAAAGTTCCGATGACGAAGGTAAAAGGCCGAAAGCCGAAGGCCGAGCCGACAGGTAAACATGATACAAGTGCATGGAGACATAGGTCTTACAATTTGTCCTAAATTAAATTTATTTAAGACTAGCAGCGCCCCGCGGTTTCACCCGCGTAGTTTCCGTTCCCGTGGAATGTGGGGATGAAATATAGCCTATGTTACTTCCGGATAATGTAGCTTTTCAATGGTGAAAGAATTTTTTAATTCGGCAAAGTAGTTTTTGAGTTTATTCATTACAAACATACACACACACACACACACAAAAATACAAATCTTTCCACTTTAAAATATTAATAGAGACAAACAGTTACCTTTAAGTCTTTTCTGATGCTGGTGTCATTTTCACACTCATGATTAGTCGAAATCTAACTAGGTTAGGTATTGTGATGTGATTCTCTATTTTCTTGTTCTTTATGTATTTTAATTTTATTTATTCCTAACATCACGCCCGTAATCCCCGAAGAGGTAAGCAGCTTTGACTGCCTACCTCGGCAGCAAGCATCTTTAATCAAATTCAGCCAAAACTAAAACTGGGCTGGGTTAGATAACAAAATTGTGGAAAATTTGTGACATGTGGCTAGCTCGTCGCCTTCACATCACATACTCAAAACCCAATATACCATTAGTCGCCTTTTACGACATGCTAGGCAAGGCACACAGTTGGCACATTATTTCTAATTCCCAGTCCAAAATGGGATGATGGGATTCTTTATGTATCACATTTTGATCTGGGATTTAAAAAAAATATACCCTGCAAACTGTGTTCGTTACCCAGTATGTAGTAAAAGGCGACTGGTGTTTAATTATTGTGTATGATTAATTTGTCATTGTATAGGCGACGAGTTAGTTTTACAACACAACATAATGTATTCTCTTATATATAAAAATTAATTGCTGTTCGTTAGTCTCGCTAAAACTGCAGAACGGCTGGACCGATTTGGATGATAGATTTAAATATATGTGATCCTCCAGGGAAGGTTGGTACGGTAAGAAAATATGGAAAGATTGCGAGGAAAATAATAAATAAAAATCCGAGAATGGGACGCAACGAAGTGCGCCGGGACAGCTAGTTTGAAATAAAAGTGATTCAAGTATTTTGCAGCTTCTTTGACCTTGCCTACCCCTTCGGGGATTGCGGGCCTGAAATAACATATGTATGTATTCATTAAATCCGTGTCTAGATTTAAGGAAACCATCAGACCAATGCAGACACATGATCATTGGAATAGTCCGTGGTTGACTGGTCCGTTGGTCGAGTGGTTGTGGTCGAGGGGCAAATGTTTCGTGTGATGAACATGGACATTTGTACTCGAGTCATGGATGTTTATAAATGATGTCTATCCGTTCACCTATTATCCAAGCTTAAGCTTAGTTTGCAACTAGGGAATTGGTGTGTCAGTCTGGAGAATTTATTTATTTATTTATCTTCGCATTCTTACACAGAGCTACACAGCTTCATGATTTGCGTTACCTAAGTAAACCGTAACCCCACAGGTTCTTTTACGAGACCCTCATGTGCCACCAGCCAGACCACGCGAAGTTTTCGCCAGAAATGAAATACCGACGGGACCCAACTCAGGCTAGAAGCAAGATGGACTACAGTCGGAAATACAGAGAGCTGTCTGACACGGAGAAGAACGAAAGCGAAGATTATTCTGAAGAGATGGGTTCCAAGAACATGGACTCTTCTGTTGCCGAGTCTGAAGATGTTCTGCAAGAGTTGGGTATGAAGAAGAGAGTGCGCAGGGGTAAATTCGCGCCTTTCGCGCAGGTGGTAAATTTTATGGGGAAAACGGCGAAGAGAAATTAGCGTTGTGCAACGATGGTGAGGTGTTTTTTTATTGGTGATTTTGTTTTGTTTTTTCTCGTTTGTATGTTTTTTGTGTATGTTTTTGGAATTATATGTTTATTTGGTTTATTGGAGTTAATGGGGTTATTATTTTATCGCTTGCTACGAGTAACACGTCATATTGATGAGCTAGTTGTCGAGATGTGATGTTAAAAACATGAATGTTAAAATTGGGAAGGTTGCTTGTGAATGAACGGTGATAGCTCAGTGGTGAGAGCAGGACCGTCGTTAACCCATTGGATGCTCTGGGTGCTTAGCCAAATGCGCGCCACCGATTCCATAACGAACTTCGCCAACGCTCGTATTCGTTATTTCACGATTTGTCTACCTGACTTATTCAGGTGGACAAATCCGCACCGAGAGAGATAAAAAAGAGTTCCGCCCTATAAGTTCTTAGTAAACAAGTTTGTGGCGCGATACGAGCGGTAGCGAAGTTCGTTATGGAATCGCTGGCGCGCATTTGGCTAAGCACCCTGGGCACATTAGAAAGGTTATAGGTTTTTCGGAAAGTTAAATATTAATGTTCCATTTAAAACCTTAGAATATGGAGGCCCTCTCGATTGCGGGGCCCTGGGCACGTGGCCAATGTGTCCACTGGAAAAGAGGGGTCTGGGTAAGAGCAGGTGCCTCATACACGAGTGGTGTTGCTTGAAACCCTTATTTTTTTAATCTAAATACGAATCTATAGGTACTTACTATCAGACGGCAGTCGCTTCAATGTTTTATCGAAAATCACTGTATCCTAAGATACAGCGACTGTGATGGTCTAAGGCTCTAAGTGAATTCTAAGAACGAGACATTTCTAGGAAGATATAAGTAATAATTTACCAATAAAATCTGAAGTTTTATAAAATACATATACAAAAAATGCATGCATATAATTTCGAGCCATTCAAGGCTCGAAAGTAATATTAAAGGCTCTATTTCATAATGAATTCTTTTGAAATCGAAAGAATTCATTCACATTCAAGTACTTAAACGTATCGTTCAACGGTAGTGTTAATGCGCTAATCTATTCTCATCTCGGTATTGTAAAAACAAGTAAATGAAACCAGGTCGTTATACGAATAATTCATATATTACAATATAGTTTATCCGCCGTTAGGTCCATCACATCAGTTCGCCCGCTGGCGGCTGCCTCCTCCATTCCACTCCTCAACAGACTGGCGCAATTTTATTGGCTTCAAGTACATACAAAATCATATATATATATACGTTATATACAATATAATGTGTGGAAAAAATGCCCTGAAATATCTACGCATTGAAGATATGTTTAAACAAAAAACAGAATTTGCCCGAATAATTTGTAATCGTTGAAGGTATTACCAAAAAAAGTAACACAGGGAATTCTTCCGATCACTAATAGATTACACATCAATTGTTTTTTATTCTGTATTTCTATTCTTTATGCACTCATAAAATTTACGTAAGAATTTGATAAGGTATTAAGTTTAAGTAGGTATACCTAACTCAAAAAAAAAGTTAAAATATATGTCGGTGTTGAGAGAAATGGAACGTAAGGCGAATGAATGAGACGAATGAACAAACGAGTGAGATACGACGAATGAGTGAAGGAGCGAGAGACGAAGAGTCTGCTAGAAACGACGAAAGGATTAAGACGTACCTAAGACGAACGACCATGTAAATAATTATTTGTAATTGTATTTTAACAATACAAGAATTCGCCGGGAAGATATTAGTTTTCATTAAACCCCTATACCCTACATATAAAGGATCATTTTTAGTGTCAATAACAGAGGAAAGTTTTAAGCTATGTACATTTATGTTCAAAGTAGTAAAAGGTCGCCAGTTGATACACCAATTTATACTATTTTAAATTGATTGTCCAATAAAATTGCCCAGTCCACTAATTCACACAGCACAATCCATCAACATGATTGCAGAGCACATAAAATCACTTATAAATAACTTAACTACAAAGAAACATCGCTTATCAGCAAAACATACGTCGTTAAGTAAACTAGAATGGTTTTAAGTTATAGTGTCGACCCATACACTTAGCCAGTCCCAAGTTAGTCTGGGCAAAAAATAATGTACCGACTGTGTTCCTTGCCTAGCATGTCATCAAAGGCGACTAATGGTATATCGGGTGTTGGGTATGTGATTGTGTAGGCGACGAGCTAGCCACTTGTCCCTGCTATTTCACAATTTTCCATCTAACCCAGCCTAGTTTTATTTTTGGCTGAATGTGGTTAAAGGGACTAGCTGCTCCTTTGACCCTGCCCACCTCTTCGGGGATTACGGGCATGATATTATGTATATATTTTCCACATATCCCAACATAATATCATTTTTTTGTAAAAGGGTTAACGGAGATATATTTTACAGAGTTCCATACATACATACCGTCACGTTCGTAATACTGGAGGGCTAGGCAGAGTCCAAGGAGGAAAAAACTCCTTAAGCCGCATTTAGTCAAAGATTAAACTGTGTTAGGTAGATGAGAAATTGTGAGAAAATATTAACAAGTAGCTAGCCCAATACCCAATACCCTGTGCTAAGTATTTTTAAAGATAATTTTTACTCCATAAAGTTATATTTCATTATTAATGGGCTCATAACACACATATCACCATACCACAATCTTCCAACACAAATAAAACAAATGCTATTTAAATTACATACATACAGTCAATCCGATTCGTCTGTGGAAAACCAACCTTATTTCGATGCAGCAAGAATTATAATTATATTTAAATAAATTATTTATCTCTGACAATAACATTACAATTACATATATAATTTAGTCATTGCCATATTTTGTATACAAAACAATTTTTTACTCGATACTTCTATTCTCACAGATAAGTTTAGCAAAGTTTGAAAATATTTTGAAGGCATCATACATTAGCGCATGGTAATAATAATAGATAACGCATAGAACGCTTTACCGAAAAAAACGTTTGGTCGAAGCATCTTTTAAATCGTTCGGCTACCCGATTTTTCGGTAAAGCGTTATTCAACGAAAGTTATTTGGAATAGATGACCTTTGAAAAGTTTGAGGTAAAATGTTTATTTATCAAAATGTTTTACAAAAAAACAATAAAATTCACGTCTAGTTTAATAGCAAACGTGCAGCCAGATTCTGAATAGAGAATGTTTGTTAAGAACGATTTACATTGCTAGCGAAAACACCGGCTTAATTTGCCATTAATGCGAATGTAGACGCGAGAGAAGCCTAATAAACAACTTAGTGATGTGTCAAGTAGGGCCGTTTTTACGCACATATTCTGAGTTCAGAATTAGGCTGGACGTCATAACGGTTTCATATCAAGTTCATTACATTAGGTAGGTATTTGAATTATCAACAGGGGTCGAAGTCCGAGTTATAACGTATCAATAAAAAAGCTTAATTTTATGATAACGCATTGATTTCACTGTCAATGGCTTTTTAATAAATGTGCGAAGTATCTGTAGTAAGTTGTCCAAAAACCGCGTGACGTCACTAGGTGTGTAAAATTTACCGTCCAGTACAGTAATGTAAAGCGCTGTATCTTTGTAATTTTTCGAGTATCAGATAAAGCAAAAAATACGTATTCAATATTTTTTGATAATTTAACTTGCGGACTAAAAAAAATTTTTAATACTAATAGCCCATTCCTTCGGCTTTGGTATAAATAGGACATTGTACAGAGAACTGTAGAGCTTATGCACAATCTTTAGGTTGCGTTTCGACCTGAGCTGTGCAAGGTTGCGTAGGGAGGGATGTGTTTTTGTTAAGAACCAATATTATCTTCTCTATAATTAGCTTCGGCTAGGTAGCTACGAAACGCAGTCCCTACCTTAATAGTTAGTCTCATTTTTAATATCAAACTTGGACCCCGGATGTCAGGAAAAGCAAATATTACAAAATGTCATTATATATTATGTATATAATTTAGCCTTCTTAAAAACTTCGTACAGTAGCAATTACAAAACAGTCGAGTTACAAAATCTACTGGTTTCGTCTATTGGCACGTTATACTGAAGTATTAACTACTTTCGTAAAAAACGCGACAATACTATAAGTTTGAATTTCAAGCTTCTTTTGAATTATTCTTGAATGTTCAACTTTCAGTCCTAAATTTTAACTAACCATGGAGATATCTAATACTTAATAAAACATTTTTTTTAATTATTATGAGAAATAATCATATTTAGGTATATTTTCAAATATGTAGGTACTTATTTAACAAGATTGTAAAAGATAGTAGTATGATCACTATTTTTGTCTTTATCAATTTCGAAGTACTTAAGTTCTCTAAAAGTGTTTTTCAACTACCGTACCTTCTTATTTTAGAAAAAAATCCCGAGCCAAACGTGGGTCCCTTTTTATTTCTTATCAATTATTACCGAAACATAAGCACTGTTAATCAGTAGATATTAGTTTCATTTATAGATGTTAATGTGACCCCTTCCATTAGTCCACGCGACCCTGAGGTCGTGACTCCATTGAAAAACACTGCTCTAACACAATACTTTGTCAAATTATCATTATTTTTAATAACATCTATAACCAAATTTTAAATTATAAAAGGTGATAAAAATTCTCAGTACCACCTGCCAATAGACTTCAAAATCTACCCCAAACAAAGACATAGCAGGAATTCTTGAATAGAATGTACATGTATTATTTACAATAGTTTATTTACTACATTCGGAGAGGGATGATACAAAACTAGTAACTAGTTTTGCCGCGCATCAGGCGTACGCGGCGATATTTACTATTGGCTCGCGCGGCGAAACGTGTGAGGATTGGCGAGCGCGGCAACCGCGTGATTTTAAAATATGTACAGATAAAAAATTGTCGATGGTATCAATACTATCGATGGTAGTATTGCTGTTTACCGATAGTATTTGCACTAACAGACACATCGATACTATCGAACGTAGGTATAGATGATTTTAGCTTTTACCAATCGATTTCAAAACTATCGATTTTTCGGCAACACTGGTAGCTATTATGTTATTTCTAATTTTCTAGATTAACGAGTTTATTCAAATACTCCAATTTGAACATGCAACCGATCAGATCATACCACTCATGACAAAAAAAGTCAGTTCTAAGTAATATTAACAGTAGATACATTATTTTCAGACGTTGCACGTTTTTTTGTCTGTTAGGAAAATAAATGTGTTCTAACTAAATAAACTTGACGCCACTTCCCTAGAGGAGTAGGCAGAGAAAACCCAACGCCATATAGCACGATCCTCTTAGACAGATGTACAATATTCTTGAAAAAAATACCTCAAGATTTTACAGCCAATGGCAATGAAGTCTTGTTCTTGACTCTGCCAACCGCAAAACTGTATTTTTTACCTTAGATTCTTGACATTGAGGCTGCAAACTGGACGACCGCGGGTGCGGGCGCGGCGGCTGGTACAAACTTAAGTATTTGTATCAGGTCGCGCGAGCCGCGTGTAGTACCGCGCGAGGCCTGTGTAGTACCGCGCGAGCCGCGTGTAGTACCGCGCGAGGCCTGTGTAGTACCGCGCGAGCCGCGTGTAGTACCGCGCGAGCCGCGTGTAGTACCGCGCGAGGCCTGTGTAGTACCGCGCGAGCCGCGTGTAGTACCGCGCGAGGCCTGTGTAGTACCGCGCGAGCCGCGTGTAGTACCGCGCGAGCCGCGTGTAGTACTGCGCCAGCCACCGCGTCCGCGCCTGCGTGCGTCCAATTTGTAGCCTAATATTTCACTTACTCCCATCAAATTACTCATGCACCATATATGATATCTTCCATTGTAAATATTTATCTCATTCTGTGGCAAATAAGAGCACGGCCAGCCTGACGGCAAAGCGGTCACCGGTGGAGGTGGACAAGAGGTGCCAGTCACTCGTTCAGACTTTTTAAAAACATAAACTAACTAACTAACCTTCACGTCACTTCCCTAGCGGGGTAGGCAGAGAGAACCGAACATGAACGTTTCAAATACCCCATACTTCAGCCCAGAGCTTATAGGAAACAATTATTTGTCAAATATAATTCAACCTTCATCCTTATCAATATTATAAATGTGAAACCAAATTTATAAAAACTATCTGTCTGTTTGTTTCAGCTTTTTTGTTTAATCAATTGCGGTGAAATTTGGTATCAAAAATTTAACCCAAGGCAAGGACGAAATTTAAAAGAAATATGTTATATGGACACACCATATCTCTTTGTAACAGACCAAATACGGCCCAGACAAAACCGCAGGCTAAAGCTAGTATAGCACACGCAATCCTGATACACGACAAAATCAATATTCGATTTTTATAAAACGTTTCTATTACGTATAACAGGCTTATAAGGGAAGGATATTTTAAAAAAGAAAATAAAACGCTGAGAATAATCAATACTATCTACACAATTATGTAGTCAGGGACAATTTATTCGAGCCATAAACGAAAAAAAACAAATTGAATCCATAAGCAATTCTGAAACTGTGATTAACAAAAACAATTTTTACAACATAATATATAGTTATAACGAGTTTTTTTTTATTTCATGGGATGTAAAATGCATTGCATTTAGGCTGAAGAAATAATAATTTGTATAAGTTGATCATAATTTCAAAATACTATAACAAATAGCTGTTTTTTAATCATAATATGACCAATTGATCACATTTGAACATCACAAGTTGGGGTCTGAGTGACCCCAGCGTTATGAATTTAGTCAGTTTTCATATAAACACAACACCTTTTTTGACTAACAATATCATCAGGAACTTCAGAAATCATTGCCTTAACAGAAAGACATGTTTTAAAGAAGTAAAAGGAACAATACAGCTTATTAATAACCTTTAACATTCACAAATCAATGGAAACCGTATTACATTCGGGTAGACCCGCGGGGCACAAACACACCCCGGGGGTCACGAGACCCCAGGGGTCACAAAGACCCCAGGAGCGCAAATACATCCTGTATCAACCACAAGTTTAAGTACATACAACTCCACTTAACTATACTTAACATTAAGTTAAACTCTAATTGTTTATCACTGGGTTATTTTTTTAAGTTTATTTTCCTAGACCGATTTAATCATTGTTTCTTTTTTGTTGGCACCAAAGGACAATGCTTGAAGTTAGTACCGCTAGATGTCATTTGTATTAAAAAAAAATACTTTAAAAACAATATAGTTAATGAGCTATCAAAACTGTCATGGTTTTTGTATGGAAACACAGCTTTATTTTACCATACATAATTGAATAAAGTTATTGAAAATCGATTTTTAAAAATAATCGATCATTTAATAAATGCCTTCAATTATTTTTGTTATCTTCAATGACATCTTGGAATTACTTGTGTATCACATCAACATCTATATTATGATAGCGATCTTTCAGAAAAATTATAAATTTAAAGTATATAAGACCATGAAATGGTATCGATTATATTCACCTCTCGTTCTAATACTATAGTACGCGAGAGAGATGTAATATACGCAATGACATTTCCGAGCTCATCCTAAGAGCGTTCTGAAACATGATTATATCATGTTCTTATAAAGGATATCTCTGAAAGATGACGTAGGTTGCCATAACGGTACTTATCATTGCGTTGTCCTTTTTCTCATTTCACTGTCACTTATCCGTCACTTAAATCACGTTTGACACACGTCACTAAACACGTCAAAAAGACAGTCACTTGAAAATTACATTCGTCACAATTGGTATGGGGTCACTTAAGACCCCGTGGGGTCACTGGGAACCCAAAACTAGGGTCATTGAAGATCCAAGTCAGTCATTGCCGACCCCAGCCCACGTCTTAGGGGACAAGAGCTGCGGTCATTTTAGACCCAAGATGTTGAAGAAGCGTCGCTAGAGAGCAGTGGGGTCACGGGGGTCACGGGCGACCCCCGTCTAATCGAACAGGTTCTTCAGGTCGTGCTCGTACAGAGCGATGACCAGCATGATGCCGACCCCGCATGCTAACCCCATGAGCTGCAGTATGCATTGGCAGAGGGTGCCCTCTTTGCTGTGGGATGTGCTAAGTTCTGGCATCTGCGGAGAAAGAAATTTGTAAGAGTTAATACATTATTTTCCTAGCGTTATGTGACATTTCCATTTGGGGTAAGGCATTCGGCAACGAGCTGAGCAAGCTGAGAAGCTTCTTGTGGTAGGCAGCAGCCTACCCCTTCAGATTTGTGACTACAGGTGTGACAGTATATATAGATTCAAGCTACACTCTAGCCAGAAATTGTTTCGACTGGCTCAATGGCGCATTCGGTAGTGACCATGCCCCATGCGCCATGGGTTCGATCCCCACCCAGGACAAACATTCGTGTGATGAATACTTGTGTTTGTTCCGTGTCTGGGTGTCAATATCTAATATTTAAGTATGTATTTGTAATACCACTGTTGATTCTGATATCTGTAATACAAGTGCTTAAAAGCTATTTATCTCGAAGTCAGATCAATGTATGTGATGTTGTTGGATATTAAAAAAAAAAATTAACAGATAAGGTTTGGGCAGCCGTCTACAACGGTTGATCTACACTTTTGTTGTTCCGTTGTTCTGCCAGTTACGCCGCAGCTCGTCCACCCACCATGTCCACGAGCGCGATGTACAGGAACATGCCGGCCGCCACCGCGAACAGCCAGCGCGTGGCGGAGGGCGCGTGGCCGGCGAGCACGCCGCACACCATGCCGGCCAGACACAGCGCCGACGAGAGCACGTTGTAGCACACCGCCCGGCGGACGGACATGCCCGCCTTGAGGAGGACGGCGAAGTCGCCTGCGGACGATTGAGGAGTTATTTATTTCTCAACACAATAAACATCAAATCATTACAACATTATCTTACTTCTAAGGACTAATATATGTATATATACATATATTATGGGAGACTGATGCCTTTTTCTTTTTTTTTTTCTCCCGGGGGAATCCTCATGGATACACACCTCGCCGGGGAGTGAGGTGTGTTATGCCGGACTCTTACTGGCTAAAACCCCCGGGTCTTCTATGCTATGCCGCTGAAGGTGTGAGGGGCGACAGAGGTATGCTTGCGCAGTCTTCTCTGTCGCCCCGCGGCTCTGCCCGTACCTAGCGCTAGTACAGGCCCCAGGGAGACTGATGCCTAAGCTAAGCGTAATACTTGTATTTCAGGTCATCAGGCCCGTCGTTTATTAAATAATGCCGATTGATTGCCGACAAGCTCGATGGCGCATTCGGTAGTGACCCTGCCCCATGCGCCTAGAGTTGTGGGTTCAATCTCCACTCACGACAAATATTCGTATGATGAATACTTGTGTTTGTTCTGTGTCTGGGTGTTAATATCCAACATTTAGGTATATATTTGTGATACCACAGTTGTTTCTGATATCCGTAACACAAGTGCATGCTGCTTACCTCGGAGACAGATCAATTTATGTGATGTAGTCTGATATTTATATTGATCACTCACGACAAATTCGCGCTTTCAAAGACCTATGATTTATTTTTTGAAGTTTGTTATGTGGCCTACATTACCTGGACTGTGGCGTCCATAAATAATGTGATATACGGAGTTATCTCTCTTCACCTCGTGAGATTGGGCAAGATCCAACCGGACCATCTGTCCCCAGTAAACACCTCGTGTAATGGACACCCACTAACAAAATGATTGATTCATTGCTTGTAAAATATTTCGCCGCGTCTAACATTAGGAAAAGCGGCTGCCGCGTATACTAGTCTTAGGACGGAAATATATATTTTATTGTAAATCATTTGTTGGTTGAAAAATATTTCGCCGCGTCTAACATTGGGACAAGCGGTTGCCGCGTATACTAGTCTTAGGACGGAAATATATTTTATTGTAAATCATTTGTTGGTTAAAAATTTTTCCCCGCGTCTAACATTGGGACAAGCGGCTGCCGCGTACACGATTCATATCCACGGCAATACAAAATTATGACGGAAATATATTTTATTGTAAACCATTTGTTGGTTGAAAAATATTTCGCCGCGTCTAACATTAGGAAAAGCGGCTGCCGCGTATACTAGTCTTAGGACGGAAATATATATTTTATTGTAAATCATTTGTTGGTTGAAAAATATTTCGCCGCGTCTAACATTGGGACAAGCGGTTGCCGCGTATACTAGTCTTAGGACGGAAATATATTTTATTGTAAATCATTTGTTGGTTAAAAATTTTTCCCCGCGTCTAACATTGGGACAAGCGGCTGCCGCGTACACGATTCATATCCACGGCAATACAAAATTATGACGGAAATATATTTTATTGTAAACCATTTGTTGGTTGAAAAATATTTCGCCGCGTCTAACATTGGGACAAGCGGCTGCCGCGTACACGATTCATATCCGCGGCAATACAATATTATGACACAAAGGTAAATAATTTGTTGGTTGAAAAATATTTCGCCGCGTCTAACATTGGGACAAGCGGCTGCCGCGTACACCAATCATATTCGCGACATGCCTATTTAATATTTAATGTAAATTAACATTATTTATTAACTATTTCTCACCCAATTCGTGCGGTAACTCGTGGCACAAGACAGCGATGGCCGTCGAGAAACCACCGGCGATATTCGATGCAAACGCCGCGCCTGAAATACGAATATCAAAATAAGTGTTATTGCGTGAAGAAGCACACACACACACACACACAATATATTATATATATTATGTGTGTGTGCTGTAACTGCTGAACAGATATGGATGAAATTTGGCACAGATATAGATTATAGTCTGGAATAACATATAGGCTACTTTTTATCCCGGAAAAATGCACAGTTTCTGTAGGATACAGAAATATTAGTCTACGCGGGCGAAGTCGCTAGAAACAGCTAGTTTTACATATACTTAGTGAACATTTTAGTTTCTGGTTGAAGCTTTTTTAAATACTGCCCCCACCAACAATTTAGATTCGTTAGGCAGAAGGGTGGGATTCGGCGCCCCTTCAAGATCCTTAGCATCTAGACCCTTATTGAAGCCATTACTGACAGTGCCGGATTTCACTCTGGGCGCACGGCAGCGTGTTCCACAAAGTCCCTCCAAGTCACTCGCTTATAGCGATAGCTATCTCGTCAGTGAAGTTGTGCAGCCCGTCGCCCATGATCACCATCCACGCGACCTGGTCTCTTCGGAGCCACTTCTTCCACCCAAGGCGCACGGCAGTGCACCTCGCCGAGTCACTCACCAATAGCCATCCCGTCGGTGAAGTTGTGCAGCCCGTCGCCCATGATCACCATCCACGCGACGGACGACATCGACGACGGCGGCGCGTGCACGTGACCGTGCGCGTGCGAGTGCCCGTGGTGCGCGCGCGAGTGCTCCCTGCGGATGTGATGCGTGCGTTCATTACATAAGGTTGAAAATCGCTTGCGATAATTTGACAGCGACTTATGTTGTGTAAGATGGGAATAAGGTCGAAAATAGCTTGCCTCTTTTTGTCAACGATTGGTTAAATAATATGTGTTGCAATGTGTATAAGGTCGGAAATCGCTTGTTTAAGTTTAACAAATATAAAGTAAGATTAAGGTTGGAAATTTTAAGTTTCAATTTGTCGAAGATATGATTTGATTTGGGTGATGCGTGTGTGTTAGGAATAAGATTGAAAGTTGCTTGTGTAACAAAGATGGTCATTTCTTTATTTCAAAATAAGGTCGGAAATCAGCTGCCTGCTTTAATTAGTCAACGACTGTTTAAACATTTTGATACATGTTATGTTGTAGGGATAGGCATATGGATAAAATATATCGATATATATCGTATCGATACTTCTCAAATATATCGATAGATATCGAAAAAATATTTCTATAAATCGTTTTTTTACACAAGCCTATTGTGTTGGCATTTATTTAGGATAAACAGATGTGTCATTATCATATTAAAGCGACATGTTAAAAATTTCAATAGACCACAATTTATACGTACGCAGTCTTTGGTACAAGGAGAGGACAAATTAGTCCCCCTGGAGTGTGATTCACAATGAGTTGAGTTGAGAAAGATCCCTTCTGTGATCCAACGGTTTTTCCACTATGTCTACTAGTAAGACACATGGTCGTACATGCGCGTGGCCTCCCCACTGAGCTACCCCCACATCAACCCTTATTTCCCCCTTAAACACTCACCTCAATATAACCGTGTAGCTATCTCCATCTTTCAAGTCCTTAGCACCATCCTCCTTGTGTTTGATGTTATTCATCTCCACCACAGCAGGTGTAGACTCAGCCTTCAGCAACCAGTCTTTAGCTGTGGAGGATAAGTGGAAATAAATAAATGATGTTAAATAATAATAATAATAAAGAAGATTAAAGAAGAGAGCTTGTATGAAAAGGATCATGAATGTTGAAGAGGCGAGTGAGGTGTGTAAGGACCGCGCCGTATGGCGTTCGGTTCTCTCTGCCTACCCGCTAGGGAAGTGGCGTGAAGTTAGTTAGTTAGTTTTCAAAGTATCTATGTATGTTTTTACCAGTAGGTTCCCCATCCTTATTCTCAGGGTTGAGGGCATTCGAAGACACCACACTGACTGAATTGTTTTGCTTCGCTTTCGGACTGGGGGGTATTTGGCCATCTCTCATATGATGGTCGTCATGTGTGTCTGTGTCAATCTCATCGTAACAGTAGGGGTATTCTGAATACTTGTGTTTACAAGTCTTGGTTGTCGGATCACCCTTCTCATCCCTTTTGAAGATCTTCATGAACGAATTGGATGTGGTATTTGTTATTGGCGCCTTGGAACCGCCTGAGCATCCCCCGGCTGCGTCATCTTTCAACACCCTGACCCTGGGAGGGAGTTTGTCCTCCTCCAACTTTTGCCTCCTCTTCCTCCACTCCACAACGACTGTCAACCCCTTCTCCGTGAAGTAGAAGAAGACCACCCCCATCATAGCGGCCAGGCCCTTCCACATGCCATCGTCATGGGAAGCCCTGACTTCTACCTCAGTAGTCCCATGTCCGTGGTCGGTATCTTCCATTGGACTCATGGCATGAGGCATCAGATGGAGAAGAGCGTCTCCACATAACGTCCCAACAGCCAAAGCCACCAGGAATTGAAGTAGATGGTTGTAATATGTTTTATGCATAATAGGTATGACGGCTACTCCTAGAAGGCCACAGGCGCTGATGACTGCGATACTCAAACAGGAGTACAGCCATACTGCCAACATGTTTTTGGAATATGCGCTCTCTTTCTCAGGTTTTGAGACGTCTATTCGTCTGCTGGGAAGGTTGGTCTCTTTGACACAGCCGTGCTGTTCTATCGAAGTGTTGGCTAGTTTCTGGTAAAGAAGTATAGGGCATATTGTTTGTAGTGTGTCTTCTGATAGTACGACCTCAGAATTGTGGTCTTCTAAGTCGTGGCTGTGACTGTGTTCATCGTGAGGTTTTAACCTGGTATTCACTGTGTTGATTAGTTCAGCACTGCTAACGCACTGTGGACAAAGAAGAAGTGTTAGGCTTCAAAGAAAATTTGGTCGCTGTGCTACCGTGATGGTTTCATTTATCCATAGCTGTCAACGTTCCACCCTTAAAGTACTTTCTTACTTTTTTATTTTTTTATTGTTCTTTGATAAGTAAGAGCGGTGATAGCTCAATGGTAAGGACACGCGCCTCTTAACCGAGGAGTGCGGGTTCAAACCCGGGCACGTACCTCTGCATTTTTCAAATCTATGTACGTATTTATACCACTATCTCGACGGTGAAGGAAAACATCGTGATGAAACCTGCAAATTCAAACAACTTTGGATTTGTAACCATAATCCAAAAGTTGTCTGGTTCCCCTATCTTAGGGTTACGAAGGTCAGATCGGCAGTCGCGGCAATGTAATTACCAGACTCGCTAAATCCTGGATCATGGTCTAAGCGAACCCCGTCTAAACACGGGACGTAGGTAACGCTAGGAAGACGATTGTTGTTCGATAAGTTCTTCGGTTTCATGTTCATCTACTGAGGAATCACTGACTCTAGAGTTTTCTACAACTAGTTTCCGGGTCAAGGACCCCCTTTTGTGACTCGTGTTTGTAATACCCTAGAAATTACTTCACATAAATTGCATGTGTGTACTCTGGGTTTTGGAATAAATGATTATTATATATACTATAGCATGAAGACACGTTTATGAATGTGTGAGTAAGATACTAATGGATTTCAGATATCGGTAGTCTGTCATTTGGAGCGCTTATTATGTCAATGTGTGGCTTAAATTGCGTGTCAAGTTAGAGCACCTGAGGAGCTTCAATGTCTAGTTAGTGGCGCGGAGTCCTTCTTTTTTTACTAGTCTGTGTTATTATATTTTATTTAATATTATTATTATAAACGAAGCTTTATAAGAGCAAGAAATAAAAGACAAGATTTTAAAGTCCCATGTTGGTTTGTAACTTAAAAAATAATGTACCGACTGTGTTCGTTCCCTAGCATGTCGTAAAAGGCGACAAATGGTATATCGGGTTTTGGGTGTGTCATTGTGTAGGCGACGAGCTAGCGACTTGTCAATACTTTTTCACAATTAGATTTTTGGCTAAATGTGGTTTTAAGAGCTTACTGCTTCCTTCTTACCCCTTCAGGGATTGTTGTTATATAAATATATTTGTGTATATATATATATATGAATATATATTGATCTAATTCTAGAACATCCAGTGTAAAAGAATAAATAAATGTTTACCCATCCAATCTGAGATCGTAATGAACGTTGCTTCACTTTAAGGTCAAACCCCTATTACCACTAATTAGCTTCTCATTATGTATACATTAGTGTTCTATAATCGCGTATGCAATTAAGCAATTAGACAAAGGTGAATGACCTTTATTAATTCAAGTTAGGACAAGTCTTTTGTCATCATCGTCCTAGAATTCCGTCCTAATCAAGAACTTAGTCGTGGTCCGCTTTGACAATGATCCAGGATTTAGCGAGTCTGGTTATAATATGGATGCGACTGAAAGTCTTCATAACCCTCGGGGAATCAAAGAAATTATAAATTTTTGATCAGGTTTCATGCGCATGTTCTCCTTCACAGCTGAGCAAGTGGTACAAATATTTATACTTAGTATAATTAATACGTCAAGCAAAAACTACCCCTTTTAACTATAATAATTTCGCATACATATCTATACTTATAATAAATCTGTAGAGGTCAATTCGGTACATGAAATATATTTTCAAAATAACTATCAGGGGGTGATTAGTGATCGATACTGATGCCAAAAATGCAATCAGTAAAATTTTTGTCTGTCTGTCTGTCTGTATGTTCCTTATAGTAACAAAAACTACTCAACGGATTTTAACGAAACTTGGTACAATTATTCTTCACACTCCTGGGTTACAGTATACTTTTCATTACGCTACAATCAATAGGAGCAGAGTAGTGAAGGGAAATGTTGGGAAAACGGGAGAAGTTACTCCATTTTTTAAGCTTCCGTCGCGTGTGCAGCCTTAATGGTCAAAGTTACATAGAAATCTTATATGACGGAAATAGTCTTTATAATATTAACCATAAACGCGGGTGACACCGCTGGCACAGCTAGTAGTTTAATAAGAATACAATGTTAGAATAAGAAAGAACTATTGAATATATATATTACGATGTTAAGTATTAAGTGCCTAACTTTTTCAATTTATTTTGTGAATTTATTGGCACGGTAAAACATGTGGACCAATTATATTTAACTATGTACTATCTTGCTGTACCATCATGGTAGTAGTAGTAGAGGAAAATTGTGAAGTAGTGATAAGTGCCTACACAAAATATCAACCCCTCTTTTAACACCTTTAGGGGATGATTTGTCCCACGTTGGTCTGAGACTTAAAAATACTGCGGCAACTGTTTTTCTTGCCTAGCATGTCATAAAAGGCAACTAATGGTATAAGGGGGTTGTGGGTATAATATGATTGTGTAGTCGACGAGCTAGCCACTTGTCACTACTTTTTCTCAACTTTCCATCTAACCCAGCCCCGTTTTATTTTTGACTGAATGTGGTTAAAGGGGCTGGCTGCCTCTTTGACTCTGCCTACCCCTTCGGGGATTACGGGCGTGATGTTATGTATGACATGTATTTGAAAAAGAGCGCCAAAATACGTCTCGTAATGAACCCCCCTAACATCTGCTTGTGATGTTTGATTTATTTTGTTTTGTTCAACTCACATTGACAATGTCCTGCTTGGCGCCCGTCTGGCCGATATAGCCAATGTTCTCCGTCTTCTCCACGCCACCTTCGACCAGCTTGTGCAGATCCAGCTTCTCCAGCATGCGGTTGAAGCCAGTGAGGTTCATCGTCATGCTGCCCGCGTCGCCGTACAGCCTGAAGATCTGGAAGTAGAGTGATGTATACGTGAATCAGTTGGGGATTGGTATGGAATTGAACTTCTTTAAACAGTTGAAGTTTGGAGTAAACTATATTTGAGAAGGTTGAAGTTTGTTGTTTACCTACTTTAATTTCAAATAAAGTTCAAAAGTATAGATTTCATTGGATACGGTTGAAGTTTGTTATCCTTAAATAGTTATAGTTATATGTATACTTTTTAAGAAGGAGAAGGAAGTATGTAGGAGCCGCGGAAGGCCCAGGCTCACCTACCACCAGATTGGTCGTGTATTAACAGAAGGTGATGTTAGGAGTCATAAAAACCGTAGAGCTTGTATGAAAAGGATCATGAACGTTCAAGAGGCGAGTGAGGTGTGTAAGGATCGTGCCATATGGCGTTCGGTTCTCTCTGCCTACCCCGCTAGGGAAGTGGCGTGAAGTTAAATTTAGTTTTGTGTATACTTTTCCCAAACACACAACCTTGGTGGGAGTACATTCCCTGTATACAATGTATGATATCCTAGAATCAAAGTTACCTGTTCAACGTATGAACTGGGGTTCACATTCTTCAGTTCCCGCTTTGACCTGTCTCTGTGTCTGATCTTCTGCAATTTCTGGTGGTACCTTCTGTTCGATTCTTCTTTTCTTTTGTCTTCTATAACTGCTATGTGGTCTACCTGTGAAGCAGATGGAGAAGACGATAACAGAAGTAAAACATCGGTAGGAGTGGATAAGTTATTTCATGTATGCAGCTTAATCGATTCTGTGAAGCCAATAAGGTCTTAAAAACTTATTTATGTGAGCAAATCAAGGAATTTAATCGATTTCAGATCAACAAACATCAATATCGCTATCGATTTTATCACGTTGCCGTGCTATGTTCGAGTCACTTGTGTGCGTTGCTCAAAGCAGAATTGTTAGCGTAACACCGTGTCTGGGAGCATGGAGCATTACTTCGCCTATTTGGACGTCATCTTTGTGCAGTACCGTTACAGTAGAAAGAGATTTATTTTAATCTACTGTAAAATCGGCACCTCATGCATTCATCCACAGGTGGACATGTCATTCACATATGTGCGCCGCATATAGCAGATTGCATACCGAGCCAACTTATTTGTCACACCATCCTTCGGAGCCATTTGTGTGCGTTGCACACAGCCGACCCGACATATAACAGTAACATAACTAAATACAATACAGCTAAACAAATCTTACCTGCACCGCAGGGTCATATGTGAGCACTCCATCCTTCTGTATGTCTATGTGCGAGCCGCATGTGTGCGCCGCACACAGCAGGCAGAACATGCACACGGTGACCAGGTGGTGGGACATTCTGCTGTTAGGTATGCTGGCTTGACGTCTGTTATTGTCAGGAGCTGTCAGTCATATCTGGTCAGTAGATCTGTGGGCAAAGAGACTAGGCTGTTAATATATTTATTTTAAGCACCCGCTTTACATTTTAATAGGGTGTAACTTTATTTAAGGTTATGTAAATGTAATTACTACTTTCTCAGTTTTCCATCTAACCCAGCCCAGTTTTATTTTTTGTCTGAATGTCGTCAAGGGGGCTAACAGCCTCTTTCGACTCTATTAACCCCTTTTGGGATTAATTATAAAAATAATATTGTATATATCCGTATGGTACTCATCTGCAGTGATATCTAGTCTAAGTGTAAATAATTAAGTTTACAAAATTGTATAATTGCGATTTAAAAGAGTAACTATCGAGTTTCTTGTCGGTTTCTTCTCGATAGAATCTACCTTCCGAACCGGTGGTAGTATTATTTGTTCTTATTTGTTTTTGTATATTGACTATTTATAAGTGCTTTCTTTAAGCCTACATAATCTTCCTAGCGTTATGTCCCGTGCTGAGACGGGGTCCGCTTAGACCAAGATCCAGGATTTAGCGAGTCTGGTAATTACATTGAAGCGACTGCCGATCTGACCTTCGTAACCCTAAGATAGGGAAACCAGACAATTTTTGGATCATGGTTAAAAATACAAAGTTGTTTGAATTTGCAGGTTTCATCACGATGTTTTCCCTCACCGTCGAGGTAGTGGTATAAATACGTACATAGATTTGAAAAATCCAGAGGTACGTGCCCGGGTTCGAACCCGCACTCCTCGGTTAAGAGGCGCGTGTCCTTACCATTGAGCTACCACTCTTTTCTTTAAGCCTATATAAATAAAGATATTTTGAAGTAACATAAAAGTGCGGTTCAATAATGTTATTCTGTTTACATCGATATAATAATACTCAATACGTCCGTCTGTCGCACAGCTGTCCGTTCCGATAATACGTGACAAATTAACGAATTACATTTCGATCCGGCATATACAAACAAACAGACCGGACGTTTGTATGTATAGGACTGGTATGGAGGTCGCGTTAGCTTGTGACATCTTTGGTAAATCTACACCAATTTATGATTATACAGGTGAAAGTATGTCTATTACTCTTGTGATGCTCTGGTATTGCGACTCAATGCTAATATATGTATAATACTAGCACCGCCCCGCGGTTTCACCCGCGTAGTTCCCGTTCCCGTGGGAATACGGGGATAAAATATAGCCTATGTTACTCGCTGATAAAGTAGCTTTCCATTGGTGAAAGAATTATTCAAATCGGTTCAGTAGTTTCGGTGACTAATCAATTCAAACAAACAATCAGCTCTTTCCTCTTTTATAATATTTTTAGTATATATATATATAGATTATAAGGGCGAAATTATGTGTATGTCTGTTCGTCTATATGTATGTTACTTCTTCACGCTTACGCCGCTAAAGATAGGCATCACGGGATAGAATATACAAAAGATTTTACCCACGAAATCATCCCCTACATACATACATAACATCACGCCCATAATCCCCGAAGGGGTAGGCAGAGTTAAAGGGGCAGCAGGCCCCTTTAACCACATTCAGCCAAAAACAAAACTGGGCTGGTTTAAATGCAAAACTGCGAAAAAGTAGTGACGAGTGGCTAGCTCGTCGCCTACACAATTACAAACCCAAAACCCCATATAACATTAGTCACCTTTTACGACATGCTAGTTTTAAACACAGTTGGCACATTATATTTAACTCCCCGACCAACATGGGACAAATCATCCCCTAAAGGTGTTAAAAGAGCGGTTGAAATTTTGTGTAGGCACTTATCACTGCTTTTTCACAATTTTCCTCTACAGCCAATCCGGCCCGTAATTAGTCAATTAAATAAATAGATTAAGTAATCACTTAAACCGAAATCACTTAGTCCAAGTTGTGCTTAGCGGCAAAAAGTGACTAAGTCCGCTGTGCATAGGACTGAGTCACTATAGTAGAAAAAACGGTCAAGTGTGAGTCGGACTCGTACATTAAAGGTTCCTATTACGTACAATAAGGGTTTAACTTATACTCTGTGAACATATTATAAGTATAGAAACGATTTTACTCTTCTAACTAACTAAACTTCACGCCACTTCCCTAGCGGGGTAGGCAGAGAGAACCGAACGCCATATGGCAAGATCCTTACACACCTCACTCGCCTCTTCAACATTCATGATCCATACAAGCTCTACGGTTTTTATGACTCCTAACATCACCTTCTGTTAACACACAACCAATTTGGTCGTGGTAGGTGAGCCTGGGCCTTCCGCGGTTCCTATCTTTCATTGTATATCTGTTTAGTCAATCTTTCATCATCCATTCTTTCCACATATCCGAACCACAGGAGCGTGCCTCTTCACCTTGACTTCTAGACTCGGGAAAATTATCTGACTCACTGCAAAACTCAAAATTGCGTCTTAACATGGCTCAGACGTAAAATATCCACTTCGCAAATGTCTCTTTCGCAAATAGTCCCTTTCGCAGAATGTCCTTTTCGCAGAACGTCCTTTTAGCAAAATGTTCTTTTCGCAGAATGTCCCCTAACTTACTTACCTTACCTCCTACTTACTCTTATAAATGTTAGCTGTTACAAATAGAGAACCCCAAGACCTGCGATCTAGACGTTACCGACAGATCTTTTTTTCCGTTTTCACGGCGAGGCCTTGGTCCACATAACGGACGACTGGACAATACCGAATTGGTCTTGCACCTTCCGTTTGCGACTTGTTGTTTGAACCGATCGGTTGAAAGATAACAACTTTATTTACGCCACTTAAATTTACACTGAAAATAGTCCCATGTTGGTCAGGGACTTGGCCCATGTTCATCTGGGACAAAAAAAAAGAATGTGCCAACTGTGGTTCTTGCCTAGCATGTCGGAAAAGGCGACTAATGGTATATCGGGTTTTGGGTGTGTAATTGTGTAGGCGACAGGTTAGCCGCTTGTCACTGCTTTTTCACAATTTTCCATCTAACCCAGCCAGGATTTATTTTTGGCTGAATGTGGTCGAAGAGGCATGCTGCCCCTTTGACTCTGCCTACCCCTTCGGGCATTATGGGCGTGATGTTATGTATATTAAAAAGAAATAACTATATACATATTTACGAAAAAGGGTAGTTGTCCGCAGAATGCTGGAAGCTTCCTCGGCCAACGCCTCAGCCTGGCAATTCGAAGGGGCAACGCTGCCAGTATTCCGGGTACCTTGATCGGTTGAAACATAATACGATATATCGATTCAAGTTTAAAAACTGAAATTAGGCTCGAATGATATGAAATATTGATTTGAACAAGTTCAAAACTACAATAAAGTCGCGGTTGAAAGTAACAACTTACTATTTTACATTATTATGCATCCCCGAAGGGGTAGACAGAGTCTAAGAAGTAGTGAGCTACTCTGACCACTTTTAGCCAATAATAAAAATACATATCGGGTTAGAGCAGGACTTCCCAACAAAGGAGGCACGCCCCTCTATGGGGTATAGAGATATGTTAGAGGCATAATAGATACGTTTGCGTTTCCAAAAGAAAAAAAATATAAAATTAAGTGGTAATTTTTTTAAACGCTCAAGAGAAGGGTGGTGGTTTTGGAGCATGAAAAAGGTTGGGAAACCCTGGGTTAGAGGAATATCTATGGAAAAGAAGTGACAGAAACTGACTTGTCACCTACACAATAAAAAAAAACAATACACTATTGGATGTTTTTAACGACACGCTCACGGTTGGTACATTCTTTATCAGTCTCAGACACAGGTCTCAGACCAATAAGGGAATCCTATACGGACATGTAAAAAATTTAATTAAATAAATTTGATGTCCTGAAATTATTTTACCACGTTGGGGATCATTATAACTCTTGTGTTAAAGCTTTTTTTTTCTGCTGTCCCAGGGGAATGCTTTACGCACAGTCTCGCTGAAACTAGGGGGAATCAGCGGGAGTGTCGGACTCTCGCAGTCCTCAAGATGATAGGACTTTGCTCCGCTCAAGTTGGTAGTGGGCGTAGGGATGAAACGATACCATTGAGGTATCGATACTTTTACTCGATACTGTATTGGTCGTCAAGAATCGATACTTACTCGGTATCAATTGAAAAGTATCTATACTTACTCGTATCGAATAGTTTTTGGAAAATTTTAAGTTAAAACCAAAAGAAGTGTTACAATTCTTTATTAATATAAAATTTACGCAAATAATTCTGCTTTTGTAGCGCTCCCTAAACATATAAATGTTTCTAAATGTTTGCCCGTTAGGCGATTTCTTGTCTTGAGGTAGTTATTGTTGCTCAAGGTACAGAGGTACCTACTATGTTTAAATATATACGTGCTTGTTTATATAACGCTGGGAACACGGGCTTTAAATCAGATTGACTTTGGCATATACTGATATGAGTACTATTATCTGATACCTACTCCATACTTAATTTCAAAGTATCGATACTAAAAATACTTGGTATCAGAGAAAAGTATTGAGTATGTACTTGTATTTACTCGTATCGTTTTATCCCTAATGGGCGGAGTATACCGACTAAACCCCTGGGATGTACCGTTCACGCCTTTATATAAGACGTCCACGGGATCAGTTATGTTAAAGCCTGCTAACTAAGTAAAGGATTACACTAATTTGACATCACCAAGCTGACGTAATGATGGGATTCAGAAGGTGGATACAATGATAGCCATAACTTTGACACTTGTCTGTGTCAAATTATCGTCAGAATTCACGGCTCGTTTGTCGGATCGAAACGAATCGATTCGATTGGTTCGTGCTGTTTCATTTGATACGATGTTTTCTAATTGTATAGAGGATAATGGGAGCTCAAATATTTTGCGTTTAAAAGCGCCAATGTGAAATATATCCTACTAATATTATAAATGCGAAAGTTTGTATGTATGTATGGATGGATGGATGGATGTTTGTTACTCTTTCACGCTAAAACTACTAAATGAATTTTAATGAAACTTTAGAATAATATAGCTCATACATCCGAATAACATATAGGCTATGTTTCATCGATGTACCACGCGAGCTAAGCCGCGGGCAGAAGCTAGTTAATAATAAATTCAGATATATCGGATTTTTTTGCTATAATATGCAGGGATAAGATGATCCTATATTGATCTGGGACTTAATAAGAATTTACCAACTGTATTATTTGTATGGATGAGAGTAGCCGAAAATAGATCAGAGTGGCGAACATTTGGAGAGGCCTATGTCCAACAGTGGACTGCAACAGGCTGATGATGATCATGAACTGTATTCATTGCCTAACATGTTGTAAAGGGCGACTATTGGTGTACTGGGCGTTTTGATTGTGATGACTGCCTCGTTGGTCTAATGTGGTCTAATGGGAGTATGCGTAGCCTGGCGGGTCCAGTTCTCGAACTGAACCCGGGACCTGTTGGTCCTTAGAGGATGGCCCGACCCTCTGGTCAAAAAAAAATGTTGGCTGGGTATTTCAACATTAAAATTACTCAGTAACAGTCCGGAGTCAGGATGTGGTCGGTTTCATTACCGCAATGCCTCGGAAAGCGCGTTAAGCCGTTGGTCCTGCGCCTGGCCCCTCACCGGTCATGTCGAATTGCCGTCTCACCGTACTATGAGAGTGAAGGAACAGAGAGTGCACCTGTGTGCGCACACACTTGTGCACTATAATATCTCCTGCGCAGATGGCTAATCCTCGTCGTTTATCAGCAGATTCTAAGTAAATAATGTCGTGAAAAACCGGAATAATATTCGATGGTTTCTTTATCAGCAGAATCTAGTACCCTATAATTAAGGAAGGTCAGAACCAACCAAATCAATTTCCACAAAACGCCATGTCGGTCCGAACGCGCGGCGTCAAGCGGCGCACACCGTTCCGGCTCGTTGGCTGCGCGAGACCGATCAATTCGATCCGGTCCGGTCAGATCAGGTCCAGTCCGGTACGGTTTGAACAGCACTTAGTGTCCGGTCAGCCGACGGTGCATCGATGCATCTTTTGGACCATTGACTGGCCCGTAAAAGACCTGGCCACGATACCGAGGGTCGCGGGTTCTAATCCTGCTAGGGGCAAATGTTTCGTGTGATGAATATAGACATTTGTACTCGAGTCTATAAATGTAAAGTTCTATAACACATGCGCCTATAGGCCTGCAGGCAGGCTGTGTCCTTCACAGCCCCTACGCGACGTCGGTACCACTGCGGACGCACAGAAATAGAACATTTTTCCGCAGTTTGTTAGACAACATCGAATGGTAAATTGGCAAGCACTGTAACGGTAATCTGATGGTCGCTATGCCAGACAAGATAATAGATATAATGTTTGAAAGATTGGAAATACAGGATTGAAAAGCAATAGAGATACCTTTAATAAATACTAAGTGTTACATGTAATTTAGAATTAGTGTAAAGTTAAGTAACCCGTAATTTATCCATGCTGTGTACGCTATATATAGATTACCGTCTAGTAATTTAAGTTATGTTACGTACTTATATGGAAATGTATATTGACTGTAATCTGTCTGCGTACCAATAATAAATAAATTCTCCAGGCTGACACACCAATTCCCTAGTCCCAAACTAAGCTTATAAGCTTGTGCTATTGATACAAGGTGATCGGATAGACATACTTAAATACGTTTTTATACATCCATGACTCGAGTACAAATGTCCATATTCATCACACGAAATATTTGCTCCTTAGCGGGATTCGAACCGGCGACCCTTGGTTTCGTTGCCAGAGTCTCTGACCAACGGGTCAGTCAAATTTTTTTTCGCAAAGGGTGATTATACCTAAAGCACGTGCTGAAGATCTAGTCCACCTCTGCCTATCTGTCTCCATTATAGAAACAGCTCGATGGTACCTAAGCATCACACTGACGCTGAACCTATTAACAAACTTTAAAAACATCCAAATGCTACTAATAATATTATAAATGCGAAAGTTTGTATGTATGGATGGATTTTTGTTACTCTTTCACAAAAAAAACTACTGAATGGATTTTAATGAAACTTTACAATAATATAGCTCATACACCCGAATAACATATAGGCTATGTTTCGTCGATGTACCACGCGAGCGAAGCCGCGGGCAGAAGCTATCAATAATAAATTGATTGTGTAGGCGACGAGCTAGCCACTTGTCACTTTTTCACAATTTTCCATCTATACCCGATGGTTAGATTCTAAGTCAAGTCTTCCCTTTTGAAGCTCATCACTTCAAAAGGCAAAGGTTACCTGAAAGTGACCTTAAGGTACATACGGACCCTCCACCGACCTTCCCTTCGTGTCACCATTGAAGATTTTCCTTAGACCAGTCACGAGTGAAATAAATTAGCCGGCAACGAAAGTAGAAGGATTATTATTAGTATGCTACTAACGACGTACGCGATGGCGTGTGACGAATCGGTTTCACGTCTGTCTGTCTGTTGTGTCAGGTTGTGTTTACGGATTTTGAATGTACGCAAGTGTGACGTCATTGTGGTGGTGGTAGCTCAATGGTAAGGACACGCGCCTCTTAACCGAGGAGTGCGGGTTCAAACCCTCTGGATTTTTCAAATTTATGTACGTATTTATACCACTAGCTCGACGGTGAGGGAAAACATCGTGATGAAACCTGCAAATTCAAACAACTTTGGATTTGTAACCATGATCCAAAAAAATTATCTGGTTCCCCTATCTTAGGGTTACGCAGGTCAGATCGGCAGTCGCTTCAATGTAATTACCAGACTCGCTAAACCCTGGATCATGGTCTGAGCAGACCCCGACTAAAAACGGGACATAACGCTAGGAAGATGATGATGATGATGATGAAGTGTGACGTCATTGTGTGCGATAAACAAGACATTTCAATTTTGGAGCAGTTTTTGGGGCTTCCATGTGTCATTTGACAGCCCCGTTGTTGCATAGTTTAGATTTCGCGTCAAATGCAAGAGGTGCTGGTTCGGTTCCTGGGGGACAAAACTTAATAGCCGGGTGTACGGTAAGAGAAAACATCATGAGGAAACGTGCCATTCAAATGTTAATGATTGTGTAACCAAGATCAAATTTATTTCGCTAGTCCTTTCAACGACACTTACTATTATACTAGCGTTTGTCTGCGATTCCGCCCGTGTCAAATTCTATCTGTTACACAGACACTTTTGTGCATCCTGTGGGATCCATTTAATTATCGGGTTAAAAAGTAGCTCATCTTTTTTGTCAGGGGTTCAAACTGATGCCGCGCCAAATTTCATCGCAATAGTACACGTATAAAAACCTAACAGACAGATAGACAAAGTTACTTACGATTTTATGACATTAATCTTTACTCACAGACTGCGCTCAGAACGATGATGTAAGGAAGGCAATTAGTCTGAAAGACTGTGTCAGAGTCAAGGTAAGAAGAAGCATGCTCCGGTGGTTCAGACATGTGGAAAGAATGGAAGATGCAAGATCGACTAAGCAGATATACAATGCGAAAGTAGGAAGTAAGGAAGGAAGTAGCTATTGCTGAAAGCCCTGACTCACCTACCATTATCAAATTGATCGTGTGTTATGGCGAACGGTTCTCTCCCTACTCCGCTATGGCGTCAAGATAGATAGATAGATATGTTTTCATCTTCACTCATCTCGCATCGTCGGATGCTTACTTTCTACGTCACCCGACAACACGAAATAGTGTCTAGTGACGTCACTCGGCCTTGAGACGACAGGGAATTCGTCACACATCCGCCACTTCATTTATATTCGGAAAATGCGAGAAAAAAAATTAATAAACTAAGTTTCTATATAATTTCCCCGAGGCAAAAGGTCAGAAAGGTTATTGTTGGCGTGAAGTTTAGTTAGTTAGTTTAAAATAATTCTTACATTAACCCAATACATGGTAAGATTATACACTGTGACATTTTAGTGGTCGTTTTCCCGCAGCAGAACGTTTTACCTTTAGTAGTACTATCGAATCATGCGAGTTTTTTACTGAAAATAAAAATATTTTTGCTCTCAACTTATTAGAAAAAATAATCATCAACTCGAAAGCGTGAGAAACGATAGTTTCTTTTACGAGATGTGACGTATTTGAGTACTGCTTGCCGCACGAAATCAATGTTAAAAGTAAAAGAAGCTCCCGCACTAAGTATTACAATACAGCATACATTGCGGCGCACGCGCTCCTCAAAGCGAACCGCCTCGCAACAAACACAAAACAACACAAACTTCACAAATCTATTGTACTACTAACATAGGATAATTTTTCTGCGGAAAAGTCATCTTCCTAGCGTTATGTCCCGTTCTTAGACGGGGTCCGCTTAGACCATGATCCAGGATTTAGCGAGTCTGGGAATTACAATTACATTGAAGCGACTGCCGATCTGACCTTCGTAACCCTACGAAAGGGGAACCAGACGATTTTTGGATCATGGTTACAAATCCAAAGTTGTTTGAATTTGCTGGTTTTATCACGATGTTTTCCTTCACCGTCGAGCTAGCGGTATAAATACGTACATAGACTTGAAAAATCCAGAGGTACGTGCCCGGGTTTGAACCCTCACTCCTCGGTTAAGAGGCGCGTGTCCTTACCATTGAGCTACCACCGCTATCAACCGCTAAAATGTCACGATGTGATTGCAATGCTGAATCCAGTGACATGTGCTGGTGCAATGCCGCTGGTCTTCAATCTCTTAGAGGTTGAAATGCTGGATCAAGCAATACAGCTGGGTCCAGCACAGTTTTAGCTCTACTGGATAAGAAACGAAGAATTAAGAGAACGTTATGGAGTGAAATAAGAAGTAGTGACTAAGATTAAAAAAGGCATGCTTGGATGGTTTGGGCATATTGAGAGAATGGATGAAAGAAGATTGACGAAAGAGATATGTAAGGCAAGTGTAAATGGGGCCGTCGGGAGGGGAAGACCTAGACGGACTGTCCTACGAGTGTGTATGAAAAGACTTATGAATGTTGAAGAAGCGAAAGGTGTGTGTCAGGATCGTAGCAAATGGAAGTACGTGATCTCTGCCTAGCCCGATGGGAAAAAGGCGTGACATTATGTATATATGTATGTAGCAAGCGTCATGCGCTGGATTCAGCAAAAATGGATTGCTACCCGAATAAGGATATTGACTTACTGATTTAATCATTCAATCATTGGTCACATAGATTGATCTGACTTCAAAGTAAGATAGCTTAAGCACTTGTGTAACGGATATCAGGAACAACAATGGTATTACAAATATATACTTAAATATTTGATATTAACACCCAGACACAGAACAAACACAAGTATTCATCACGCGAATATTTGTCCTAGGTGGGGATCGAACCCGCAACTCTTGGCACATGGGGCAGGGTCACTACCGAATGCGCCATCGAGCTTGTCAAACTTCCAAGATGGTAGTAAGTTGTACGTACGTACGTAACACATACAAGCCTATAGTTATGTGTCAATGTTGGTTCTGTTTACATTAAACTGCATCAACAGGTCGTCGAACCCGGCAAAAATGTACACGTGTCGATAGCAGACTGTCGGCAAACACGCCATCGGCACCTTGCCGGAAGCACCGTTCAACTAAAACAGTGGTCAAGCGTGAGTCGTACCTCCACAGCTTCAACTTGTACCTACTTTAAAATTATATATTTGTAGGCAAAGTCGAAGGAGCAATGAGAACCTCATCTAGCCAAAAATCTACTTGGGTTATATGGAAAATTGTGAAAGGCTGAACGTGGTTGAAGAGGCCTGCTGCCCCTTTGACTCTGCCTACCCTTTCGGGGATTATGGGCGTGATGTTATGTCTGTATGTGAAAAGTAGTGACAAGTGGCTAGCTCGTCGCCTACACAATCACAAAACCAATAAAATACCCAATACACCATTAGTCACCTTTTACAACATGCTAGGCAAGGATCCCAGTAAATACATTAAAATGATAGACCATGATAATGTCTAATCCTCGTTGAGACTGGCCGCAGCGACTGACAATAGGATAATATTATTTTTAACAAGCTGTGCCCGCGGTTCCACCCGCATTTATCATTAATGTTATATAGCCTATAGCCTTCCTCGATAAATGGGCTACCTAACACTGATTTTTTTTTTTTAATCGGACCAGTAATTCCTGAGATTAGCGCGTTTAAACAAACAATCAAACTCTTCAGCTTTATAATATTATTATAGAGGTTATTAAATATAATATTAAAAAACAAATTTTACATTAAATTGTACATAATATACTTATTATTTTGGCTTCGCAGAAATATGACGTCACAAGTAAGTAATTCCACATATTAAACGTTATCAGCGTATTTGCACGACTAAAGAGATTTTAATGGAGTCAGAATTAAATTATGTTTTATGCGAAAAATAATACATAACAAAAGGTATTTTCCCTGCCTGGCATGTCGTAAAAGGCGACTAATGGTATATCGGGTTTTAGATATGTGATTGTGTGGGCGACGAGCTAGCCACGTGTCGCTACTCCACAATTTTCCATCTAACCCAGCCCAGTCTTGCTTTTTGCTGAATGTAGTTAGAGGGGCTTGTTGTCAATTTGACTGGCACGACGGGGATTACGGGCGTGTTGTTATGTATGTATGTATGTATGTATGTAGCAAGAAGTCAAAAGTATAAATAGCAACTTCAAAACCAATAAACTACAACACTTTTTACACTAGTAAAGTTGATATCGACTAACACGATGGCGCATTTAGTAGTGACCCTGCCCCATGCGCCAAGGATGTGGGTTCGATCCGCACCCAGGACAAACATTTGTGTCATGAATACGTGTGTTTGTTCTGTGTCTGTGTGTTAATCACACTAATATTATAAAAGGCGAAAGTTTGTGAGTGTGTGTGTGTGTGTATGTTTGTTACTTCTTCACGCAAAAACTGCTGAACGGATATGGATGAAATTTGGCATAGAGATAGATTACAGTCTGGAATAACATATAGGCTACTTTTTATGCCGAAAAAATGCACAGTTTCTGTAGGATACAGATTAGTCAAACGCGAGCGAAGTCGCGTTAAACTAGTATCTAATATGTAAGTATTTTGTACTTCCACTGTTTTCTGATCTGATATCCGTAACACAAGTGTTTAAGCTACTTACTCGAAATCAAATCAGAAGTATTTTTATTATATAATAATAAATATATTATATATTTGACAAGCTCGATGGCGCATTCGATAGTGACCCTGCCCCATGCGCCAAGAGTTGTGGGTTCGATCCCCACCCAGGACAAACATTTGTATGATGAATACTTGTGTTTGTTCTGTGTCTGGGTGTTAATATTGAATATTTAAGTATGTACTTGTAATACCACTTTTGATTCTGATATCCGTAACGCAAGTGCTTAAGCTACTTACCTCGGAGTCAGATCAATGTATGTGATGTAGTCTGATATATGTATTTATTTATATTTATATTAAACCAATCTCTAATGTACTTATCATCGCAACTACAACTCCGTTTAACCAGACTCGGTACGGATCGCTAAGATCCCAAGACAAATATTCAATTTATCAATGAAAAACATCAAAAAAGCGTCGACACTTATCAGACCAAACACCGTTATCGCGCAGGCAGCCATCAAAGACCGCGTGACAGGGCTTGCTCGCGACCTGGATCTGCAGCTTTAGGGCTGGCATCTACGGTTTCCGGCCTACTTTATAAACGATTAAACATATATATGATAATAATGTCTTTTGTCCCATGTTGGTCTGGGACTTGGCCCATGTTGGTCTGGGACTTAAAAATAATGTGCCAACTGTGGTTCTTGCCTAGCATATCGTAAAAGGCGACTAATGGTATATCGAGTTTTAGGTGTGTGATTGTATAGGCGACAGGTTAGCCGCTTGTCACTGCTTTTTCACAATTTTCCATCTAACCCAGCCCGGCTTTATTTTTGGCTGAATGTGGTTGAAGGGGCCTGCTGCCCCTTTGACTCTGCCTACCCCTTCGGGGATTGTGCGCGTGATGTTATGTATGTATGTATAACTAGCTGACCCGGCGAACTTCGTTCCGCCTAACAGTCAATGACACATAAAACGGGTTAAATAAATTGAGATGTAAGCTATCCTATCTTTCAAGTTGGATCAAACTGCACACGGTGTGCAAATTTGATTAAAATCGGTTAAGTAGTTTCGGAGCCCATCGCGGACAAACAATGTGACGCGTAATTTATATATGTTAAGATAATAATGTCCTCCTAACCGATATCGGTCACGGCGGCCAATCTCAACGAGGATTAGCCAACACAGGAGATATTATAGTGCACAAGTGTGTGCGCAAGCACAGGCGCACTCTCTGTTCCTTCACTCTCATAGTCTGGTGAGACGGCACCGACATGACCGGAGAAAGGTCAGGCGCAGGACCAACGGCTTAACGTGCTTTCCGACGGGGGTAATTAAACCGCCAACTTGCTAACTCCGAACTAACTAAGCAGCCACAGAAAACTACTGAATGGATTTTAATGAAACTTGACAATAATATACCTCATAAATCAAAATAACACATATACTATGTTGTATCGCTGTACCACGCAAGCAAAGCCGCGCGCAGAAGCTAGTATGTCATAAATTCTATCCAAACATATAAATAAAAAATCACCGTTGACAACCCTAACTAAAAAGTGAATGTGATAAACTAACAGACAAATTGATTAGCCAATATTTGGGCAAGTCCAAATCACGGCAGGCGTATGAAAACATTGATAAAAATACTATAGCCATTTCCCGTTGTAAGTAGTAATCAATCAATAACTTCGATTATAATCTCTGAAATCTATATATCAATATTTGGACAATACAAACATAAAATCAAGACCGCAATCCCCGAAGGGGTAGGCAGAGACCAAGAAATAGCAAACGAAATGAAATGATCTTTGTTTACATAGGCAGAAGCACTTATAAATCGTCAGAGATAACATCAACATCACCCGGTTTAAAAAGCAGACTCATAAATCGTCAGAGATAACATCAACATCACCCGGTTCAAAAAGCAGACTCTACCGAGAAGAAACCGGCAAGAAATTCGATAGTTACTCTTTTAAATGCCAAGTCTTTAACTATTACATGTAATTAGAATTTTTTAGTCAGGTTAAATCTATCAGTGCAGGAGAATCATCATCTTCCTATCGTTATGTCCCGTGCTGAGACGGGGTCCGCTTAGACCAAGATCCAGGATTTAGCGAGTCTGGTAATTACATTAAAGCAACTGCCGATCTGACCTTCGTAACCCTAAGATAGTGGAACCAGACAATTTTTGGATCATGGTTACAAATCCAAGTTGTTTGAATTTGCAGGTTTCATCACGATGTTTTCCCTCACCGTCAAGCTAGTGGTATAAATATGTACATAGATTTGAAAAATCTAGAGGTACATGCCCGGGTTTGAACCCGCACTCCTCGGTTAAGAGGCGCGTGTCCTTACCATTGAGCTACCACCGCTCCCCGTGCAGGAGAATATCCTATTATAATGTTAACCATATATTCTGATCATCAAATAAGTAAAGCCCCTTTTAGACAAAAATAAAATAGAGGAAAATTAAAAAAAAGTAGTGACAAGTGGCTAATTCGCCTACACAATCACACACCTAAAACCCGATATACCATTCGTCGCCTTTTACGACGTGCTAGGCAAGGAACACAGTTGGCGCATTATTTTTAAGTCCAGACCAACATGGGACAATATTTGTGCAATGATAGTTTTATTTGCTTACTATCAGAACCCGTGATGTATGTAACGTGGAATTCCATTCATACTAAAAAACCTGGTACCCAAATAAATATTTGACCCAACGCTTCTCAAAGAAACCAGTTATAGTCATAGTCATACATACATAACATCATGCCCGTAATCCCCCAAAGGGGTAGGCAGAGTCAAGATACAGCTAGCCCCTTTAACCACATCCAGCCAAAAATGTAAACCGGGTTAGATTAAAAAAAATTGAAAAAGTAGTGGCGAGTGAGATGTGTAAGGATCGTGCCATATGGCGTTCGGTTCTCTCTGCCTACCCGCTAGGGAAGTGGCGTGAAGTTTAGTTAGTTAGTTAGTCAAACATATCCTCACGGGGTACTTGACCCGACACGAGCGGAAATAGGGGGAAGTGCAGCGCAATAACAACACTCTATATGGGAACGGCAAATATTTGCGAATTCCAAATGGGGTGACTAAAAAATAAAGTAAATATATTTCTAGAGCTCTATTTACTTTTTCTGCACGGTAAATACATTTTCTGGTGGCCCGGTAGTCTAAATGAAAAAAAAAATGGCAAGCAGGTCTTTTTTTCTAAATTTACAAAGTTCTTAAATTGGCAAAATTTTTTTGTCATTTAGAGCATATTGATTATCTTTTAAACGTCAAAAAATACAAGTAATTTTATTTATAGTTTTTGCCCGTGTTAGCTCTAATCTTTTGTCCGAGTTAAACAGTTCTGCAACTTTTTCGCAATAATAAATAATTAATGTTCAAGTTTATTCAATTCGACACGAGCGAAGCAGAGTGCATCCGGTATTATCATTTAAAATCTTTTAATTCCGTACTATTTATCATAAACACGAAAGTGAGTCTATCTGTGTGTCTCTTACGTCTTCAGTATTATTTCTGTATTACTAAACCGTTTGCAATTTGGCTCTGCTAAAGTTGAAATTTTGAGAAAAGACAGGCTTATTTTTTCAACTCGGAAAGAATAATACGTCTCGATAAAGAATCGAATACGGAATGTGTTGAGAGCGGTGGTAGCTCAATGGTAAGGACACGCGCTTCTTAACCGAGGAGTGCGGATACAAACCCGGCACGTACCGCTAGATTTGTCAAATCTATGTACGTATTTATACCACTAGCTCGACGGTGAGGGAAAAAATCGTGATGAAACCTGCAAATTCAAACAACTTTGGATTTGTAACCATGATCCAAAAATTGTCTGGTTCCCCTATCTTTAGGGTTACGAAGGTCAGATCGGCAGTCGCTTCAATGTAATTACCAGACTCGCTAAATCCTGGTTCACGGTCTAAGCAGACCCCGTCTAAACAACGGGACATAACGCTAGGAAGATAAAGAATCGAATACCACGCGAGCGTAACCGCGGGCAAGACCTAGTAATATAGAAACTAAAAATACTTACATAAACAGTTAAGCTTTAATATACTGCAATACTTCCAGTCCTCTTTTGTCTCTTTCTACAAAAGATATAACGAAAGAGACAACACAATCGCTCCGATAACAACAGCGGTTGCGCGTGCTCAGAATGTGCTAATCAAGTTCTTTTATAGATTTTCCGATTGTCCTTCCTCTTAACTCGAGCAAGACTAATCTCTTAATAGAACTATAATGTTTTAGGGTTGAGAAGAATTATCATGTTTATTTCGGTAAGTATTTTTTTATATACCTACAGTCCTCCCGGCGAACTTTGTATCACCCCGTTCTCAAGGTAAGAATAGGGGATGGAGGAGGGTGTAAAATACTTAACTATCTATCCAAATACACCACCAGATTCGGTTAGAAAATTGTGCTTGGACGGTAAAATTTTACACACCTAGTGACGTCACGCGGTACTCTAACGCGCTGTATCTTCATCATTTTTAGTTTGCTAAACAAAACCAAAAATAAACGTAAGCAATATTTTTTTGTTATCCTAATAGCAAACTATAAAATAAATTTAGTAAAATTACTGGATGATGATGAAGGTGATGTTAGGAGTCATAAAAACCGTAGAGCTTGTATGAAAAGGATCATGAATGTTGAAGAGGCGAGTGAGGTGTGTAAGGATCGTGCCATATGGCGTTCGGTTTTCTCTGCCTACCCCGCTAGGGAAGTGGCGTGAAGTTTAGTTAGTTAGTTTAGTATACAAATTGCCTATTTTGCGTCTGCTGGATCTGAAATTCTGAATATGCTTCTGGATTGCAATCCTTAGTACTAAGGCAACCCTGCATCGCTATCATAAATTAGTTTAAATGCGTAAAATGATTATAGCGATTACAAATTTTGTATGGGCGCGTTACTAACTTACTTTGTTTATTATCAAGGAATGGGTCATAATCAGTTTTTTTATAAGTACTTAATTTAATAGCTTTATATATAATTATATAATACCGGAAAAGGTTTTCCATTCAAACACGAATCAACAGAATTACATAAGATTGTGTATAGACATCTTACTAATATTATAAACGCGAAAGTATAAATAAATAAATATAAATAAATATCCGACAACATCACATACATTGATCTAACTCCGAGGTAAGTAGCTTAAGCACTTGTGTTACGGATATCAGAAACAACAGTGGTATTACAAATATATACTTAAATATTAGATATTAACACCCAGACACAGAACAAACACAAGTATTCATCACATGAATGTTTGTCCTGGGTGAGGATTGAACCCACAACTCTTGGCGCATGGGGCAGGGTCACTACCAAATGCGCCAGTCAGTCAGTATGTATGGATGGATGGATGTTTGTTTGTTACTCTTTCACGCAAAGAGTACTGCATGGATTTTAATGAAACTTTGCAATTGTATAGCTTATACATTAGAATAACACATAAGCTATGTTTCATCGATGTACCGCGCGAGCAACGCCGCGGGCAGAAGCTAGTTAATCATATAGGCTAACACTGTTATCCCATATTTGTATTTCAGTTGGATTTATATTAACTACTTTATCAGCGAGTAACATAGGCTATATTTTATCCCCGTATTCCCACGGGAACGGGAGCTACGCGGGTGAAACCGCGGGGCGCTGCTAGTAAACAAAAAAATATAAAACAAATTAACTGATGTCACTCAATGTCTTCTTTCATATCAATAGTGACTTGGAGTTATTAGTCATTGGATTCCGTTCGACTAAATGATAACCTAATAACCCTACGCGTCAATATTTGACCTCGGGAGACGTATAAAAACCCCCACGTTTGTTCAACAAAATTAAATGATTTATATATAATATAATGATTATAATAATGTCCTCCTAACCGATATCGAACACGGCGGCCTATAGTTATTTTGAAAATATATTCCATGGAATATATTTTCAAAATAACTATCAGGGGGTGATTAGTGATCGATACTGATGCCAAAAATGCAATCAGTAAAATTTTTGTCTGTCTGTCTGTCTGTATGTTCCTTATAGAAACAAAAATTATTCGACGGATTTTAACGAAACTTGGTACAATTATTCTTCATACTCCTGGGCAGGTTATAGTATACTTTTCATCACGCTACAACCAATAGGAGCAGAGTAGTGAAGGGAAATGTTGGGAAAACGGGAGAAGTTACTCCATTTTTTAAGCTTCCGTCGCGTGTGCATCCTTAATGGTTAAAGTTACATAGCAATCATGTATGACGGAAATAGTCTTTATAATATTAACCATAAACGCGGGTGACACCGCTAGTCTATACTAATATTATAAAGAGGAAGAATTTGTATTTTTCTATTTTTGTGTGTGTGTATGTTTGTAATGAAAACTCAAAAACTACTTTGCCGATTTTAAAAATTCTTTCACTATTGGAAAGCTACATTATCCGGAAGTGACATAGACTATATTTTATCCCCATATTCCTACAGGAACGGGAACTATGCGGGTGAAACCGCGGGGCGCTGCTATATAATATAAATGCGAATGTGAGTTTGTTTGTTACGCTCTCAAACTTAAACCACTAAATCGATTTCAAAAATTCTTTCACCAATGGAAAGCTACTTTAACAGCGAGTAACATAGGCTATATTTTATTCCCGTATTCCCACGGGAACGGGAACTATGCGGGTAAACCCCTGGGTACTGCTAGTATCGAATATATTATTTATCACGAATATTTGTCTCAGTCATAGAGTAGAAATGAAATATATTTTCCTATGACTTGTATACTCAGTTTCACAGGGTATATAATAATGATGGATTGACATTCATTGTACTACTATGTATGTATGTATTACAGATACAAAAAAAAATTGTGGATGTATGTTCGTAACACAATCACGCCGAACGGTTCAACGAATCTGAATGAAATTTTACACAGAGACAGATTACAGTCTGGATTATCACATACGCTGCTCTTTATCTTATACAATATTTTTAAACAATATAAATGTAGTTCAAAACTGACTTTTAACATATAATACAAAGTTCTTAAAATTTTTACATAACTAGTTATCACAAAAAAAAAAGTTGTGCAAAAAACTGTCTAACCAACGAAGTTCAAATAATACGAATATTCACACCGGCCGGAACGTACCGAATTGTAATTTGCACGAACCGAGCATCGAACCCGCCGCGCCAAGGCTACGGCCGAATACGCTCGACACTTCTACGCCTTCCAAAGTCAACGCGAGTCAAGGTTACATCACTATGACGGAATTAGCAACTGCTTTTCATAAGTAGATCAGTGGGAAATGAGGACGGTTTATATCCGAGATGTGCTGGTTCGAATTCTAGCACGTTACTTTACCTACATAAAGTATAAGCAGATAAAATAATATTGATCAATATACCTACATTTAAAAAAAAATATTTTAATAAGTTTAATAATTGTGAACTATGTTCAATTTTTGAATGCACTGAGTAACTTTCATTGACGAAAATAAAACTAATTAATTTTAAACTAATATTTAAAAATAATATGAAAAAACAACTTACTAAACTCCATACAGCAAAACACAGTCCGATCACTTACTAAAACCAATAAATAATTCCCACTGTCCTCTACAAATCACCCCTTCAAAGACACGTCAGTAAGCTGCAGAAGTATCTCAACAATCCCTCACTATGAAACAACACAAAGCGGCTTATCGTAACGATAAATAACGATAAGTAACGATAAATAACGATAAGTAACGATAAACGCAATCAACGCTAGCGAACGCGTCTTCGTTACGACTCCGTTAGGCAAAGTCTGCGCGGTAAAACGTGTTGCGTCCTTTTATAAGGTCACGTTTACAGTCGGCCCGCGCTAATCGGAGCGATAGCGAAGCGATTTTCTGATATCTCACGCTATCTATACACACATACATACATTTTTTTCAGTCAGTATTTGACCTGAATAGTATAAAACAAAATACCTGTTAGTTTGCCATCGTTAGGAGTCATAAAAACCGTAGAGCTTGTGTGAAAAGGATCATGAATGTTGAAGAGGCGAGTGAGGTGTGTAAGGATCGTGCCATATGGCGTTCGGTTCTCTCTAGGGAAGTGGCGTGAAGTTTAGTTAGTTTATCGTTTTATGTCAGGGTCTGTTGCACTGTGATCTTCGTTTTTGCGAGCCTGTTGATTACATTGAAGCGCCTACTTGAGATAGAAAACTAGACAAATTAAATCATGGTTATACACCATGGCTATTTGAATGTACAGTTTTCTTCATAAGGTTTTCCTTCACTGCTTGCTGCCTTGATATATTTATATTACCCGCGGTTTCACCCGCATAGTTCCCGTTCCTATAGGAATAAAATATAGCCTATGCTACTTTCGGATAAAGTAGCTTTCCAATGGTGAAAGAATTTTTGAAATCGGCGCATTAGTTTTTGAGTTTATTCATTACAAACATACACACACACAAAAATACAAATCTTTCCTCTTTATAATATTAGTATAGGTAGGTTTTTGTATTTTATTGTTCCAATCATAATAATCTCTAATTATTTACTGGGGCGTTCCCAGGGGAAGATATATGTAAAATGCATATTAAGCCCTTATTACAGTCCTGGAGGGTATATGCTTCTTACTATATTATCTTATCCTTAGAAATTATGTAAATAAATAAACTTCTAAAAAATGTGCCAACTGTTCCTTGTCTAGCATGTCGCAAAAGGCGACTAATAGTATATCGGGTTTTGATTGTGTAGGCGACGAGCTAGCCACTTGTCACTACTTTTTCACAATATTACATTTATCCCAGCTCAGTTTTATTTTGGCTGAATGTGGATAAAGGGGCCTGCTGTCCCTTTGACTCTGCCTACCTCTGCAGGTGATGTTATGTATATATGTATCTATCTTATCTTATATATCACGTTATAGTTCGAAATGCAATTGACCTCTGATTTTTTATCTATTGGGTAAGCTTCATTACGCCATAAGAATGCATTACTTACCCACAAAATACATATATAATAAATAAATAAATAAATATCAGACTACATCACATACATTGATCTGACTCCGAAGTAAGTAGCTTAAGCACTTGTGTTACGGATATCAGAAACAACAGTGGTATTTACTTAAATATTGGATATTAACATCCAGACACAGAACAAACACAAGTATTCATCACACGAATGTTTGTCCTGGGTGGGGATCGAACCCACAACTCTTGGCGCATGGGGCAGGGTCACTACCGAATGCGCCATCGAGCTTGTCAAAAACATACATATGTACATATCATCACGCCCGTATTCCCCGGAGTCCAAGGAGCTATGAACTCCTTAAACCACATTTAGCTAAGTATAAATATGCTAAGAATATTATATTCATATTCAAAATAAATTAAACATTCATAACTACCTCTAGGTAACAGTATTGAAATTTAGTCTCAATATTTTGATACTGGACTAAATATTTCTAGCTGATATAGCATAGCATTAAAACTAAACCAATGGACAAATGGCCTTACGCCAAATTGGCAGCAACACTGCAAATCCAACTTTAAAACATAAATAATAGAGTATATTACAACTTGCACAAACATTTTGCAGTTGCAAACTAAACTAGACTTTAAAATAGATATGTTTAAACTCAATATCGGTTGAGAGCGACACGTTATCACATCAAGTCATATTTATAGCCATGAATTTCCGTTTAACGTCGTTATTTCGTTACGGAAAATTGTTCAAGGTAATATATAGTTGTTGGTTATGATTATACAAGGAAAAGTGTAAAGAGACGGCGGTGAATGTGATGAAAAAATCATACGGATAAATTACATACATATAATATCACGTTATCCCCGAAGGGGTAGGCAGAGGTAAACTGGCAGCTCCTTTAACCACATTCAGCCAAAAACAAAACTGGGCTGGGTTAGATGGAAAATTGTGAAAAAGTAGTGACAAGTGGCTAGCTCGTCGCTTACACAATCACATACTCAAAATCCCATATACCATTAGTCGCCCTTTACATGCTAGGCAAGAAACACAGTTGGCACATTATTTTTAAGTCCCAGACCAACCGGACAACGGGCTTAAATGGAAAATTGTGAGATAAGTGATGAGTAATTACATAGTTAAAAAAAAACTAAAACTGAATAGTATAGAACGCGTTCTCCATTATATGAAGTCGGTTAAAGCGTATTCTATATTGTCTGGACCGTAACAAACATATACTGACCCCTAAATCAAGACCCGACACGTATTTCAATGTGTTTCAAGCGATGGAACATACGTCAAACATATATGCAGACTGCTAAAATCATAACTCTCGTAGCCAAATAGATAAAGGCGAGTACAGTTTACGCAATAACAACAAGTGCGTTTTTTTATAAAGCTTTCTATCCACCTATAATATAGCAGAGGCAATATAGGTAATACACCGGTTTTAACCTGTTTTCATTTAATTATGGAAAGATGAATGATGGAAGCGATAGCATGAACTGGTTTTTATTTGAAAATCGAACGATTAATAATGGAGGCCATACAACGAACAAGTTTTCGTTTAAATTTCGAACGATGTATAAAAACAAGCGCGCTGTTTCATAAATCTCTCCGCACCTGTGCTATAGCGGAGGCGATATAATGAACCGGTTAAAACCGGTTTTAATTTGAATATCGAACGATAAATAAAAAACATGAGCGCTCTTTTCTAAAGCTCTCCCTCTACCTGTTCTATAGCGGAGACGATATAAGAAACCGGTTAAAACCTGTTTTAATTTTAATATTTAACGATAACGCATGTTAAGCATGTTCAGTGCCATTATCTATCATGCATACGGGTTAGTAGCACACAAGCATGATAATAATAGTCGTCGTTATCTAGTTGTCTTTGTGTATTTTGTGCCAATCATGTTTAGGAGACTAGTTTTTGCCAGCGGCTCTGCTTGCGGGCTAATCTATTACAGTGGAGTTATCGCACGTATCACAGAGCTAATTTTAATCCCCGGAGGAAAGTACCCTATGTTATTTTTAGGAACTCTAAGAAGAAATTTTGAGTGTTCCAAATTTCATCACAATTGGTTGAGCGGTTTAATTATGAAAACTTCGTAGACAGACAATTTTACTTCCACATTTATAATATAAGTTGCTCAGTTAGTAAAAATTTTATTATTGGTAATAACCTAAATATGTGGTCTAGAGCGGTGGTAGCTCAATGGTAAGAAAACGCGCCTCTTAACCGAGGAGTACGGGTTCAAACCAGGGCATGTACCTGTGGATTTTTCAAATCTATGTACGTATTTATACCACTAGCTCGACGGTGAGGGAAACCTGCAAATTCAAACAACTATGAATTTGTAATCATGATCCAAAAATTGTCTGGTTCCCCTTAGGGTTACGAAGGTCAGACCGGCAGTCACTTCAATGCAATTACCAGACTCGCTAAATCCTGGATCATAGTCTAAGCGGACCCCGTCTATGCACGGGACATAACGCTAGGGAGATGATGAACCTAAATACGTGGTCTACCTACATTTGTTATACACATACAATTTGCCTGATACATCTAAACGGTTAGACACGGCTTACTGTGTAACTAGTGTAACTAGCACAGAGCAAGAATATATTCACAATTGACAGTTCGGTCAATTGACTTACTTTTTACAATTATTAAAAACGTTTCCCTATCAAAGACAAGCATAGATATGTTCTCGAATAGCCTCCCTAAATTCATGAGGCTGATGATGCCCTAAATATTATATGAAAAAAATTTGCTTATACAGTGCCACTCTATAAGCCAAACATTTTTAACACACATCACATTTGCATGTCGTGGCAGCTTACAATTGAATCTGCACTTAGCATATAATTTAAAACATGTCAGTGATTTAAATTTAGTGTGAGATTTGTTGGTTGTCCTAATAAATAAATAAATAAAAATAAATAAATAAATTTGGCAAACATTTTGGCGTCGACTTAAAATTTGACGTCATCTGCTTATGACGCTTGTGACGTCGAATTTTTGTAATGTTAAAGAGCGATAATTTCAATACAATGGAGTTAGTCCGCCACTGTTCGTGACGAAAATTACTGGAATAAGAGTCACTTCACAAAGTTTGGCAAATATTGTTCAATACTCACGATAAAGCTGGAATTAGCGTGTTGAGACGGCCACTCGAGTATACTGACTCAAGTCAGTATACTGCACGTGCAAAGTTTGCACTGCCCCTCTAAATCTAAGCTTAAACGTGTTCTATACTCAAGCTTAAGCTAAGATTTGTATAGTGTCAAGTCAGTATACTCAAGTGACATGTGTTATGAATCGCTCAAGATTATAACTTGATACGATAAACGATTATCAGTCTTAGGGATTTTGACCGGTGCCCTGACATTATCCGTTATAACCTTGAAGCTGGCGATTATGCATTTTCGGTAGAACATATTACCGCCCGTGGCTTCGCTTAGAAACAATATCCAATTCACACTAGCACACCGATTCTCTAGCTGCTAGCTAAGCAAATATGCCTCTGTGCTATATAGGGGATAACGGACAGACATACTAATTTACATTTTTACATCTTATACTAAGAGTAATATATAAAGCTAAAGTGTTTGTTTGTTTGCTTGAACGCGCTAATCTCACGAACTACTGGTCCGATTTGAAATTTTTTTTCAGTTTTGTTAGAGCATTTATCGAGGAAGGTTATAGCCTATATAACATTAACCATAAACGCGAGAGATACCGCGGACACAGCATGTCTCTGATATAAAGAGATACACACTCCCAAACGTTTCTACTGATTAGTACATTTGGTCCACACGATCCAATCAATATAGATTACGACCCCACAATATATTACATATTAAATACATATTTTACAAATACATGAACATCGGACTTAAATTTACCTTAATGCGAATGTTTGCATTCTATGTTAGTTATCAATACGCGCCAGATCGACAGAAAAAAATAGCTGAAACGCTTATTAAAAAAACAGCTTAAATATATTCTCAATTTCAATGGACAAGTACCTTAACATTCGCAAAATTACCGCCGAAAAAAAAAACAGACGCCAAAAAAGATTCAACCGCAAAATTATTACTATAGAGTTCATTATCACTTGCGCACACATTGCATTACTGATTCAAGGTAACTTCCACTTTAACGAGTCAAGTTTAAGGTTGAAATTACGTCGTCGTACCACCGACACGTGACGGATGACGTCGTTGGTTATTTTCGCCTGTAAATGAATCAGCGTTCGTTTAACGCCGCTATACGTCCGTTAAGGAGAATGCGAACGGCGCATTTCAGTTGAACAAAGAATGTTCGAGACGGAACGAAACGCGGCACACTGTTCGACGTCAGGTGTTTCCAATTTAAAATGTTATTGTAATACACAACAACATACATACATACATAACATCACGCCCTAATCCCCGAAGGGGTACGCATAGTCAAGAGACAGGAAGCCCCTTTAACAAATTCAGCCAAAAATGCAACTGGGCTGAGTTAGATGGAAAATTGTGAAAAAGTAGTGTCTAATTGCTAGCTCGTCGCCTACACAATCACACACCCAAAATCAAATATACCATTAGTCGCCTTTTACGACATGCTAAGCAAGGTACACAGTGCCCTAACAAAAGCGTATTATATTTTGTAGCACATAGCGGTTAATTTGCCTGAATATCCAGTATATCTATACTTATAATAAATCTGTAGAGGTCAATTCTGTACATGAAATATATTTTCAAAATAACTATCAGGGGGTGATTAGTGATCGATACTGATGCCAAAAATGCAATCAGTAAAATTTTTATCTGTCTGTCTGTCTGTCTGTATGTCTGTCTGTATGTTCCTTATAGAAACAAAAACTACTCGACGGATTTTAACGAAACTTGCTACAATTATTCTTCATACTCCTGGGCAGGTTATAGAATACTTTTCATTGCGCTACAATCAATAGGAGCAGAGTAGTGATGGGAAATGTTGGGAAAACGGGAGAAGTTATTCCATTTTTTAAGCTTCCGTTGCGTGTGCAGCCTTAATGGTTAAAGTTACATAGAAATCATGTATGACGGAAATAGTCTTTATAATATTAACCATAAACGCGGGTGACACCGCTGGCACAGCTAGTTTAAAATAAATAAGTAAGGGGGCTAAATAAGGTCCATAAAAGGGGTTTTCCACCAATTCCAGTCCAGTCCAGTCCAGTCTCCTGTGACGAGTTACTGAAAAACCCCATAAAATAATCTGTATGACAACCCAAAATGGGGGTCTGAATGAGGCCCCTGTAGGGGCCTTGTTTTTCAAAATTTTCCATCTAATCTAGCCCACTTTTATTTTGGTGAATGTGGTTGAAGAGGCCTGCTGCCTCATTGACTCTGCCTACTCCTTCGGGGATTACGTAAAATTATGTAAGTATGTAACAATGTGTTGGGTTAGATTAACAATTTATGAAAAAAAATAGTGACAAGTAGCTACACTTGACTTGACACTTGGCTCGTCGCCTATAAAATCACATACCCAGTATCCTTCAATCTTTCCATTTAGATACCAATACAAGTAAAACAGTCAGTTGTTTTCGTATCTTGGATAAATGACGACATATCATATCGATTGACATTCTATACTTACCAACGAACATTTATCATACAAGATTATATTTAATTATACATTAATTGCGAAGACGGTTCATATAATAAGAGGTCTCTTCGATAATCGATCGTAACTTGATGGACAAATGACTCATTGTTGATTACATATTTAATGGGTCTGACCGTTCATATATTTATATTAAAGGACAAATATAACTATTAACCATTCATTGTTCTAGAATCTAGCGCAATATCCTGTTATTCTTTACAAAACCAACAGCAAATATTCGTAATTAACTTATCTATACTATTATTATTATAAAGATATAAGATAATAAGAGCAGTGGTAGCTCAATGGTAAGGACACGCGCCTCTTAACCGAGAAGTGCGGGTTCAAACCCGGGCATGTACCTCTGGATTTTTTAAATCTATGTACGTATTTATACCACTAGCTCGACGGTGAGGGAAAACATCGTGATGAAACCTGCAAATTCAAACAACTTTGGATTTGTAACCATGATCCAAAAATTGTCTGGTTCCCCTATCTTAGGGTTACGAAGGTCAGATCGGCAGTCGCTTCAATGTAATTACCAGACTCGCTAAATCCTGGATCATGGTCTAAGCGGACCCCGTCTAAACACGGGACGTAACGCTAGGAAGATGACTATTATTATTATAAAGAGGAAAGATTTGTATGTATGTATGTAACGAGTAAACTCAAAAACTACTGGACCGATTTCAAAAATTCTTTCACCATTAGAATGCTACATTATTCTTGATTAACATAGGCTATAGAATATTATGAAAAAAGTTTGGTCAGGTTAGAGAATAAATTTCCACCTGCGAAGCCGCCTACTTATTATTCTATGTATCTAATAAGTCAAATTACAGGTTTTCCTTTATAACCAACCGATAACTCACGTGTATGGAAACTAATACAGTTAAATATAGTCTTTAATAAATGTTATGTAAAAATAACTGCTTATAAGTTACTGAATGCATATGAATGTAATTAATCGACTTACTACATTCATTAATTGATTGAATGGTTTAAGCACCAAGGTGAAACATACGTAAATAATAACATAAGTGTACTGTTAAAATGGTAACTCTTCGTCACGGACTAGTAAAAAAAGGAGTGACTCCGTGCCACTAACTTGACGTTTAGGCATCTGCGGAGCTCCAACTTGACACACACATTGACATGAGCGCCCTAAATGCGTCAAAACTTACTTACACACGCATAAGTGGAGTCCTTATTTTTTTTACTCGTCCGTGCCCTTCGTATGCCTTTGCCATTGTTAAATAAAAAAAAATAACGCAACTCTTCATAATAATTCCAAAGAAAACTAGTAACTGCAAACAACTACAACATACAACTCAAAACAATATTAGCATTTAAAAAAAGAAAACCACTTGTTCCGAGAACACAAAAACAAAATACATACGTTACTAAACACTCCTTGACACTGGCCGGTACGAAGAGCACACGCACACTCCCGCAAAAAAAAACAAAACGCACAGTGAAAAAACAAATGCAACTCGCGCGCCGCCGAAAAAAGAATCTAAAAACAAAATTGCAACATCGGATTCCGTTTTTAAATTTAGAACGCGCGCGGTGCACGAACGACGCAACGATAAGCTTATCGCCCGTTAGCTGAATGTAACGACGTGCGTTAGACATAGAGTTGGTGGGCGCAGAGGGAAACTGGTCGTGCGAGTATTCTGCCTACATCGGTGAGTCTCTCAGAAGATTTATTTTTAAGTAACAATGTTCAAGATTGTTTAAGTGGCGAAGCAACGTATGTGAGATATAGAACAGATGGGATGCAGAGAACGAGTGGTGTCAGTATTCTGCCTACATCGGTAAGTACCTAGAGACTTACGAGAGCGAGTGGATTTATTTTCAATGTTCATAATTAAGTGATGATGTGTTCAAGCAGCGAGGGGTTGAGCGTTAGTCATAAGACAGGTGGGATGCAGAGTGATACGAATATTGTACCTACATCGGTAAGTCTTTGAGAGCACTTCTTTATAAATTGTTTACTTAGAGATGTGGTCAAGTGGCGAGGCAACGTGTGTTATTCATAGAGCAGGTGGGATGCAGAGGAGAACGAGTGATGAGAGTATTCTGCCAACATCGGTGAGTTACTGTAAGAATCGTTTTTTGATATTCTTATAACACTGTTTAAGTGACAAAGCTAAGTAAATTACAACATATCTTTAATCGTCAGTTGAGATTAAACATGAATATAAGGCTCGATTTACTTAGATAACAGGTAATTGTAAAATTATCCACATTATAATGTCTGTCTGGAGAATTTATTTCTATATAATTTACTGAAAAACAGCGCAGGTTAGTACAAGTGTGATGTAAGTTTTCTGCCTATTTCTGCGAGTCATTTAGAGGGCACATTCGATATTACCTAACAGCGTTCCAGTAATAAAACTACGTGCGTCAGTACACAACGACAAGCTATTACTCGTTAGCCGAGCGTAACGGCATGCGTTAGTCACAGAGTAGGCGGGTGCAGTGGGGCGAGTGTGCTGCGAGTTTTCTGCCTACATCGTCAAATAATTCAAAACATTATTTTATTATAACTATGTGTAAGACATTTCAGGGCATATTTGAAATGTTTAACCAGTAAAGTTAGCAAGCATAAATTAATCTATTTATACCGACTTTTCTTAAATTAAGCATGCATTTTATAACGTCTTTAATTCCCGGAGTAGTACGCAGATTCAAAGCAGCAAGCAAATTTAGCCAAAATAAAAATTAAGTTGGGTTAGATAAAGAATTGCGAAAGCTAGCCATTTGTCACTAACAAATGGCTAGCTCGTCGCCTGCACAAACACAAACCCTTCAGACCCACATTAGTCGCCTTTTCGTTAAACTGCAAGTTTTTAATCCTTGTTAGTAGACGCAACGATAAGCTATCGCTTGTTATTCGAACGAAACAAGAAACGTGGGCTAGTCATAGATTAAGTTATAGCGAAGTGTGACATGAGTTTTCTGCCTACACCGATGAGTAAGTAAGGTTTTTTTGCAGTAATAAATGGCCGGAATTTACAAGTATTTGTAAGCAGTTTTTATTTGAATATGCTATGCTGACTGATTGTCATAGAGAATGATAGAAATTATAGAATAATCGACAGTGCAAGAAAAGTAATGGTAGCGGCATAGCGTGGGTTTCTGTCGCCCGGGGCGCGGCTCGACTTTTCCGTTCAAATACTCGGTTGTCACACTGGTCAACAGACGTTGCCACCCATAATTGTAATTAACCCATAAGTAAATACTAAACCATTACAGATTGGTTCAGTATAAAATTTTACTGTTATTTCAAATTGACCCTTGCCCCCACCACGCTACGCCACTGATGCGAGAGAAGCTAGTACAAAATCTAGTCTTCTGATTCCTATCCTAGATCTAAAGCCCTGCGACACACAATAAATAAATAAATATCCGACGACATCACATACATTGATCTGACTCCGAAGTAAGTAGCTTAAGCACTTGAGTTACGGATATCAGAAACAACAGTGGTATTACAAATATATACTAAAATATTGGATATTAACACCCAGACACAGAACAAACACAAGTATTCATCACACGAATGTTTGTCCTGGGTGAGGATCGGACCCACAACTCTTGGCGCATGGGGCAGGGTCACTACCTAATGCGCCATCGAGCTTGTCGACAATAGTCGCCTTTACGACATGCTAGGCAAAGAAAACAGTTGGCACAGTTTTAAGTCCAAGACAAACAGGAGGCGTACAGTCTACAATGTCAAGCCCTCTAAATGTCTCTACAGAATGTCATGAGCGCGTTAGTCACGAATATTTTTTTCTTTTGTTTGACTTTTCTGTTTAAACACTTTACTGGCTCATAACACGTTTAAAATTTGCCGTGAAACGTAGTAGTGCGTTGCGAAATGACTATTGGTCAAAGATTATGAAGTTGCAGAGGGTCTACTTTAATGTATTAAAGTTTTTTATATACCCACTAGCTGTCCCGGCGAACTTCGTATCGCCCAGTAAATGAAAATCGACATTGATTTGTCGATTGACATTTAACATTGACAGATACGAATCCCACCGTTTTATATGAGAAAATACTTTTGCTTTTATTCTGTTTTATCGTCAATTTTTCAATGTTTTTAATAGTTATTCTGTTATTCTGGACGAAGACAAATCCAACAAATCAAAAACAACGTAAATCGGTTCAGCCGTTCTCGACTTATAAGTGGTGTAACAAACACGACTTTGTTTTATTTATATAGATATATACTTCTATTAAGCCCGGTATCCCCGATGGAGTAGGCAGAGGAAGAGGAGCAGTAAGCTCCTTTAACTGTAAAACAGTAGTGACAAGTGGCTAGCTCGTCGCCTACACCATCACAAACTACCTAGTTCAACATGAGTCGCCTTTTACGACAAGCTAGACAAGGAACACAGTTGCCATATTATTTTTAAGTCCCAGACCAACATGGGATATCATATCTCTAATATATACAAATCTCGTAGCACGGTCGAACTCGTCCTCGATCAAAATCATTATGATTATAATGATTTTGATAATAATGATGAATAATTTAATTTATTAATTAGACCCCGTCTAGGGACCAGAGGCTAAGATGATACATTGACATGATCAAGTAGATACTTAGTATGTATAATAAACACAGTACGTCATCCTTGTTGACAATTTCACAATAAACACTTACTATTTTCTCTACAAAGATAAGATAAAACAATATCTGAGAATAACGGCCGCTATCGTTATATGATGAGGTAGCGGCGGTATCATGGCGCTTGTTATCTATACTTATAATAAATCTGTAGAGAGGTCAATTCTGTACATGAAGTATATTTTCAAAATAACTATCAGGGGGTGATTAGTGATCGATACTGATACCAAAAATGCAATCAGTAAAATTTTTGTCTGTCTGTCTGTCTGTCTGTATGTTCCTTATAGAAACAAAAACTACTCGACGGATTTTAACGAAACTTGGTACAATTATTCTTCATACTCCTGGGCAGGTTATAGTATACTTTTCATCACGCTACAATCAATAGGAGCAGAGTAGTGAAGGGAAATGTTGGGAAAACGGGAGAAGTTACTCCATTTTTTAAGCTTCCGTCGCGTGTGCAGCCTTAATTGTCAAAGTTACATATAAATCATGTATGACGGAAATTGTCTTTATAATATTAACCATAAACGCGGGTGACACCGCTGGCACAGCTAGTAATAAATAAATAAATTCTCCAAACTGACACACCAATTCTCTAGCTCCAACTATGCTTATGCTTGTGCTATGGACATTAGGTGAACGGATAGACATACCAAAATCCTACTAATATTATAAATGCGAAAGTTTTTATGTATGGATGGATGTTTGTTACCCTTTCACAAAAAAACTACTGAATGGATTTTAATGAAACTTTAGAATAATATAGCTCATACACCCTAATAACATATAGGCTATGTTTCATCGATGTACCACGCGAGCGAAGCCGCGGGCAGAAGCTAGTACGTTTATAAACATCCATGACTCGAGTACATCACACGAAACATTACGGGATTTGAACCCGCGACCCTTGATGTCGTGGCCAGGGTCTCTGACCAATCGACCAACGGGCCAGTCAATATCCTAGTCCTAGTCCTATGCAGCCGTTCTAATGTAAACGCGGACGAAGCCGCGTTCTGCAGCTAGTATACACGCATTTCAACACGCGTCCAGTGTGTTTGATTTATTCGCGAGTGGGTGTTATGAACACCGTGCAGTCCACAAATAGCCGACAGTCGAGTCGCGTTTCGCGATGTCGAAATGGGCTCCTCATGGTTATTGTGGGAATGCAACATGAGTGAGGTGACTCAACACTTTTAGGTTATAATAACTCATCAACTCATCGAAACTAAGTCCTCAAGACTTAAGAGAACTAAGCCCTTATGGCTATTGTGGGCTTGAAAATGTGAGGCGACTCAACACAACTCAGTAACTGATCAAAACTCAAGTCCTGATACTCATAAGTCCCCAGGACTTAAATAACTAAGTGGGAACAGGACGTAGAGCTGGGCCCAGCAAAATTTGCAACTCAATGCCGCTGGATTTCAATCCTAGAGTTTGTAGTGAATCAAGCAATCCACCTGGGTCCAGCACGATGTTAGTTTTGTTGCATCCAGCAAAAAAAATCCGTGGATTGCAATTCCTAAACGTGAGTCAATTAACACAATAAGCTTTACGTTAAGTTAGTAACTCATCGGAATGGTGTTCTCTAAGTCTTCATGGTTATTGTGGGAATGCAATATGAGTGAGGTGCCTCAACACCGAAACTGAGTTAGCTCAAGAACTCAACTTGGTAAGTTAACTCTAAATAGCGCCATGGCACAGTAAATGGCAAGCATCTAGAAGTGCCAAGCGCGGCACGTTCAGATGGCAAAGTGTGAAAAAGTAGTGACAAGTGGCTTGTTCACTAACACTCATATAAACCATTAGTCGCCTTTTACGACATGCTGAGCAAAGAACACATTTGGTAACTTTCTTTCTGAATATCAGACCAACGCTAGACTTATGTAAGCACTAGGTCATAGGTGACCTGGCGAACTTCGCTCCGCTTAACAGTCAATGACACGTAATCGGGTTAAATAAATTGAGATGTAAGCTATCCTATCTTTCAAGTTGGATCAAACTGCACACGGTGTGCAAATTTGCTTAAAATCGGTTAAGTAGTTTCGGAGTCCATCGCGGACAAACAATGTGAAGCGTAATTTATATATATTAAGATAAGATAGATAATATAGATGCCAGAACTCATTTTTATTCATGTACAGACAACAGCACATCAGACTATCCACTTCGGACACCCTTATGCCGGGTGCATAAGCGCTAATATTGAACTGCAAGTGTGTAACTTGACCTGCTGTTGCCGTACATTGCACATACATTTTTTTATGTAAAGTGAAAACTTAAAATCTTGTACTAACATGCCGTGACCACAAGCCGTAATAGCAAGTAGCTGTACAAACGGCCCCCAAGAGAATACTAGCGAGGACGTGTCTGTCTGTCTGTACAGTGTTTACACGTACACGACATTCGCCCTGACCGCTAGCAGAAACAAATATAGCATTGTCCAAGGTCAGTTTATATAGTAATTGTTAATCTAGTGAGTCTGGAGTAGAAAAAAGATATGACATTATTTTCGTTTCTTCTTGGACCATCAGAGGGCCTCGCAAAATATAACTTGCCCACATTAAGTTTAGGTTTGTACATAATGTCTACTTTTTGATAATTGTTTAACTCTTTCCGTCTTGGTGGTTAGCATACTAACCACCTAAAAAAACAAGAATATTTATTATATATTTTAACAAATGGTAAATAAAATATTGAAAATTGAATCCAAATGCGTAAGAACATTTATTCAGAATATTTATGTAAAAAGATATAAAACACAAAATTATTTTTAATATATGTATTAAAAATAATACATATATTAAAAATATTTTATTTTTATTTTTTTTTTAATTTTTAATCCATATTGAACACGAATATGTAATTTTTATGTCTGAGCTATTAAAAATACAAAGTGTGACTGAAAGGGTTAATATGTACACTGTTCGTATATCAATCTAATATATAAAATTTCCATGTCACAATGTTAGTTACCGTACTCCTCCGAAACGGCTTTACCGATGTTTACCAAATTTTATATGCGTATTCAGTAGATCTGAGAATCGGCCAACATCTATTTTTCATACCGCTAAAGGTTAAGGGTGGTCCACCCCAAAGCTATAACTTTAGGACTGCTTTACCGATTTCGCTAATTCCTTTTTGGTTGTGTTTGTTTTTGTCATGTGAAGGTTATTATGAAAGAAAAAAAAAATTTGCGCGGTAAATAAAAAAAAAATGGGTATTGAAAATCTGAGAACGGGGCGTTACGAAGTGCGCCGGGTCAGCTAGTAAAACCAACATGGGGCTATAACTGAACACAATACCATTTTAACCTAGTCTTATCTTACTGTTATTTAATATTTTGGTTAATTATATTTATGTTAAATTTAATTATAGTCCACATAGCATGCCGTGGCAACCTCTAATTAAGGTGGCACTTAGCTATAAGTTTTATGTACCTCTCTTTGTCTGTTAGATTATGTTGTTTAAGTGTTTATCTTGTTGATTGTCCTAATAAATAAAAAATAAATAAATAACTACTAATATTATAAATACCAGTTTGTTTGTACATCTCTCACGGTACAACTGAACAACTTATCGACACAATTATTTGCATAAGCATAGTTCGGTGACTTGAGAATAACATAGGCATGTTTATCCCGGAAAAAATACAGGAAACCGGGAAATATCAATGACCGCGCAAACGGACCCGGTACAAGATAAAGTACAAGGCCAAGAGCAAAAATTGCAACATTACATAATGGCGGGCGCTTTTTGCGTCTATATAAAAAACACTTATCTGTCTGTCCGTCTGTCCTTCGGACGAGCAAAAACTTGGCGTTATGTCTATTATATGCGGTTCGACGACCAGACACAGTGGAGGTAATGTCAGTGAGGAGATGTGCATTTTTAATTACATAAAAAAATATATATATTTTTTTATTTGTCCACTGGAACTATAATGTGACGTGTTTTTTTTACACAATATAAAGAAAAAAAAAATTAAATTAACATTGGTTATGTAATGATTTTGAATTTTAATTGTTTTTTTAGTATTTTTTAGTATAACACAATGGAAATGTAAACGGGAAATATTGGTTTGACGATTTTTATTGTTAGTGAGGTCTATCGTATTTAATTGATGTTAATATCAAACTTTATCTGTATTTATGAATTATTATATAAAAAAAATATTACAAAATTGGTAAATTGACGATGCCAAAGAATAACCATTCAGATTCTTACTGGTTCTTCTAAGCCAACTTTCTGAACCCGGCGATAGAATTATTCAATTGTGTGCAAACGATTTATCCTAAGGTATCTTTACCTATTTCTAAAGAGGTGTTATAACAAAAAGTTCACTATAAGATAAAAACAGCGATATTATAAAGTCAAATCCCAACTGCTTAAGGACCTAAATCGATTAGACTTTATCATCTTCCTATCGTATCTGTTCCCAGTCGGAGTTCGAACTATATCAGACAAAAATGAACCAAACTTTTATCCTGCTTTCTTCACTGCTCAGTACCTCTATACTGTACCCAGGCTGTTTCCTAACGAGATATGGGTTCACTGACACTATGTCTGCCACCATTATAAATACCCACGTTTTGGAAACGTCAAAACAAATCAAACAAGCCCAAACTCGAGGGGTTTGCAAGTAGCCATTGAAGAGTTCCACCTCTTTGCATCAGATCAGGTCTGGAGGATCAAAGGACCATAAGGTAGATTACGAAAGAAGTTTGCTAACTTTCATAAACATACTATTTTGATCTTAATAAGTTTATTTAATAATTAAGTCCAAGGAGTAATAACCAATTTAATCTTTTATTCACAATTTTTCATCTAACCCAGCCCATTGTCCCATGTTAGACTGGAACTTAAAAATAATGTACCAACTGTGTTTCTTGCCTAGCATGTCGTAAAAGGCGACTAATGGTACTCGGTTTTGGGTATGTGATTTCGTAGGCGACGAGCTGGCCACTTGTCACTACTTTTTCACAATTTTCCATCTAACCCAGCCCAGTTTTGGCCAGCAGCCCTTTTGACTCTGGCTACCCTTTCAGGGATTATTGGCGTGATGTTATTTTTGTATGTATCTTAAAATATAATTAAGTTGGGATAGTCAGAAATTCGTGAAAAAGTAGTGACTAGATAAATGCCTCAAAATCGCATACCCAATACCAATTAACGAACGCATTTGTAGTCATTTACGAGATGCCAAAAAAGGAACACAGTTGACACATTATTTTCGAGTCTCAGGCCAATATGGGACATCCTGTCTATACTACAAAACGATATTTATATAAGCTTAAGTGCTAGACAGTCCACCGACATACTGACAGACAGACAGTAATACTCGTTGGAACATATTAATTTGGGTGTGTGATTGTGTAGGCGACAGGTTAGCCGCTTGTCACTGCTTTTTCACAATTGTCCATCTGACCCAGCCCGGCTTTATTTTTGGCTGAATGTGGTCGAAGGGGCTTGCTGCTCCTTCGACTCTGCCTACCCCTTCGGGGATCGTGGGCGTGATGTTATGTATGTATGTATATGTACATATTAACGGAACCCCAGTAGAAAAAAATACTAACGCATCACAATCCTCCTTCACTCACTCAGCGAAAAGAAACTCTGCTACCCGAAACTGCTACCAAGCATGTAACCGAGTACGTATCACGTTCCAAATAGCAGCGCCTGATATCGCGTTATTGTATATCGCTGTATCATGCGGGTGTCAAGTGACCGCCAACGGCGAGTCTTGTGACGGCCAATTAAGAGTAATTGGAATGCGATGATATATAATACTCACTGTATGTGACTAGTGTTAGCAAGCTCGTCCGTCGGAATTAAGTTGACTTTATAAGGCCGAAGTTTGTAACTTTTTAAGTTGACTTTATAAAGCCGAAGGTTGTAACTTTTTAAGTTGACTTTATAAAGCCGAAGTTTGTAACTTTTAATATTACTATTTAACTAAACTTTACGCCTCTTCCCTAGCGCGGTAGAAGTATACGAATTCTACGGATATTATACTACACAGTCTAAGATTCCTGTTGGTCTGGTACTTAAGAATGTGCCAACTGTGTTCCTTGCCTAGCATGTCGTAAAAGGCGACTAATAGTACCAGCTATTGGGTACGTGATTGTGTAGGCGACGAGATAGCTACTTAACAGTAATTTAAAAAAAAATTGTCATCTAGCCCAGATTTGATTTTGGCTGAAAGTCGTTAAAGGGCCTAGCGGTCCCCTTGTCTCTGCCTACCCCTTCAGGGATTACGGGCGTGATGATATGAATGCTCATAATCTTCCTAGCGTTATGTCCCGTGCTTAGACGGGGTCCGCTTAGACCATGATCCAGGATTTAGCAAGCCTGGTAATTACATTGAAGCGACTGCCGATCTGACCTTCGTAACCCTAAGATAGGGGAATCAGACAATTTTTGGATCATGGTTACAAATCCAAAGTTGTTTGAATTTGCAGATTTCATCACGATGTTTTCCTTCACCGTCGAGCTAGTGGTATAAATACGTACATAGACTTGAAAAATCCAGAGGTACGTGCCAAGGTTTGAACCCGCACTCCTCGGTTAAGAGGCGCGTGTCCTTACCATTGAGCTACCACCGCTCATATGATGCTCATGTAATGATATGTAAGAATGGACTAATATTTTAAGTAGTATCAGCCCACTACTCCGTCCGAACTAACTTGATTTCAGATAGCCATAGTAGAATATGGATAATCAGAATAACTTAACTTTACAAAGCCAAGATATTATCTTATAGGAATAGAACAAGTAATCTATATTAATATTGTAAAGATGAAGGATTTCATTGTTTGTTTGTTTGCATCGAATAGGCTCAGAAAGTACTGGTCGATTTGAATAGTTCTTTCACCAATGGAAAGCTACTTTATCAGCGAGTAACATAGGCTATATTTTATCCCCGTATTCCCACGGGAACGGGAACTACGCGGGTGAAACCGCGGGGCGCTCCTAATATTATATATTATGCTCAATATCCTATCATATCAACAAAAAACATTTTATGTTCCTGTTTAGTACCTAGTATCAATATTTTACAGTCATTTTAATTTGAAGATTCCGGTCTGGCAATGACGCTTGTCATTTGTTTATAAACAATACATCACTTTAACAGGTGGTCCATACAAAAAGGTTTCAATTTCTAAACCCAAGGAAAAAAAAAGAAAATTTCCACACATCTTACTTTGGATATTCTTTTTTCTTTTTATGCTGTCTGAAAAGTTAAGAGAGTCTTTTCTGCTTTCAAGCCTTATTATATAAAACTCACCGAAATGTAAATCCGATTGCACAAACAGACGAAACAGTGGGGATGACAGGCACCCCGCAACTGACATCCAAACGTCAAACGCCCGCCATTTTATCGGCGCAGGCGCGGGAAAAACGCGAACACGGAAGCAGGAAGGATGCCTTTTCACTTTTTTACCATTCGAATTTCGAACTGAGAACGCTCCATTAGGCAAATTGTTGGCGCCCTTTTGTTGACAGTTTACTTTTTTAAACGAATTAGACGCTCGGACGACAAAGAAGTGTTGTGGGCGTGGTCCCAACTTTTTGCGGAAAGGAAATTGTTAACTTTTTCTGTGACAATCTCGGCGTGGAGTATTTTATCTATGGCCGATTGTTTGTGGCCAGTGGAGTGTGGGGTACGTAATTGAATTCGACGATTTACGCGCCAATTAATTGTGTACTTACAATGATACAAAAAAGGGTCGTTTTTCAGTTGTTCAGGTAAGCGCGTATTCAAAGCTTTGAGAGGTTTTTCCTCCCACGTATGGCCAGGCGTTGGAGTGAGCACTCTGTCGAGGTTTTCTCTAGAGGAATGATTCCCAAACTGTTTATGACTCTACTTTCTTTTCATTATTGTTAACAGGGCCCACATAGTTTAAAATAAACTGTAACATTTTATAAATAACATTTTATAATTGAATCGAATGGCACTTTTAGTTTCTCGAGGACCAAATGTTATGCCCCCAGGACCACTGATGGTCCACGGACTATAGGTTGGGAACCATTGCTCCCCCTAAGACTTCTTATTAATATTATAAACGCATAATATGTATGGATGTATGTGTTGGTCGAGTGGTCAGGGACCCTGACCATGAAACCGAGGCTCTCAGGCTCGGAACCCTCTAGAGGCAGATGTTTCGTGTGATGAATGGACATTTGTACTCGAGTCATGGATATTTATAAACGTATTTAAATATATCTATCCGTTCGCCTAGTTCATAGCACAAGCTCATAACCTTAGTTTGGAACTAGGGAATTGGTGTGTCAGTCTGGAGGATTTACTTAATTATTTAACGCATAGGCTATGTTTCATTGATGTACCACGCGAGTGAAGCCGCGGGCAGCAGCTTGTATTCACTATATTAATCGCAACGATACGAGTAATGAAGATGAGACATGACGGGACAAATGCGACAATATTGCGTTTGACGCATCATGCGACCCAGTAGGACGAGCGCCAAAAGCCAGGGCTGGCAACGAGAGATAAAATACTTATTTAATTAACTCAATTAAATATGTATTACTTTATGCTAAGTAAATTTAATTTTCACTATTTTTAATTTTTAAAGTCGGTATTTTTTTTTAGGACTTATAGAAAAATACTTAATTTTAGATGTTCAAAGTCCAATGTCACTCACACTTGGATTTTTTTTTATTTTAATAGGAAATTACTTGTCTCTGCCAGCCCTAGCTTTCATTCATATCGGCTGCCAAAACCTCAACAGTTGGGCTGATGACGAGCCGTCATGCAGTGAATAATCGCACTCTTTCTACTACCAAAGATTCAGAGAAAACCGGGGTCAAGTAACCTCTCATGATGCTGCGTTTCGTTCGGGGACTGAGAGCATACAGACTAAGGCATCGTCGCATGCAAGGGGGTGCAGGGGAACCCCTGGAACTCGTGTGTGTGCCAAGGTACCTATCTGTTAGTTTGTTATAGTAAATATATCTACCGGTATATTTACTATAACAAACTAACTAAACTTCACGCCACGTGGGTAGGCAGAAAATGAAATAATCTGATTCCCTGTGCTCAAAATTTTACTATAAGAACCTATCAATATTAATGTAATAAAAAAAAATACAGGCACAAGCACACACACACACACACACAAATGCAAAAGTAAAATAATAATATAAAATGTTGTTTTCTCGTTTTGTTAGGATCTTGCCATATGGCGTTCGGTTCTCTCTGCCTACCCCGCTAGGGAAGTGGCGTGAAGTTTAGTTAGTTAGTTTGTTTTCTCGAATTAGAGTATATCTTATAGTTATTTACTTTACCTTAGTAACTCATTGTGAAAGAGTGGTTTTTCCTACCACAGGCGTTGTTTCGCCTAAAGAGAAGTTCCCACAACTATATTTGTAATATAGACTAAGTTACTGAAGTAAATTATTTATTTATTTATTTATTGCCCCCGACTGGACCAAAAAATATTGTATTGCTTCCCCTGAAACCGAAACATGAGGTCCTAATACTGAATAGGATGTGCCAGCCTACGTGGGTCACGTGGTGCTCGTCGCGTTCTCGTCCCCCACATCGTAAAAACGCAAATGACGATGGATTACCTGAAAATAAACGAAAAAATACGTAAATGAAGGTAGAAAATACCAGCTTTTCAGTTAAAACTAACCAAAGTTAAGGCCGAAGCCAAAATACTTTAAAACCTAGACGTCGTCTGACCTTTGTAATCATTAAACAGAGAAACAGACCAATGAGGGTTTTTTGAATTCAAACATCAGATAGATGGCGTAACTGTGACGTACGGTCTTGTCACCCTCCACATTGGTAGGTTTTGAGACCAAACTGACATGCTGTCAACAAAGAGCCAATAGTGACAGTGATAAGACCACGAAACTCCCTCGTGCCAACTGGCGGTTTATGTATTTGTGAAAACCCTAATTGGACCATGGCAGGTTCCCTCACTGTATTGCGTGCATCTTTAAACATATGAATAAATACGTACTTAAATTTCAAAAATCCAGAGCCAACCAGGTTCGAACTAACGCACTTCGCATTTGAGCCGCATGCCACACATTGAGCTACCGATCTACATCACCATGACGGCTTCATTGTCTCGTAAACTGCGCCTCCATGTGATTGCTATTCAGTGCGCGCATAGTTTATGCAGGCCCTTGCCACAATGAATACAACAACAGTGAAGTGATTGTTGTCGCTAATATGGGCGAAAGTGCTTATATTTATACAGCCTATAGCTAAAGACGACAAACAATCATATGGCCTGTCTGATGGTAAGCGGCCACCATAGCCTATGGACGGTTGCAACACCAGAAGCGTGACAAAAGCGCTAAAATTAATAAGTTGCTAACATGACGTGAAATAACTTGATTTCCTGTGCTCACAATTTAGGAAGCATATTTTGAAGAAGTCAGCGCATTGAACTGAGTAGGGCAACTGCATAGTATAGCTTCGTCTACAACACATATTTACTTTGTCTAGTCATACCATTGAGCTATTATTACTACGTATAGAGAAGCTATGTCAAACAAAAATATATATACGAAGCATGGACTGAGCGCGTTTCAGCATTTGCAGCGCTAAAACTAACAATTGTCGTCTAATTAAGCTATTAAAACACGCAGCGCTAGATCGCTCATAGAGTACATTTTTCTCGCGACCAAAACGTCGTAAACGCCGTGAATTTCATGGCGCTTACGCGTGAACGTAGGCGAGTGACTAAACGAGTTGTTGCCGATCGGCAACAACGCACGGCGCAGAAAACTTGTTCGCTGCGTCGGTTCCATACGCTAGTAATAATAGTTCAATGAGTCATACTAATATTATAAAGAGGAAAGATTTAATTGTTTGTTTGTTTGCGTTGAATAGGCTCCGAAAGTACTAGACCGAATTGAAAAATTCTTTCACCAATGGAAAGCTACTTTATCAGCGAGTAACATAGGCTATATTTTATTCCCGTATTCCCACGGGAATGATAACTACGCGGGTGAAACTGCGGGGCGCTGCTAGCAATTGATAAGTATGCGTCGCCACATAATTTGATACAACATACATAACATCACACCCATAATCCCCGAAGGGGTAATCAGAGTCAAAGGGGCAGCAGGCCCCTTTAACCACATTCAGCCAAAAATAAAGCCGGGCTGGGTTCGATGGAAAATTGTGAAGAAGCAGTGACAAGCGGCTAACCTGTCGCCTACACAATCACACACCCAAAAGCTCGTAAACCATTAGTCGCCTTTTACGACATGCTAGGCAAGAACCACAATTGGCACATTCTTTTTAAGTCCCAGACCAACATGGGACAGTGGGCTGGGTTGGATTGGAAAGCTGTGAAAAAGAAGTGACAAGTGGCTAGCTCATCGCCTACTCAGATACATACCCAAAAGCCCGTGAACCATTAGTCGCCTTTTACGACATGCTAGGCAAGAACCACAGTTGGCACATTCTTTTTTTTTTGTCCCAGATCAACATGGGCCAAGTCTCAGACCAACATGGGAATTTGGTACAAGACCCTTGTAAACCTACCTATGCTGAAAATACGACCGTTTCTTTGTCCAGCTCTACACTTCTGAACGGAGTTCCCTCAACGTCATTCGTTAAACTGTGCTTGTGGTGCAATCGTTAACAAGTCATTACGTACGGCGCTGCGATGGCCCAACCATGCTCAAATGACCTATTATATCCTTTCGAGCTGAGTGAAGGCCGCCATGACTGGTACTGAGGGAATAGTGATGGGACTTTATCGATGAAATGGGAATAGACAAACGACGAGAGTGGTGGAGCTCATTATTAAGGACTCGCATCTCATATACGACGGGACTGTTTCAAAACTCGTGGATTTTTCAAATTTGTAATTGGATAAATAGTATATACTCGTATGTATATACCTGGCCCGATGGTCGAGTGGTCAGAGACCCTGGCCACGAAACCGAAAGTCGCGGGTTCGAATCCCGCTAGCGGCAAATGTTTCGTGTGATGAACATGGACAATTGTACTCGAGTCATGGATGGTTATAAACGTCATTAAGTATGTCTATCCGTTCACCTAGTATCCATAGGACAAGCATAAGCTTAGTTTGGAACTAGGTAATTGGTGTCAGTCTGGAGAATTTATTATTATCATTTATTATATATCTACCTACCCTCGTGGGAAAAAGGCGTGACATAATGTATGTATATATAAATAGTAAAAACACTATGAGGAAACCAGCAGAATTAAACAACTATTGACGTGTAACCATCAACCAATATGCGTCTTGTAGGGGACAAGATGCATTGCGACGATGAAATGACAATACCTCCTAAGTAATATTTCTTTAATAAATCAATTAATGCAATAGCCTTAAAATTCAATTTCGCGTGGACTATTATTTTTTTTCTCATTTTTTATCAAATAATAAAGTAATCCTGTAAACATTACATTAAAAGTTATATGAAAGTCTTATGAGCAAAACCAAAAAATTTGATCGTTTTTCATTATTCTGTAAAATAAGTATATCTATAGTTAGGAGGTATTGACACTTCATCGTCGATTGGTTACGAATGTCAGATCGGCAGTTGAATGTAATTACCAGACTTGCAAAATCCAGGATCATGGTCTAAGCGGACCCCGACTAAGACAGGATATAAGGCAAGGAAGGGGATGATAACATACATATATGTAACATAACATCTCGCCAGTAAACCCCGGAAGGGTAGGCAGAGTGAAAGAGGCAGCACGTCCCTTTATCCACTTTCAGCCAAAAAAGACTAATAAGCTGGAAAATTTTGAAAAGTAGTGTCAAGTGGCTAGCTCGTCGCCTACACAATCACCTACTCAAAACCCGATATACCATTAGTCGCCTTTTACGACATGCTAGGCAAGGAACACAGTTGGCACATTTTTTTTAAATTCCCAGACCAACATTGGACTGATTAAAGTTACAAATAAATGAGAACATTATTAATTCGATAATTAGTTTATGCAGTGTACTAGTTAACGACCTCGACACTGGGACATCACTATAAGCGCCTCAATATGCACTGAAGAAGACTGGAAATATCAATAAAATCCGTGTACAAACGAGCGACATACTCACTTTTGACCTTTACGGTTACACGACTCTTGACTGTTGACATTACCCATATTATGTACAACATACATACATACATACATACATATTATATATAGCAGCGACCCGCGGTTTGACTCGCGTAGTTCCCGTTCCCGTGGGAATACGGGGATAAAATATAGCCTATGTCGCTGATAAAGTACATACATAAATAACATCACGCCCACGATCCCCGAAGGGGTAGGCAGAGTCGAAGGGGCAGCGAGCCCCTTCAACCACATTCAGCCAAAAATAAAGCCGGGCTGGGTCAAATGGACAATTGTGAAAAAGCAGTGACAAGCGGCTAACCTTCGCCTACACAATCACACACCCAAAACCCGATATACCATTAGTCGCCTTTTACGACATGCTAGGCAAGAACCACAGTTGGCATATTCGTTTTAAGTCCCAGACCAACATGGGACAGTGGGCTGGGTTGGATGGAAAGCTGTGAAAAAGGAGTGACAAGTGGCTAGCTCGTCGCCTACTCAGTCACATACCCAAAAGCCCGTAAACCATTAGTCGCCTCTTACGACATGCTAGGCAAGAACCACAGTTGGCATTCTTTTTTTTTTGTCCCAGATCAACATGGGCCAAGTCCCAGACCAACATGGGGCTGATAAAGTATTTTTCTAATGGTAGCATGCGTCGCCTAGAGACCAAGAGGTTCCATTCCCGGGTCGGACCAAAATTTGTGGCTCGGTATTTCAATATTGAAATTACTCAGTAACAGGCCGGAGTCAAGAAGTTGGCGGTTTAATCACTCCCAAGCCTCGTATCGTACGTTAGCCGTTGGTCCTGCGCCTGACCTCTCTCCGGTCGTGTGGAATTGCCGTCTCACCGGACTATGAGAGTGAAGGAACAGAGAGTGCACCTGTGTTAGCGCACACACTTGTGCACTACAATATCTCCTGCGCAGATGGCTAATCCTCGTTGAGATTGGCCGCCGTGACCGATATCGATTAGGAGGACATCATTATTACGTCGTAATTTATACCACTAGCTCTGCGTTGAGGGAAAATGTCGTAAGGAAATTTGCACGTACAAGTCACTATGATGCAATTTTTCTGGTTTTCCTATCAATAGGTGACAAGGTCAGGCAGTCGCTTCAAGACTTGTTTATGGTTCAGGGTATAAGGTATAAGCAGAATCCGGCTAGTAACAAAATATAACGCTGGAAAAGTGACTTCAGTGTCTAACGAAGCAGTAAACGATATAGGGAAGGGGTGGCGAACCTTTTAAGTTGACGTGCTAACCTTCTTAAAGTTTGATATAATTTTTTGTAGTTAAAGAATCTTTAACTACAAAGAGCGGTTGAAGTTAATGTTATTGTCAATCGTTGTTCATACATACATAACATCACGCCTGAAATCCCCGAAGGGGTAGGCAGAGTCGAAGGGGCAGCAAGCTCTTCCAACCACATTCAGCCAAAAATAAAGCCGGGCTGGGTTAGATGGAAAATTGTGAAAAAGCAGTGAGCAGCGGCTAACCTGCCGCCTACACAATCACACACCCAAAACCCGATATACCATTAGTCGCCTTTTACGACATGCTAGGCAAGAACCACAGTTGGCATATTCTTTTTAAGTCCCAGACCAACACGGGACAGTGGGCTGGGTTGGGTTGCGTTGTTCATAAATTTCTGATATCAAAGAAAATGCGTGCCGAACATTTCGTATTACTGTTACTTATGGCACGTGCCAAAGGTTCGTCATCCCTGATATAAGATATCTTGTATCCAGAAAAGTACTTCCCAAAAAATGTATAAGTCGGTCGGTATAACAATTCGTATTGCCAAAATCTACTCACGCGAACGCGTTTGAATCCGCACCCCTCGGATATGAGGTCACGTGTCCTTACTATTGAGCCACCACCAACCACCGCTCTCATCATATCGGATACCTATTGATATTCAACGAAATCATCTAATAGAAATCCAGCGAAAACAACTAGGCCGGACCACGAAGTAGGTCGTTCAATAAGTCTAACACACTGGTCGTAAAACTGTTTGCCCTGTCAACCCACGGCCCGCGTAGAGACCCCAACCAGAAACAATCGTTATGAATCATCATCCTCTTGCCCTTCTCCCAGTTCATCTGGGGTCGGCGCAGCATGTCTTCCTTTTCCATACATCCCGGTCAGCCGTCATCGAGCTATCCACTCCCATTTCTCTCATATCATCTTTCACACAATCCATTCATCTCTTATTTGGCCTTTCTCTTCCTCTCCATCCACTAACATTCAGACAGAGACAATCGTTCTGAATGTTTGATACAATTTAATAGTCAGTGTGTACTATCCCAATGACTATTAAATTAACGCATAGTCAGTATTATTGTTTGTTCCGGCTAAGCCCCGAAATGGCTAAACCGATTCTGATGGAGTTTTTACTTTAGTAAAGATATTTATTTTTCCCATAAACATTCTCTCTGCTTTTTTGCCTCATTTTTTTTAATTCCACGCGTGCGAAGTCGCGGATTGACCATTATATTAGAGACCACTTGTAAATCCATGACCACGAACTATGTGTTATACATTCCATTACTGCTATAATAATGTTAGTTATTTAGCGATAAATGCAAATATGTGGGAATTATTGACAATTAAACAACTCTTATCTAGTTACAATATTAAATTATCTTTATTTACGTAGGCTTGAATAAGCAATAATATTATCTAGTAGCTTCTGCCCGCGGCTTCGCTCGGGTGGTACATCGATGAAACATAGCCTATATGTTATTCGGGTATATGAGCTATATTATTCTAAAGTCTCATTGAAATCCATTAAGTAGTTTTAGCGTGAAAGAGTAACAAACATCCATACATACATACAAACTTTCGCATTTATAATATTAGTAGGATTTGGCATTTTATTAACACACATGTCACCCGATAAGCACAAGTCCGTCAAAAGAAATAGCTTATCCAGCTGAAACTTGAGTGTATAGCATTTATTAGTTAATGCTGCCATTTTCCATCAAACGCAACTCATGTATTAGATAAAACAAACAAACAAACATAACATCACGACAATAATTCCCGAAGGGGTAGGCAGAGTCAAAGGGGCAGCAGGCCCCCCACCAGTGGGGCGCCTTGGTGGGGCAAAGTGGAATAATCCCCTTTAACCATATTCACCCAAAAACAAAACTGGGCTGGGTTAAATGGAAAATTGTGAAAAAGTTGTGACTAGCTCGTCGCCCACACAATCATATACCCAAAACCCCATATACCATTAGTCGCCTTTTACGACATGCTAGGCAAGAAACACAGATAGCACATTCTTTTTAAGTCAACCAACATGGGACCAGTGTATAAGATAACTTAGGCTAAAACTGGATAAAGGGTATTACTATCCTCCCTTGACTCTGCCTACCCCTTCGGGGATTGTGAGCATGATAATAAAGAATCAGTCTGGGGTCGCTACCGGCAATTTGGCAATCAGTGGCCTAGCTCAAAAATAAAGCCTAGTTTGTAAATAATTCGAAGGGTACGTAACCCGTCCACTGCACCGGACTATGAATAAGTTATTATGCGGATGGACGAACAGTAATTTCCTAGAAAAGGAGGGTTTTCCATAATTTACATTGTACATCAAATTAGGTATTTAAAGTTGAAAGCGATTTTTATGGAAGAAAAATCGAGGTAGCTAGAAACTTCACTAAGAGGAACACTCCAATAAAAGTTAAGAATAGTGCGACAAACGTGTGTGAGACGTATGCGACACGTGTGCGAGACGTGTGCGAGACGTATGCGACACGTGTGCGAGACGTATGCGAGAAGCATGCGAGACGTTTGCGCGGCGTGAACTATATTATGTGGCGATTGTGAGGTGGACGCGAGACATGTCGAGGCGTGTGCAGCGTGTGCTAGATGAATGTGAAACGTGTGTGAGACGTGAGCTCATTATGAGCGAGACGCGTGGGGAGCGTGTGCGAAATATAATTATCACAATAGCAACATTATGTCACCATTTACGAATATAAATATTTACACATCTCAAAAAGATTACATTATTGTCGTGACATTGACCACAAAAGATAAAGATTTATAAAACGAGGTTATTGTGTTCCAATACTGTATATGAAAAAGTTTTTAGCAAACGTTTAATCCTAATATAAAACGTTCAGAATGCCATATAAAATCTTATTTTATGTAAGACTAGCTTCTGTGTTGAGTTGCTGTGCCCTGCCAGGGCGTCACATGTATACCTACTTTTCCATTGTACTATCTCTAATGTAATGTGACATGCAATAAAGAATTTGAATTTTGCTCGCGGCGTTGCTCGCGTGGTACATCGATGAAACATAGCTTTATGTGTTATTCTAAATCCATGAAGTAATTTTTGCGTGAAAGAGTACCAAACATCCATCCATTCATACAAACTTTCGTGTTTATAATGTAAGTAAGAAGTAGTAGTTTCGTATATTCGTATCCGCGGATATCCGGGGGAGAAAAAAGATCCGTATCCGTTTCCGCGGATAGATATTTTTAACGATACGGCACATCACTAGTAAGAAGTAAGATGCTGGCGGGTCAACTGACGGTAAGTAATCACCGCCGCCCATGGACAAATTCAGCTCCAGGAGTTGCTGACGCGTCGTCTGTCTTCAAGGGGGTCGGTACTAACGCTAATCATGCATGCTTGTGGTACCACCAGGCAACGTATAGACTTACTTAAATACGTTTATAAACATTCATGACTCGAGTACAAATGTATATGTTTATGAAATAAAATATTTGCCCCTACTGGGATTCGAAAATTCGAACCCGCGACCTTGTGTTTCGTGGCCAATGTTTCTGACCACTCTACCAACAGGACCTTTTTTTTTTTGGTGTGTCGGACTGTTGGTTTGGGTGTGTTGGATTATCGGGGTCCTCGAAATGGTAAGAGGATCCTGCTCCTCCTAAGGTGGTAGAGGGCGAGGTATATCGACTTAACCCCTGGGTTGTACCGTCTATGCCCTTATGTAAGGTGCCCACGATATCGTGCCAAGCTAGCACCCCAGCGTCAGCCCTGCCAGAGCTGGGCCTCCCACGCCAATGGGGACACGATGCGGCACACGGAAATCGTCTCCCAGACTTCTATATCCAGAATGATATAAGGCCGGTTTTGAATACCTAAGTTGTCTTATTTTTTATTATCTACGAGGGAGAAAGCAATGTACCTAAAGCGAAGCTGAAGTGGGGGCAATAACTTCCCAGTCGCCACCGGTGGCTACTGGAAATTATCATTCCCATTTGCCTCCGGTGGCAATCCCTGCGGGGGCAACTGAGAATAAACGCTTTAAACAGACTAGATATAAGAGAAATTCCATCCAAATCCCCTTCTATACGCATCTCACTCCGAGCTGACGAAACTATGACGATTTTAAATCGCCAATCTATTTATACCAATGTGCGTTAGCGACGGCATACATCGCTAGCCCACTGACCTAAAGGTTAACGTAACGACACACCCACGCGGCGTTGGAACGCGCGCGATGCGATAACGAGTGACGATAGCAACATTGTGGGATGCTTCTACGTAGAGAAGTTTAATAAATCCACTTATTTATGAATACCTATGTATGTTTGTATGTTTAAACCAACACATATAAACATAAATACGTAACGTATATGACTTGACTGGCCTGTTGGTCTAGTGGTCGGAGACCCTGGCCACGAAACCAAGGGTCGCGGGTTCGAATCCAGCTGGGGGAAATGTTTCGTGTGATGAACATGGGCATTTGTACTCGAGTGATAAATGTTTTTAAACGTATTTTAGTATGTCTATCCGTTCACCTAGTATCCATAGTACAAGCATAAGCTTAGTTTGGAACTAGGGTATTGGTGTGTCAGTCTCAAGAATTTTTTTTTTTTTTTTTGACTGACTGACTGACATTATTATTTATATATTATGTTATACATACATATAATCACGCCCGTAATCCCCGAAGGGGTAGGCAGAGACAAAGGGGCAGCTAGCCCCCTTAACCACATTCAGCCAAAAGATATAATAAAACTGAGCTGGATAAGACGGAAAATGCAAAAAAGCAGTGACAAGCGGCTAACCTGTCGTCTACACAATCAGACACACATTTGGTACATTCCTGCTTGCTTCTTTTTAGGTCCCAGACCAACATGGGACTAGATAAGGATAGTTGATATAATGTTTAAATCACGTTTAGAGAATAACCAAGCAATATAAAATAGTGTTATAGTAAAATCAACTGAATTAATGTAGACACTGGTACATTGTAAATGTTTGCAGCCAATAATATTTAATTAATTGAAATTATTTATGTAGTGTCTAATAATGTCCTCTTAACCGATATCGGTCACGGCGGCCAATCTCAACGAGGATTAGCCATCTGCGCAGGAGATATTATAGTGCACAAATGTGTGCGCTAACACAGGTGCACTCTCTGTTCCTTCACTCTCATAGTCCGGTGAGACGGCACCGACATGACCGGAGAGAGGTCAGGCGCAGGACTAACGGCTTAACGTGCTTTCCGAGGCACGGGGGTTATTAAACCGACCACTTCCTGACTCCGGCCAGACTGTTACTGAGTAATTTCAATATTGAAATAACCTGTCAGCATTTTTTATTATATGTTATCTTTGTGTTGTCAATAAAATATTTTTATTTTATTTATTTTTAACTAAACCTGTAAAGTTTTTATGATAATAGACAGGACAGACATACTTAAATACGTTTATTAACATCCGGTAACTCGAGCACAAATGCCCCTGTTCATCACACGAAACATTTGCCCTAACGGGATTCGCAACCGCGGCGTTTGGTTTCGTGGTCCGTCTCTAACCACTGGACCATGAGACATATCTGTAAAAATAATAGAGCAACGGGTTTATTTTGAAACCAGAAAGTTAATTATTAATTACATTGAAACCAACGATATTTTACCATAGATACGTTACGCTTACATTTTAACCAAAAAAGGTTTACAACTCCATTTAGACAACATTAACATTAATTAAAAAAATATTAGCATGATTAACACAGTACGTAAATAAATAAAATAAATAAATATCCGTTATCACATACATTGTTCTGACTCGGAGGCAAGTAGCTTAAGCACTTATGCTACGGATATCAGAATCATCAGTGGTATAACATATATTTAAATATTGAATATTAACACCCAGACACAGAACAAACACAAGTATTAATGACACGAATGTTTGTCCTGGGTAGGGACCGAACCTACAACTCTTGGCGCATGGGGTAGTGTGCGAATTCGCCATCGAGCCTGTCAAAAAAGTTAGTAAACAAATGTCACAGAACGTCCCAATTGGGACACTTTCGAGTCTTCGCATCTCGCGCGCGCTTAGGACATACTATCTGCCTGTTATTTATATGTAATAACATTGCTTGAATCCCTTAAAGCGAAATAAAATTGGGAAAATAATGAAAACATGTTTTGCCAGTTTTTAGGCTTCGGCGATTCCGTCCCAAAAGTCATCTTTTGATTCCTGAGGGACTTGCCTTATTTGGGTACCGTATTAAAGGTTTGTGAGATAGGGACACTGCGCTACATAATTGCGCTAACTCAGTCCACTGAATCGGTTATGTCAACTCACTACTCCAAAATGCGTTAGCGCACCGGGTCCGGGGAGATTTGAGTCACTGCTCACTCAGCGTATTCTATTTAGCTCATAGCTGCGTCATGACGCAATATTAAGTTAACTCAGAGAGGCGGCACAGTGAGTTGACTTATAGTGTTAACGTAATTTTTTTACCGAGCTATCTGTAATATCTACATGTCGTAAAGGCGACTAATGGTATATCGGGTTTTGGGTATGTGATTGTGTAGGCGACGAGCTAGCTATTTGTCACTACTTTTTCGCAATTTTCCATCCAATCCCAGTTTTATTTTTGGCCGAATGTGGCTAAAGGGGCCTGTGACTCTGCCTACCCCTTCGGGGATTATGGGCGTGATGTTATGTAAGAAAGTTAATTAATTTACCAATTTGTCAATTACTAACTGAGTAAGTTAAGTCGCCGCTTCTGGTTGTTCGCTTAGATCTTTTAAACAGCGCAAGCGATATTGATGCAGTTTTCACCAATAGATAGATTGATTCAAGAGGATGGTGTATGTGTATAGTTTTATATTGTTATGTGCTCACCGTGCGAAACCGGGGCGGATCGCTACTTACATGTATAAATAATTATTACAAACCACGGACTAGTAAAAAAAGAAGGACTCCGCGCCACTAACAAGACACTGAAACTCCTCAGGTGCTCCACTTTGACACGCCACTTACGTCACACTTTGACATAATAAGTGCTCCAAATGACGGATATCCGATATCTGGTATTCATAAGTATCTCACTCACACATGTATAAACGTGGCTTCACGCTATTGTATGACAGCGTGGAGTCCTTCTTTTTTGCTAGTCCGTGTTACAAACATACAGTTTAAGTTACATATAGAATACTAGCGATCCGCCCCGGCTTCGCACGGGTAGACAATTATTTTCTAGCCTAACCTAACTTTTTTCACAATATTCTATAGCCTATGTTAATCAAGGATAATGTAGCATTCTAATAGCGAAAGAATTTTCGAAATCGGTCCAGTAGTTTTTGAGTTTATTCGTTACATACATACATGCATACAAAACTTTCCTCTTTATAATTATAGCGTAGGTTAGTAAAGATGTACATCCAAAATTAGCTAAGATAACCTTACCAAGAAAAACCATTACCAAAAAAAAAATCTATCGCCATTCTCTATGACACATAATTTTATTTATGGTCTAGGATTCCGTACCGTCAACCAGCGACTCGCAGTTAGAAAGATATAATTAGAGCCATCTAAGCGATTTGCGCCGCTAAATATAGCCGAGTGACAAACACGTGCCGCGTGCGTATCGGGTTCGACTCCCGACAACGGTAAACAAAAGTGCATCTCTGTTCATTGTTTATGGTTTTATAGTAGACGTTAGCGATTTTAATTCAATTCAATACAAATTCAAAATTCAAAATTTCTTTATTCATGTAAGCTTAAAAAAAAGCACTTATAAATCGTCAATTTTACAAAATCTTTGGAGCAATGTGAATCTACCACTAATTTGATAACCATACCATTAATTTGAATCTAATAAGTAAGTAATAAGTACTTCATTGTGCATGGAAAACAAGGTTACATAAACGATCTTAAAGTAATTGATTACAGTATCACTTGACCATGCCTTTCAGGCGTATGCAAACTCATGAAATTTATAGATAAAAAAGAAATAGAAAAAAAAAACAAAGCATAGGTTGACGAAATAATTGTACGAGTATATATTTTATTAAATATCCCACAACATCACATACATTGATCTGACTCCGAGTTAAGTAGCTTAAGCACTTGTGTTACGGATATCAGAATCAACAGTTGTATTACAAATATATACTTAAATATTGGATAACAACACCCAGACACGGAACATTCATCATATGAATGTTTGTCCTGAGTGGGGAGCGAACCCACAACTCTTGGCGCATGGAGTAGAGTCACTACCAAATGCGCCATCGAGCCAGTCAAAAAGTATTGCACCAAATAAATTTTATTTTCTTTTTTTCTTTTCTTTCTAAAACTATAAACTAGCAGCGCCCCGTGACTTAAACCGCGTTACTCCCGTTCCAATGGGAATATGGGGATAAAATTTCCATTTAATTTTCCATCCAACCCAGCCCTGTTTCATGTTTTGGCTGAATGTGGTTAAGGGGCTTGCTGTCCCTTTGACTCTGCTTACCCCTTTGGGGATTACGGGCGTGACATTATGTATGTCTGTATGTAAGTTCCATAAAATTTTCATTCAGAACAAGTGCTACAAGTACGTACTTATACTTATTTGCAAATCCCGAGGTACGTCCGTAGATCTAGATTTGACAGGCCCGTTGGTCGTCACGAAACCGAGGTTCGAGGTTGCGGGTTCGAATCCCGCTAGGGGCAAATGTGTCGTGTGATGAACATGAACATTTGTACTCAAGTCGTGGATGTTTATAAACGTATTTAAGTATGTCTATCCGTTCACCTAGTATCCATAGTACAAGCATTAGCCTAGTTTGGGACTAGGTAATTGGTGTGTCAGTCTGGAGAATTTATTACTATTATTATCTGAACCAACATCCTTGCATGTGAGGGACGTATCCTTACTATTGATACTCTTGAGTACCACTCTTGTACTTTAGAGTGGTACTCAAGAGTATCAGCAATGATTAAACGATGCATTTCTACATTGCACTCAATAAGTGACCAATAAAATCAATCGCCTGTCTCATTTGTTTGTTTGTCTGTCAATTTACAATACTTAGTCAACGTTATATAATAGTGATGTGAAGAAGCTTAATAATAATATCCGCGGAGATGATATACTATGGAAATATCTATACTAATACTTCATATTATAAAGAGGAAATATTTGATTGTTTGTTTGCATCGAATAGGCTCCGAAACTACTGGACTGATTTGAATAATTCTTTCACCAATGGACAGCTACTTTATCAGCGAGTAACATATTTTATCCCCGTATTCTCGCGGGAACGGGATCTACGCGGATGGAACCGCGGGGCGCCGCTAGTATATTACTAGCAGCGCCCCGCGGTTTCTCCACCGGTTATACGGATGTTGAGTACGTACGGATGAACAGTTGACGTTTTGATTTTCCATACTAAGATCTTCTTCCTAGCGTTATGTCCCGTGCTTAGACGGGGTCCGCTTAGACCATGATCCAGGATTTAGCGAGTCTGGTAATTACATTGAAGCGACTGCCGGTCTGACCTTCGTAACCCTAAGATAGGGGAACCAGACACTTTTTGGATCATGGTTACAAATCCAAAGTTATTTGAATTTGCAGGTTTCATGACGATGTTTTCCCTCACCGTCTAGCTAGTGGTATGAATACGTACATAGATTCGAAAAATCCAGAGGTACGTGTACTCCTCGGTTAAGAGGCGCGTGTCCTTACCATTGAGCTACCACCGATTTTCCATACTAAGATTTCCCGCAATAAATGTTTGCACATCTACACTATTATTATAAAGAGGAAAGATTTGTATGTATGTATGTATGTATGTATGTATGTAACGATTAAAATCAAAAAATACTGGACCGATTTCAAAAATACTTTCACCATTAGGATGCTATATTATCCTTGAGCCTATCTATAGAATATTTTGAAAAAAGTTAGGTTAGAAAATAAATGTCCACCCTTGAGAAGCCGGGCCGGCCCGCTAGTATAATACATGCAGTGTATTTAAAAACTAAACGTGTATAAATTTTGTAATTTAATAATCGTTTTTAGATCCGCCAAAACATACGACAACAGATCTCTCCGGATATCCGAAAATACGAATAGGAGCTCAAATTTTAGGTACATCACTATTTAATGCATAGTCATAAATATATCTAAGTAAACAAGTGTACGACTTGACCTAATATAATCATATATTATATATATATATATATATACCTACTTATGGTATTGTAACATTATCTTTGGAAATACCTCGAAATACGATCGCACAAAAGTGACGAATGTAAAAAACAGGCCAAGTCCTTTGTAGACACAAACATTTGTGGTAAAAGGTGCCAACTTTTGCGTTTTATAGTCGACAGTCAAACGAATTTACTGTCATACAGTGCATTTTATGGTATCACTCCGAAAAATGTGCCAAAGTTGTCACGTGTCCGAAAGCGAATCAGCACGTTACTATTTTTCTTAACTTAGTAGTTAAAGCAAATTTTAACTATTTTTGGTTCTGAACCGTCTGTTCGGTTGAGGTCCACTTGAACCATGATTCTGGGTTTAGCGAGTTTGGTTACACTGAAGCGAGCAAATAGGAGAACCAGATAATAAATGAATTTTAACTGGCTCGATGGCGCATTCGGTAGTGACGCCTCCCTATGCGCTGAGTTGTGGGTTCGATCCCCACCCAGGATAAACATTCGTGTGATGAATACTTGTGTTAGTTCTGGGTCTGGGTGTTAATATACAATATTTAAGTATGTATTTGTAATACAACTGTTGTTTCTAATATCCGTAACACAAGTGCTTAAGCTACTTACTTCGGAGTCAGATCAATGTATGTGATGTAGTCGGATATTTAATGAGTAACCATAGATCATGGTTACACATCCATAGTTATTTAAATGCGCGGGTTTCCATAGTTATTTAAACACGATGGTTTTCCTCAATGTAGAGTTAGCGAAAAGCGTTTATCGATTTGCAAAATGCAATACTTGCACTGGTTTGAACCTACACTCGTTTCATTTAAGACGCGTGCACTAATCTCCTCAATCATATTGTGGTAAATGTAACATAACTAATAGTGGTTAAAGTTTGAGAACAATTTTATCCAAATGTGTTTGCAAATCTCATGTGTTTGCATACGCCTGAAAAGGCAGGGTCAGGTGATACTGTAATAACTTTAAGATCGTTTGTGTAACTTTGTTTTCCATGCACAATAAAGTACTTATTACTTAATGACGTTACGATCTCATTGTCTTATCAATGTATGCTGGTTTAAAGCAAGACGCTGATTGGACGAAAAATTTTAAGTTCAGTTTCAGTTGGACATCAATAAACATTGTGTCAGTGAAAAAACACTGATGTACATACATAACATCAAGGCAAGAACCGCAGATGGCACATTCTTTTTAAATCCCAGACCAACGTGAGACAATGGGCTGGGTTAGATGGAAAATTGTGAAAAAGTAGTGACAAGTGGCTAGCTCGTCGCCTACACTATCACATACTCAAACCCCCAAACACTGATGTTTCGGAAATTTGTCGCCCCATGTTTTAAGCTCAGTTTCGTCACAAAACTTAGCGCCTTACTTCAATGGTATAGCGTGAGTTCCAGTCGCCTGGGGCGGATCTCAATTTTTCCGCCCTGGTGGGCAGCGGAAGGAAGTTCAAATACTCGGTTTTCCGCCGCCCCACATATATTGTAACCCAGGGATGATTTTCTAAATAAATCTTTGAGTTGAACAGTTATTTCAAATTTGCCGCCCCCAACAAGTGCCGCCCGGGTGGACCGGCCCCCTTGCCTCCACGACGCTACGCCACTGTCATACTTATATTGTAAACTTTCACTAAATACTTCGAAATATAAATATATCAGATGCATAAATTCTTGGAGCCCTGCTAATATTTAAATATCTACATATACATGTATACTTATGCTCGTGGTTTCACCTGCGTTTATACATACATACATACATAATCCCCGAAGTTATAATTAATGTAACATAGCCTTCCTTGATAAATGGGCTATCTAACACTGAAAGAGGTTTTTAAATCGGACCATTCATCCCTGAGATTAGCGCGTTCAAGCAAACAAACAAACTCTTAGCCTTATAATATTAGTATAGAAGTATAGATACAGCTCTATTTCCACTATTATATTTAATCTAGTGGAAATTTTATAACAGAAAACCCTCATCAAACTGACTAATTGCTAATTGATGGTAGCAATTAAAATGTAAAGCTAATTTGTACCCAATTACCAGCTCCAAGTGTATATTTTCACTCACTTTCTACTCCTAAAGTATTGAAGTGAAACTTGCTAATACACTGACACATATATACATATGTATATACAGGTCTATATATCTAGATATGCATTTACATTATACTTCCTATGCCTACTTGGGAAAACTATAGTCTATATTTGCCCCATATACTTAATCTCTATGAAAATGTAGCCAATGTGACCCATGTTGGTCTGGGACTTAAAAAGAATGTGCAAACTGTGTTCCTTGCCTAGCCTGTTGTAAAAGGCGACTTATGATATCTCGGGTTGAGGGTATGTGATTGTGTAGGCAACAAGCTGGTCCACTTGTCACTTTTCAGTTTTACATCTAACATCCATAAAACTGGACTGGGTTCCAGTTTTATTTTCGGATAAATGTGGTTGCAGGGGCATGCTGTCCCTTTGACTCTGCCTACCCCTTCGGGGATTATGGGTGTGATGTTAAGTATGTATGTATTTAGTAAAGAACTTAACCTTGCTAGGGAAATGGTTGAAGCTACTTAGCTTACTTAAACTAATGAGTAATTCAATATTTTATGTTAGTAATTTATTTTATTTATTTAATAATACAACTGGATATAGCTACCCACTTTATTGTATTAATGAAATCTTGTATTTTTATTACTCAATCATTATTTAATGACTGTACACCAAATACCCTTAATGTTATATACACATATAAACTGACCTAGCACAACATATAATTTTTTTATTCCAATTTAGGTATTTACAGAATAACATTTCTTTTCTCTTTGGCTTAATTGTGATGTCTACACAAACAAAATTGTATTTCGAAGGTAGTTAAATATACAATATACCTACATCATTCAACAGATCTATTTCACTATTGTTATTATAATATCTCAGTTGATTCTGCACTCAAATACGAGACTGTTTAGAGAACTTACAATTCTCTCATAATACTACTACTGTTGATATAACCAAGATTTACTCATTCCAATGTTGTTGTTTATACCTACCAAGTGTTCAGATGAACAAAAACTCTTCCTAAGTCGACTTTTGTCGCAGAAAATCGGCAAAAAAGCCGTTTCCTAGTATTAAAGTGACCACTGGAGCGATTGACCTTAGTTGCAGTGCTACTTAGCTCTCTAGACAGTGCATACACACTCAGAATCGGCCACTTTCGTCAAATAATTATCAGAATACCAAGCCGGAATTCAGAGTCTATTTCTACATGAAAAACTTGTGTTTCGCAGCGAATACCGCGCGCGAGCACCCCGTAGGACCCGCTCGGAGACACCACGAGTTGAATTTAGATAGTCGGACACACTGGAAACTTATTCCGGTATCCAAATAAAGACAACAAAATATGACATGTCCACCATCTATAGACTGACCTCCTTCCCGCCTCTCCGGCGACGGCGGCGCACCAACGAGGTCCCATTCAACAGTCCACACTACAAAAAGCACTAGCAGCAAGAGTTTTAGTTTATTTCACACAAATCTCATTTAGTTTTTTTACGATTTTACTCAATGACAGTCGTACAGACGGCGCCGAGCGCAACGCGTTCGCACGTATGTCAGTGTTGCCTGTTGCTAAAATTACGAAACTTTCTAAGGTCCGAATGAAGTCACACGAAAAGTAAAGATTATTGTCTACTTGAATTTTAATAATAATAATAAATGGATATGAACTACATTATTTTATTTTGCACTTCACGGATATACAATTTATACTATACTATACTAAACTTCCCGCTTTTTCCCTAGCGGGTTACACAGAGAGAACCGAACTGTTTACAAATTATTCGAGAAAAAAATATATTAAACTTTGGCGTTGCATAATCACAAGAAATAATACTGACAGGACTAGGTCCGCTTTATGAACCTCAGACTAAGGAAAGAGTTTTCCTTAGTCTGAGTTATGAACACGGTCATTGCAACATGGCCGAAGCATTAAGCTGGTAATACTACATAATGCACATCGTGTTTAGTTTAGTCCCATCAGATTTTTTCTGGTGATATTCAAGAATATTTTGCAAAAATAAAATTAAAGTTTTTATAAAGCAATAATGATGCAAATTCCAGACTTCCTCGATAGCGCTTCAAGATAATAATTACCCTGTGTTGTTCTGGAACCTTAGAAAATATACCGAGTCTGTTCCTTGTCTAGACATTTTATTTTTGTTTATTTTGTATCATCTTGCACAGAGACAAACTTCTTTGAGCCAATGCACACGACTCTGCACTTAAGAAGGCCTGCCGGGTAAGGCTACCCTATGATCGTGATGACGGTTATCCCATTGCGTTAAGGCAAACCTTTTGATCTGGAATGTGACCTGCTTTGATATTAAAGTACCTTCTCACATTCACGCTACTTCTGAGTGCGCAGGGGCAGCGGCAGCCTTATCAGAGATCCGAAATACCATGCTCGCAGAATTTGTTAATGTTGAGTTTTACCATTTGGCACAGAGACTCTAGGAACACGGACCTCTGGGAGCTTCTGCGGAGCTGAGGCTCGCAGATTATTGCAGGAGTTGTCTTTCACTTCATTCAAGTTTCACGAGACCGGAATGATGGCAGATACCTCGATCAGCGTCTCAGCCAAGCCATAAGCTTTAAAAAAAGACTTATGGTCCGGGAATTGTGGGGTAAATTCGAAGAAGAAGAACATTAAACATTTATTGAACCGTTTTAATTATGTAATTAAAAAAATGTGTTTTATCTACTAATGTTCGAATCGGACATTAGGAGATAAAACACTAAAGGAAACAAAATTCGCTGTCAAATTGTCAATGTCATGCTGTTAGGGCTGTCAAATTTGACAGACGACAAAATCGATAGAAAATTTTGTCGCATTTGTGCTAGTTTTAATTAACAAAAGTGTTATCTAAATGAAGAGTTGATTCGTTTATTTTCATTAGAATAATCATACAGTTCCGCTTCACAATGATCAAAGCGATTTTAGTATTTAACAATCATGGCAAGCCGCGATTGTCCAAATTCTACCAATACTTCGTAAGTGAAAGTTTATTTTCATTTTATTTCCTTTCTTCTAGCGATGTTTATCGAGAAATTATTCATGAGTTATGTTAATCTATTGCGTGAAAATCCTATGTCAGGGAAAGGTTTTGGATAATACGCATTTTTGATGGAAAAAAGCTACGGATATGTGAGATACATTTTGCTCAAACATTTTTCACAACAAAATATCAAAATCAGAGATAATAAGTAAGCTGTTGTGTGTTTATTATTTCTTTTTAGAATAATATGTACCAATTAATTTGCAGTTAATTATACTTAATTGAAAAACATCTTAGTCCTCATAGGACGCCCCCTATGTTCATTTTAAAGTATTGACACCATTGGTTAAAAAAAAAGTAAAGTCGGTTAGTTTAAACTAACTAAACAACTCTGACTCTAAGCTCGGTATCACAACTTGTGTTAGCACTTCCTGCTAGCTTTAAAATGTGATAAGAAATATCCTTTCTTTGCATTAATATCCAGAGTTTCAGTTACAAAGTGAATTGTGTAAAATGTGTACAAACACAGATCAAAATTTCACATTTATACATACATACATGCATACATAATGTTCACTCCTTTTTCTCATGGGGGTTGGCAGAAATCATTTATTTTGTTACTAAGAAGTAATGTTATGTATGTGTAATTTATTTTTAAATAAGTAAATATGTTTATATACATAAATATCAGACTACATCACATACATTGATCTGACTTCGAGGTAAGTAGCTTAAGCACTTCTGTTACGGATATTAGAATCAACAGTGGTATTACAAATATATACTTAAATATTCAATATTAACACCCAGACAGAACAAACACAAGTATTCATCACACAAATGTTTGTCCTGGGTGGGGATCGATCCCACAACTCTTGGCGCATGGGGCAGGGTCACTGCCGAATGCGCCATCAAGCCAGTCTAGATAATTATTTCTTAATACTTGTCAATTAATCAAGATCTCAGAAGAATTGTACAAGAATATTACTTGTATAAGCTAATTGCAACCTGCCCCGGCTTCACATGGTTAGCACAAAACAATATGTTCCACATATAAACCTTCATTTTGAATCACTCTATCTATTGGTGAAAACCGCATCAACATCCCTTGTGTAGTTTATAAGATCTGAGCGAACAGACAGATGCAGCGACTTTGTTTTAGGCAATCTTTGGGGGAGGCCTATGTCCAGCAGTGGATGTCTTTCAGCTGAGATTATGATGATGATGAGACACATTATGGAAGCATTAAATTATTGCATATGAGTATTAAGAGCAACAAGTCTGGAATCAACTTGTAACTGAATGTGCAATGTTTTATAGAATGAAGACATGCAGCAACAAATCATTAAGGAGACGTTCCAGTTGGTGTCCAAAAGAGACGACAACGTCTGCAATTTCCTTGAGGGTGGCAGGTGAGATGATTATTATATTATGACGACTACCTGACCTTGCGCACTTCGTTACACCCCATTCTCGGAGTTTTTATTGTTAAATGTTGAAATTTTCTGCTTAATTTTATTAGCTTTTTCTTTTATAAGAACCTTCTCCTGACTAATTACAAATACAACTAAACAATAATTAACGAAATCGGTTCGGTTCACGTCTGATCCCGTTACCAAGGGAATTTTTCATTTTCCTCCTTTAACCACATTCAGCCAAAAATTTTAGTAGGCTGGGTTAGATAGAAAAAGTAGTGACAAGTGGCCTACACACACAATCACATACCCAAAAAATTTAAGTTTGGACCAAATATTAGTTGACTAATTACTAATAGTTTTGATGAGTATCATCAATTGTGTTCTAGAATTGCTTTTTTGGTTGTAATTTATATATTTTTATTTTGATACTCTACAACAGGCCCACACTAAAACGTGGTTCAAAGTTAATTATGATTGTACACCTTGTATAAATTGTATTGAAAAGAGTAACTACCGAGTTTCTTGCCGGATTCTTCTCGGTAGATACAACATTCCGAACCGGTGGTAGAATCATATAGCTGTGGCTTTACCTGTATTTGACGATTTATAAGTGTTTCCTTGAAACCTATATAAATAAAGAATATTTTGACTTTGACTTTGACTTTTCTTCTTAAAATTCGTAATTTGGTATTTTCCAGTTTGATTGGAGGCTCTGACTACAAGCTGATCTACAGGCACTATGCGACTCTGTACTTTGTGTTCTGTGTGGACTCCTCCGAGAGTGAGCTGGGTATACTAGATTTAATTCAGGTAAAAAAAATTTTCTTTATTCTATATTCTTATTTCTATATTACTTTTCTATTCACAATCAGGGTGGCTAGCTTTAAGTCTTGGGGTCATATAATGACTCTCTTTGGTGGTCAGGACTTGAAATATCTTGGGCTCAGTAGTGCACTACCCGGTCGAAAGTGACTAGCCGTCCCTGACCTCTGATTCTTAGTCCACGACTGCTCGGGTCCTGGAATACTGGGTAGCCGCCCAGGTCCTTTCATCCCAATACAACCCTGCAAGTAACATCGCCCATGGCTATGCATAAACCCTTTCCTGATAACTCCCCATAGATGTTTATACAAACTCCATACTCACAACTTCTCTGGCAGGTGTTCGTGGAGACCCTGGACAAGTGCTTTGAGAATGTGTGCGAGCTGGACCTGATCTTCCACGCGGACGCAGCGCACCAGGTGCTGGACGAGCTGGTGATGGGCGGCATGGTGCTGCAGACCAACATGGCCGACATCCTGTGCCGGCTGCACGAGCAGAACAAGATGCAGAAGGCTGAGGTGCGTGGGGGGTTATGGGGGTCTCTGGGTTTAAAGCTAGGGGCAGGGTCAAAGGCTGAAGTGTGTAGGGGTTGTTGACTTTAGAGGTAGTGCCCTCTAAATCGCGTAACGATAAACCAACGTAGAGTCATCCTTCGGGTAGACTGAAAAGTCTGTAGAATCATGAGGTAATCGGGTCCGCGTAGACCATGATCCAGGATTTAGCGAGACCGGATGTTACATTCAGCGGCTGCCCATCTGACCTTCGTCTTCTTTAGATTGGGAAACTAGAAAATTATATCATAGTTACACAGCAAATTTTTAATATGCAGGTTTTCGCCTTATTCAAATCCCTGACCAAAATGTTAACAATGACAATAATGGTTTATATATAATACCAAAAGAGCCGCAGTTGTAATAATGTTTAACTGCCTGTCTGTCTTGCAGGCGGGCATCTCTGCGGCGCCAGCGCGGGCTGTCTCCGCCGTCAAGAGCATGAACCTGCCGCAGCAGCTGCGCGACATGAAGCTGCCCGACCTGCCGCAGGCCATCAAGGTGAGCGCCACTAGCTGACAGGAGCAGGAGACAAGAGACAGGAGACAATGAACCTGCCGCAGCAGCTGCGCGACATGAAGCTGCCCGACCTGCCGCAGGCCATCAAGGTGAGCGCCACCAGCTGACAGGAGCAGGAGTAGGAGACAGGAGAGCATAAACCTGCCGCAGCAGCTGCGCGACATGAAGCTGCCCGACCTGCCGCAGGCCATCAAGGTGAGCGCCACCAGCTGACAGGAGCAGGAGTAGGAGACAGGAGAGCATGAACCTGCCGCAGCAGCTGCGCGACATGAAGCTGCCCGACCTGCCGCAGGCCATCAAGGTGAGCGCCACCAGCTGACAGGAGCAGGAGTAGGAGACAGGAGAGCATGAACCTGCCGCAGCAGCTGCGCGACATGAAGCTGCCCGACCTGCCGCAGGCCATCAAGGTGAGCGCCACTAGCTGACAGGAGCAGGAGACAAGAGACAGGAGACAATGAACCTGCCGCAGCAGCTGCGCGACATGAAGCTGCCCGACCTGCCGCAGGCCATCAAGGTGAGCGCCACCAGCTGACAGGAGCAGGAGTAGGAGACAGGAGAGCATGAACCTGCCGCAGCAGCTGCGCGACATGAAGCTGCCCGACCTGCCGCAGGCCATCAAGGTGAGCGCCACCAGCTGACAGGAGCAGGAGTAGGAGACAGGAGAGCATGAACCTGCCGCAGCAGCTGCGCGACATGAAGCTGCCCGACCTGCCGCAGGCCATTAAGGTGAGCGCCACCAGCTGACAGGAGCAGGAGTAGGAGACAGGAGAGCATGAACCTGCCGCAGCAGCTGCGCGACATGAAGCTGCCCGACCTGCCGCAGGCCATCAAGGTGAGCGCCACCAGCTGACAGGAGCAGGAGTAGGAGACAGGAGAGCATGAACCTGCCGCAGCAGCTGCGCGACATGAAGCTGCCCGACCTGCCGCAGGCCATCAAGGTGAGCGCCACCAGCTGACAGGAGCAGGAGTAGGAGACAGGAGAGCATGAACCTTGTGAGGGTAGGGGGTGTATAAAGGAGAATCAAGGGGATCTGGCTACAGGAACTTGGGCGAGAGGGGGGAGGAGAAGGGCTCCAGCTGACAAGACTTGACTATAAGGAGGGAGAAAAGGAAGCACTACCAGCAGGCAAGACCTTGGGTAGGGCGGGGGGCGAGCACTATCAGCTGCTCGATCCAGGAGCCAGAAGGGAATGGGGAGGGGGAAGGGATCCTTTCAATAAAATCGAAAAATTTTAGTAATAAAAAGAGTAAAAAACATCCTTACTATAAATAATGTTATTAAACAAAAGTAACCACTTGTCTGTCTTATTCCAGGACCTCAAATTCTGACCGCTGTCCCAGGGCGCCTACCCAGCCACGCCCGTCGCCATAGCAACCAACATCCTTAACACGATCTACCCTCAAAACGAAAAGTATCAGAATTTACAAAAACCTGCAGAGAATTTCACCAACAAGTTCTTCGGTTCAGAGACATTGAGTACGAAGTTCTCGGAGACATTCTCTGAGAATTACCAGCAGACCGAAGGTATTACCTTCCCGGATTATGAGAGCCACAAATCTGATGGATACCAGGACCTCAGTGGGACTACAGTGGAGTATGATTATTCTGAAGTGAGAAAGAGAAAGAAAAAGAAGAAGAAGGCTGGAAAAAATGTGCATCAGTGAATTGGTGGGACTATGATGTGCACTGTGAATGTTTGTAGCTTTATCTGGTAGAACTTCTTATTGACCTAAACAAAATAGATTGAAGACTTATCGCCTCCGTCTTTGTTGATATAAGCCTTAATATACAAGGCTATTTTTAACCGACTTCAAAAAAAAGGAGGAGGTTCTCAATTCGACTGAATTTTTTTTTTTTGAGTTTATGCGAACCACTAATTTATTATTCTAAGGATTAGTTCCTAAGAATAATTTGAAACATTTAAAAAAAAATGTTTTTTTTTTTATTTTCTTACAAAAGTTGATCAGCTTATTGGCTATTAAGTAGATAAGAGGTATCTTTCAAGTAATCTTCTAAATTTAAAAATAAAAATTAATTATCTGGTATATGGATAGCTCAGCAAATATGTTTGCGTTTAGTAAGTAACTCGGTCGTGGTTCACCTCGCCGGCTTATTGAGTTGACGCAAACTTGCGCCATGGCGCAGCAGAAGGATCGCGCCGAGTGAGTTGCGAGCTAAATTCGGCACTTCCGAATCTCCCGGAGCTGCGCAGGGCGCCGTGCGCCGACACATTTTTAAAGTCAAGTCATGTCACTTCAAAATTTGTTGGTTCAAAGCTTAGAGGCCGAAACTAACTTTGCTAGGCTAAATGTTAGCTTAGACACAAACTGTGGAATTCTTCAATGGCCTAGACGACTTAAAAAAATTATGTTTAGTCTGTCAGTTAGATTATAAAAAAATATTAAACACGTATTTTTTTATTTATTTGTCAAACAAAGATACAATGCATTTTAGTTGCGCGTGACGTCACGCTGTCGTAAAATTTTTACTAAATAGTGACGTGGCAAGCCCCCACTCCAAAACTTTGATGCTCTTCAACTTTGTAATTTTTTGTTAATTTGATAAATCGAAAAATATGTGTCAGGTATTTTTGTATAATCTAACTGACGGACTAAATAGAATTTTAGTTTTTTAATGCAGTCATCATCCCTATTGTTAAAGAGTTCTGAATAATGTTTACAGTGTATATCAGATCTAGTGTGTGAAGTGTTGGACAGGAAATTATATAAGGAAGTGTTTTAGGAGAAATTCAGATTATATTATATAGATAAAGAAAATATTTAAAGCGAAATTGTGCAATTTAGCTGGGTTGCATCTTCACTCAGTTAAATGAGATTTTACACAGTACATCTGAATCAAACATCAAAAACGTCTTCACAGGTAACCAATGTCAAGTTGGAGTGATGTGCTGAAATTAAACCAATTTGCTTTTAATTAATTACTAGCTGACCCGGGGCACTTCGTAACGGCCCGTGCTCGGATTTTCTTTTATTATTTTTATGCAATGTTTCCATATTTACTTACCTACAAACGAGATTACAAATATTTTAAAACCAAAATCGGTCCAGCCGTTCTCCAGTTTTAACGAGACTAACGAACAGCAATTAATTTTTATATATAATAATAATAAATAAAATCTCCAGACTGACACATAAATTCCCTAGTTCCAAACTAAGCTTATGCTTGTGCTATGGATACTAGGCGAACGGATACACATACTTAAATACTTTTATAAACATCCATGACTCGAGTACAAATGTTTATGTTCGTCAAATGAAACATTTGCTTCTAGCGGGATTCGAATGCGCGACCCTTGGTTTCGTGGCCAGGGTCTCTGACGACTCGACCCACGGGCCAGTTGTGAAAATATGAAAGATGCAACTCTGTCTAAAATTTATGAAGGTTTTTAGAAATAAAATATCCATCAGGGGGCACTATTGACTCACCAGGTCTTATCAAACTTTGTGGGTCAGGTCTTGTCATAATTTTGATTGTTTGATTATATAACGGTGACCAGACTTTATCTCAATTATGACAATTGGTGAATATTTTTCTTCTGAAAATATTTGTATACTTAAAATTTAAGTTAATATTCAACTTATAATTTTACGAATCTTTTAGAAGTATGTTGGTATTGGATGAGAAATGTCATTTATTTCCCTTGTGAATATATAAATTATATAATATAAGGACGGTCAGATTTGTTTTACAACTTTATGATTGGGAAAAGTGGTAAATATTATAAAAGCTTTTTTGAGATTTTGGTTCCTTATGTAGGTACTCAATGTCATATTCTGAAATTATAAGTATGTTATTGTTTTTTTATCTAATAAATAAAATGTGATCTAAATTGTTGATACATTCCTTCAAAATATTGTGTAATTTCCTCGAATTTATTATTGCGAGTAAAAAAGTAAATATGTATGTATTTACTATAAGAATTTGTGCAATTTTCAGCGTTGTACTGACACGCGCGTGGCGTTTGGGTGGAATGTACTGTACTTTAAAATTAAATTAATATAATATAGATTCTAAGGGATATATTAAATATTTTATGTTACACTGCATATCGCTTTTTATTGTTGTATTAAATTTTGTATTACGGAATTTCAGGACATATCCTATAAAATCCGCAATGAAAAATACCTACGACGAAGAATAAACAAAATTGAAATATTTATATAGATAGATAAACTCGATTGTCGGTCATCGACTAAGCATGGGACTCTGACAAATTAAACCTCCTATTTTCTTGGAAGTTGGTTTTGAAAATTGTGCAGAATGTTACAAAAATATCACACAAATAGTATTATTGATCTAAAAAAAAGTTCTATTAAGCGCCATCTTTTATTGTGCATTAAAATTAAAATAGAACGGTTTACATAGCGCCATCTGTACATATTATATCAAAGTAACTTATAAGATGTTAAAGACGTGATACTCCTACTCAACAAAAGATAGCGCTAATTGACAAAGCATTTAGTTTTGCTACTCGCCGCTAGATGTCACTAATCTGTATTTGTCGGCATTTTCTATTGATTTATAATGATATTTATTCAGAAATTACATATTTCAAACGTTTTTACAACACCATTCATTTACAATTACATTTTTATAAAAAATATAGGAATTAGGAAATGTACAAAACGTGCGCGACACTAAACATATGCTTGTGTTATAGATACCTACTAGGCGAACTGTGAGGCATACTTAAATTAATTTACAAACATCCCTAAATCCCTAATCCCTAGCAGGATTCAAACCCGCGACCCTTAAATTGTGTGGTCAGGGTCTCTGCCCACTCTACCAACGGCTCTGTCAAAGTGTTGATATGTTTCATTTAATTTATAAAATTTGCTATCTACATATTAGGGTGTACTGTGCAATCTTTAAAATGATTTTATTACGAATTGTGAAGCTCGCAAACAGCTACATAAACTATAAAGATTTATAATATGTAAATTTAAATTTGGGATAAAATCGACTTACATACTTTTTAATTATCTTATTCCGAAATACGCAACATGAATTTAAAATAGATCGTATTGTAAGTACTTTAATTCGCCACTGTTTTATGTTTTATTCGATATTTAAACACGGCCCTTCAAATATTTTGCGTGAAAGAATCCCCTAAAATGGTTCGTTGAAACCTCCACAAACTACACAACCTCTTTCACCCATTTAACATTAGGGTCAAAGGGAGTGATTACGGCGCAAGCGCACAATAACCACAGATCAGTTAGCGGTCGGCAAATAAATATAATTAGCGAAATGCCGGCTCCGCAAATCGGCCGCCACAATGTATGCAGGGCTGTCGCACTATAGTTGCTAGCTTTGAATCGAGGGTCGCTTAAATAACGCAAAAGTAAGTTTAGAAACTTTTTTGACATATTTTGAACATCTGTAACAAAGTGAATTATGAAATGCAGAAGAAACGAAAGTGTGTGCCAGGATCGTAGCAAATAGAAGGATGGGAATGGGAAAAGGCGTGACATTATGTTATGTACCTACCTATGTATGTATAACAAAGTCGCCACTTCAGTTTGATGTCTTAGTTTACCTACTACACAAATGATTTCAATGCGGCTTTTACCAGTAGAAGAAGCGATTCAAGAGGAAGGTTTACATGTATATTATATTTGCGCTGTAGAGCTTGTGTGAAAAGAATTATGAATGCCATATGGCGTTCGGTTCTCTCTGCCTACCCCGCTAGGGAAGTGGCGTGAAGTTTAGTTAGTTAATTTCTTAGTGCCAATTCGGAGTAGATCGCTAGCTAGATAATATCGAATATCAGACAGAGGCTAGTATAATATATTGTATTGGGTTATGTCAGCCCGTGCTGTGGAAATATGTTTCCGTGATTCGATAAAAGCAATAAAAATTGCCCTTTCTCTTGGCGTGCCAAACATGCCAATACGCTAACACATATTGTAAAGTAGGTACATACTTTTGAATTAATTAGAAGTTTTGCAAATAATTTAAAAATAAAATCACAAGTTATGTACAACATCCTTCTATTAATTTTTTATTGTAAAAGAAAACTAAACATAATAAAAATATCGGATAAATACATTAAATCGTTATTGAGAAATACAAATATACATGATTATTATAACACTAATATAGTTTATTAAGTATATTTTTAATAAAATATAATTTACTTTGAAATTACTAATATAATTAAGGACATACCACAGTACAATATAATACTTGCGAGTAGTATCAGGACTGGTGTGGGACAAAGTATTCAAGTTATTAAACAACTATGAGACATTATTCGTAGCAATTCAAACTATGAATATTTAAATGCTACGGCGCTTTGCTACAAAGTTAGATAAGACGAAAGTACTGATAACAGTCTTGCTGGCGTTATGTCCCGTTATTAATAGTCGTAGTACGCCAGATTGAGTTGCGAAAATGTTTTAAAATTATTGATAGTTTAATTTAACAAAATAAGCCAATAAAAACTAAATACACTTAATGTAGGTAGACAGCATATAAAATAATTTTGGGCTTTAAAATAATTTCGATAAATTTCGTACGAAATTACCGAATTGTGATCTCCAGGTTGAAACTCAACAAATTACTTAATGATTTAAAGTATATATGTAATTTAAAAACTAACTAACGTGCTTCACGTTAAAATAACACAAATATCGCATTAAGTCAGTTGTGATTTTCAATTCTTCTTTCAATGCAATTTGTTAATCCAATTACCATCCCTGTAAGTTAAACAAACATACAATTTTATCGCGAAACGTAATTTTTACTGTACCACCCTTATAAGTAATGCACGTTAGCAAAACACCGGTATTAATGTACGCGCGAACCACATATCCTTGCACTTTAATGCACGTCATTTAATAAGTGAGCGATGAACGCAAGGGGCGCGGTTCGATCCTCGCACGGGCTATTGAAACAGGTACTCGTATTTGAGCCGAGTCTGGGTGTTTAGATAGATACTACATCTTTGTTGATTTTGATTTCGGTAACACAGGGTTTTGCTACTTACTTTGAAATCATATCGATGTATGCAATGTAGTCTGATGTTAATATTTATTTGATTACTTAATTAATAGCGTTTTAAATAGGGCTACATATTAATTCCAAGTTCCTGCTTATAAGATTCTGGTGACATTTATTGAAATCTTAATAATATTATAAAATTAATTTTTGGTTATCGCGGTGTTATCGCGCAATTTTGAAAAAAAAAATTTATATTTGCCACATACGTACTACTGTGCCTGCAATCCTGAAGAGATAGGCTGAGCCCAAAATACTTTAAATTAATTTAGCTATAAACTAACTAACTAATTAAACTTCACGCCACTTCCCTAGCGGGGTAGGCAGAGAGAACCGAACGCCATATGGCACGATCCTTACACACCTCAATCGACTCTTCAACATTCTTAATCCTTTTCATACAAGCTCTACGGTTTTTATGACTCCTAACATCACCTTCTGTTAATACACGACCAATCTGGTCGTGGTAGGTGAGCCTGGGCCTTCCGCGGCTCCTACATCCTTCCACTTTCGCATTGTATATCTGTTTAGTCAATCTTTCGTCATCCATTCTTTCCACATGTCCGAACTACCGGAGCATGCCTCATTTAGCTATACTTAGCCAAAAATAAATTTATTCGGAGTAGAATGCTAATTATTCCCCCCGCCGGGGTCCTCGGTTTGCCGTACCGGGAGGACTTAGTAGGCCCTGTTTACCGGGACAGGACCGAAGCCAAGAGGGACTCTGAGTTGGGCCGCGACTGCTCGAGTTAGGATGAACCAGTCGCAGCACCGGCCGCGGCTGTCTGCGGTCAGACGAGGATTGCCAAAAACAGACAAGTTACGACAGATGGCTGGACACTCCTACACAATTATAAGCCCCATATTCCCAAGGCAACATAAGACATTAACATTCTACGCAGACAAATCCACATGCAGAGGCTAGTATAAACATTTATTTATCCAATTAATACTTTAAAACCACATATCCTTAAAATTCAGCCTTAAAAAAGTCTTAATACAATACTCCGTTACAAAAATTATTGCTCTGACCGGAAACCGAACTGAGGACGCTCGCAAGACAGCCTCTGACCAAACGACATTTGGGAGACAGCTGGCCTATTAGTGGTCAAGAATAACCCCTAATTAGGCCAGTCTTTAGCTACTAAGTACTGAGTGGACAGTCTGTACGGCAGATGGGTGACCACAAATCCTTCAGTAATCATATGATAGGAGATCCCGTTGACCATTACTCTAATTGGAGCATAAAGTATAATTTTGTAGATAATGTTCATATTTTGGGGGGAGTGGTATCTTTGTAAAGTATAAAAGAAATACACACAGAAAAAATAAATGAGGAAAAAATAAATAATAAATCAATGAAATGGGAGTGGATAGCTTGATGACGGCTGACCCGGACGTATGGAAGAGGAAGACATGCTGCGCCGACCCCAGATGAACTGGGAGAAGGGCAAGAGGATGATAAAATCTATACTTATAATAAATCTGTAGAGAGGTCAATTCTGTACATTAAATATATTTTCAAAATAACTATCAGGGAGTGATTAGTGATCGATACTGATGCCAAAAATGCAATCAGTAAATTTTTTGTCTACTTGACGGATTTTAACGAAACTTGGTACAATTATTCTTCATACTCCTGGGCAGGTTATAGTATACTTTTCATCACGCTACAATCAATAGGAGCAGAGTAGTGAAGGGAAATGTTGGGAAAACGGGAGCAGTTACTCAATTTTTTAAGCTTCCGTCGCGTGTGCAGCCTTAATGGTTAAAGTTACATAGAAATCATGTATGACGGAAATAGTCTATATAATATTAACCATAAACGCGGGTGACACCGCTGGCACAGCTAGTAATTAATAAAAAGGCGTTGTCGTGGTGGCGCTAACACTTTAGTTAGTGTAAGATAGCATTTAAAAGGCACACGCAGACAAATCTGTAAAACTATTTTGGAAAACTATATTTCAAAACTTAAAATACATAGTCGCGCCCTGAAGATATAGAATCTAAAGAGAAGTAAACTGTTTGAACTATTTAACCGAAAATACAATTGATTCGGATTAGATGCAAAATTGTGAAAAATATAACAAATGCCTACACAATCACACACCCAATATATTCGACTACATTACATACATTGATCTGACTCCGAGGTAAGTAGCTTAAGCACTTGTGTTACGGATATCAGAAACAACAGTGATATTACAAATATATACTTAAATATTGGATATTAACACCCAGACACAGAACAAACACAAGTATCATACGAATGTTTGTCCTGGATGTGTATCGAACCCACAACCCTTGGCGCATGGGGCAGGGTCACTACCCAATAAGCCATCGAGCTTGTCTCTCTAATATGAACTCAATACACCATTAGTCACTTTTTTACGCCATGCCAAGTTACAGATACAGTTGGCACATTATTTTTAAATTCCATATATTTAATTAAAAATAAGAATCATTGAAGTACTTATTAATGAATAAACAGAAAATATTACCGCCACTTCAAAAAGTCGATTAGGCCGAGAAGAAAGGCAAGAAACTCGATAATTAGTATTTTTAAATGTCAACATTAACAATTATGTATTTATGTACATTTCATTTATTCATATTTAACCACAAATGTTATAATAATTGCAGCTATCATTTAATTATGACTAAATGAGAATTCATATTACTAATCCTACGAACATTATAAATGCGACAGTTTGTATGTATGGATGGATGTTTGTTACTCTTTCACAAAAAGACTACTGAATGGATTTTAATGAAACTTAAGAAGAATATAGCTCATACACCCGAATAACATATAGGCTATGTTTCATCGATGTACCACGCGAGCGAAGCCGCGGGCAGAGGCAGAAGCTAACCGTTAAAGCGTGGTTCAATAAAAAACATACTTACATTATAAATATTTAAGATTTTTTTTTTAATACAAACAATTGTCAATAGTCAACATAAACAAATTAATTTATCAAAACCGATCTCCGTGACACAATGGGCGTAGCGGCGTACACAAGGCCCCATAACTTTGGGCGCAAGATACCATTGACGGCTAGCTAGTGAAACGCCTTAAGTGTGAATTTTGAGAAAAAATCTTACTCCGAAAATATCTTAAAATTTGGGATTTTTTAATAGAAATGTTTACGTTTAAAACAATGTAGGTTCTTTCTTGTTATGTGAGATATACTATAAAACTTAAATAATATTAGATATCAACGTTATTTATGTGTGAGGTAAATTATTTTACTCAATAGTATGAAGTGATTGATTAACTGGTTAAATATTTTGTGTATTGAACATTTTATCAGTTTATATTAAAACTTGGTTTATACATGGCACACATGCTCTCACGTTCATATTTCAGGAAAAGGTAGGCAGAGTCTAGAGAACAGCAACCTCCTTTAACAATTTGCAACTAGTTATAAAATTGTGGAATGATGTAGGAGCCGCGGAAGGCCCAGGCTTACCTACCACGACCAGATTGGTTGTATTAACAGAAGGTGATCTTAGGAGGCATAAAAACCGTAGAGTTTGTATGAAAAGGATCATGAATGTTAAAGAGGCCAGTGAGGTGTAAGGACCGTGGCATATGGCGTTCGGTTCTCTTTGCCTACACCGCTGGGGAAGTGGCGTGAAGTTTAGTTAGTTAGTTTATAAAATTTACTACTTGTATATACAAAAATTATGAAAATATAAAGACAAGTACCTACATAACGCCTATACAATTACATACCACAACCCCATACACCACAATCGCAATTTACGACATGCCCGCAAGGGCCATTGCTTCATTCTCAATAACTCCCAGACCAACGAGATACGAAGTTTCATAATCAAGAAATTCAAGATATACCGTTTTACGCACGTCCCTTCACTTACTCTATCAATCGCTAGACCACCCAAGCGCACGCGCAGGTAACGATTGTCAATTTGACGCAAAAACAGCTGTAAAGAGGCCGCCATCTATAAATTACTTTAGCAATGGCGGCGACCTGTCAAAACATTGTTACGGCCTGGGAGGTAGGCGGCGGGGTGATTAATAGCCAATTATATTATTAAAAGAGGATTTCACGTATGTATTTTTTATTTGGAGACGCGGTTTACACACAAACAGTGTTTAGTATAGTATAATGTATTTAAAATGGCCTATATTCGTCTGGGGCTTCAAAATAAATAAATTCTACAGACTGACACACCAATTCCCTAGTTCCAAACTAAGGTTATGCTTGTACTATGGATATTAGGTGAACGGATAGACATACTTACTTAAATACGTTTATAAACATCCATGACTCGAGTACAAATGTCCATTTTCATCACACGAAACATTTGCCCCTAGCGGGATTCGAAACCACGACCCTAGGTTTCATGATTGGCTCGATGGCGCATTCGGTAGAGACCATGCCCCATGCGCCAAAAGTCGTGGGTTCGATTCCCACCCAGGACAAACATTCGTGTGATGAATACTTGTGTTTGATTTGTGTCTGGGTGTTTAAGTATATATTTGTAAAACCACTGTTGATTCTGATATCCGTAACACAAGTGCTTAAGCTACTTACCTCGGAGTTAGATCAATGTATGTGATGTCGGCGGATATTTATTTATTTATTATTATTAGTTATTAAAACAGTATAAAAATAACTGTATATCGAATAATAGCTGTGACCGCGGTTTCACCCGCGTTTAGGGTTAATGTTTTATAGCCTATAGCCTGAACAATACAATACAAAAATATACTTTTAATTAGGACCAGTAATTTACACAATCCCGATACATCATTAGTCGTCTTTTACGACATGAAAGGCAAGGAAAAGATGGTACATTATTTTTAAGTCCCAGACCAATATATGGAACTAATTTATTTTAGCCATTCTGGTTTTGGAATTCTAGATTATGATCTATAAAGACACTAGGTGACCCGGCGAACTTCGTTCCGCCTAACAGTCAATGACACATAATCGGGTTAAATAAATTGAGATGTAAGCTATCCTATCTTTCAAGTTGGATCAAACTGCACACGGTGTGCAAATTTGATTAAAATCGGTTAAGTAGTTTCGGAGTCCATCGCGGACAAACAACGTGACGCGTAATTTATATATATTAATATATACAATCACAAAGTCTCATAAATACATCTTCAAAACATCTCCGACGTTACATAATCACATAACAATCACATGGCAAGTCATAATTGCATGTTACCCATAACTTTCCCATAAAATCATCAACATTAACATTTTTGATTTAGTTTTCAAACCGGCGATATAATTATTAACTTTTTTACCTTTTTCCATTCCCATAAATAACAGAATCCCATAGGAACAGCCGTGGTGAAGGTCTCTGGTAATTTGGGTGAAAAAACACCATAGATAATAGAGCTTATAGCGAGGAAAATACAGAAGGGCTTATTATTTGATTGTTCTGAGCTTTTACCAGGAAGCTTTTAACTTTTTTAATTATTGATACCTTTCGAAGGAGCTTTGCATAGCGTCATTGTTGGAACAAGGGTATTTTGACAAGGCAAATGGAAATTTCAATAATTTTTATAATAATTGTTTGTCTCTGCCTACCCCGCTAGCAAATTGGCGTGAAGCTATATAGTTATATTTTTTGTCAAAAGATTTGTCATCGAATTGAAGTTCTTTTTTAACAGCATCTGTGTGACAAGTGATTAAAGGAAGATCTTGTCAAATACTTATTGATTAATGACAGCTTAACCTTTAGATACAGATCTTAGTTAAAAGAAAGATTGGATATAATTTTCTACATTCGCGAAAGAAATTGCAACCAGAAAATATTAGATAAAAAAACTGCTAATAAATAATCGCATGTAACTGTCTGCCCTCTGTACATAATTTTCCGTAGCATAGATAATATAGAGTCATCGTGCCGACCATAGATTATATGAAGTCATCCCGCGGCTACGGGTTGCCGCCGCCATTATTATTAAAAAACAATCCAACATGGCGGATAGTTTTGGCAGTAGGGTGATCATAGTTTTGTTAAATACTCAGACATTCCACCTTATAACTTACGATAAGGAGAGTTATGCATACTTGTGTTTGTTCTGTGTCTGGGTGTTAGTGTTAATATCCAATATTTAAGTATATAATTGTACTAATACTACTGTTGTTTCTGATATCCGCAACACAAGTGCTTAAGCTACTTACCTCGGAATCAGATCAATGTATGTGATGTAGTCGAATATAAATTTTTGAAGTCAGTTAAAATCTTACTCGTGTTAATAAATAAATAAATAAATTCTTCAGACTGACACACCAATTCCCTAGTCCCAAACTAAGCTTATGCTTGTGCTATGGATACTAGGTGAACGGATAGACATACTTAAATACGTTTATAAACATCCATGACTCGAGTACAAATGTCCATGTTCATCACACGAAACATTTGTCCCTAGCGGGATTCGAACCCGCGACCCTTGGATTCGTGGCCAGGCTCTCTGACCACTCGACCAACGGGCCAGTCAAAATAACGAATTAACACACAAATTCATTAAACTCTGATTAGTATTTGTAGTCTACGTTGAAAGATATCTATACTAATAATAATATTAAAAAGAGGAATGATTTTATGGTTCGTTTGTAATGAATAGTTACGTAAGTAGTTTTTGAAGCCTATTAATATAAAAAAACCTGTTTATAAATTTAAACCTGCTTATAAATAAAGTTTGTAAATTGTATTTTTACTTCATTTATTTCGTTTTCACATGTATTTTTGGTACCAAATAAAAATGTTTTCTTTCTTTCTTTCTCTTTCTTTCTTTCTATATGAAAATATAAACAGGTTTTTTATGAACAATAAACAAATATTATTGTCCTAATCTCACTAGAACGTGCAGACACCCCGAATTGGACAACACCAAAAAACGTCGGAGAGTAAGATAATTATTATTTTACGCGTTGAGTAAATTATATACTCTATGGTCCATAGAAGAGCCTACCACCACTTTATGGGGACCTCTAAATACCACAATATCAATTCAGAAGCAAAGATCTTCTTAAACTGGTTGGTAGATCACACCCAATTTGACAAGACCCACTGAAGTGAAATCTTTTAAAAAAATAAGGGGTCACCTTAAAATGGTTGGTTGTAAATTATTAATTTCAACCAGTGCGGCCTTTTTGGGCGTTGAACAGAGACAGGGAGAGTGATTAGCGGTGAGTTGGAGAGAGACGGGAGATTTTAAGATATCGAGCTTATGCCGCTTTGGTGATTATTGTTTTTGTATACAGGCTGATGTGGGGATGTTTATTTATTTTGGAAAATATCATCGTATTTGTAATACCCGAAGGGGTGCAGAGTTCAAGGAGCATTAAGACATTTTAATTATTGATATACATACATAGGTAAATGACATACATACATACATACATACATATCACCACGTCCGTAATCTCCGAAGGGGTAGGTAGAGTCAAAGGAGCAGCTAGCGCCCTTAACTACATTCTGCCAAAAAATAAAACTGGTTTGCGTAAGATGGAGAATTGTGAAAAAGTAGTGACAAGTGGCTAGCTCGTCGCCTACACAATCACACACCCAACCCGATTTAGCATTAGTCGCTTTTTACGACATGCTAGGCAAGTAACACAGTTGGCACGTTATTTTTAAGTCCCAGACCAACATGAGACATTAAATTAATATTAATTAAGCAATATATAAATGTAATCTAACAAAATCGCACTCAAAAATTAATATTAACATAAAAATTACTTTCAGATCACCCTGTACATATAATCTCGGAATCAACCGACGTGATAATTCGTTCCCGAGCCGGGACGGACGGACGGACAAATGTAATGTTTTTATTTATATCATCTTGATGTATAAATAATGCGCCGGCGCTGATGACATTTTCACAATAATTGCTTACAAGAGATACGGATTTTTGAAAATATTTCCATTTTTTTTTCGTTTATCCCTTTTTAATAAAAATACTAAGTGTTGCCCGCTGCTTCGGTCGCGTTTTAAACGGTAAATGTTTATTCGTATTCTAATTGGATTTATTATTTTAGAAGCGAGTGAGGTGTGTAAGGATCGTGCCATATGGCGTTCGGTTCTCTCTGCCTACCCGGCTAGGGAAGTGGCGTGAAGTTAGTTAGTTAGTAAGTATGTCCCATGTTGGTCTGGGACTGAAAAATAATATGCGATCTGTGTTCCTTGCCTAGCATGTCGTAAAAGGCGACTAATGGCATATCGGGTTGGGTATGTGATTGTGTAGGCGACGAGCTAGCCACTTGTCACTACTTTTCACAATTTTCCATCTATCCCAGTTTTTCTTTAGTTAAGGGAGGACGCCCCTTTGACTCTGCCAACCCCCTTTAGGGATTACGAGCGTGATGATATGTTATTTATTTATTTATTATCTTCCGTCTCTGTCTATTCAAAAGTACAATAGATAGAAAAAGTCTCTATCGATCGTGGGACCAAAGTGTGTTGTACAAAACATTTTGGTACGTAATCATCTCCTCAGATTAGATATTTTTTGTCTGTCTGTTTATTTTCCTGGCTTTTTGTGGCGGCTACGAAATTGAGTTTTTAGGGTTTCTCGATAAAATGTGATAAACCATTTAATGTATTATATACTTTTCAGTAAATAAATAAATAAAATAAATAAATATCAGACAACATCACATACATTGATCTGACTCCGAGGTAAGTAGCTTAAGCACTTGTGTTACGGATATCAGAATCAACAGTGGTATTACAAATATATACTTAAATATTGGATATTAACACCCAGACACAAAACAAGCACAAGTATTCATCATACGAATATTTGTCCTGGGTGGGGATCGAGCCCACAACTCTTGGCGCATGGGGCAGGGTCACTACCGAATGCGCTATCGAGCTTGTCAATAAATATGTATCTATACTTATAACTACATATTATAAGGATGAACAGTTTATTTGTTTATACGCGCTAATCTCAGTAACAACTGGTCTTATTTGAAAAATTCTTTCAGTGTTAGATAGCCCATTTATCGAGGAAGGCTATATAACATTAAGAAAAGAAAAAGAAAAGAAACCTTATTTATTTGGTGCATAAAACTTAACCTATAACAAATATTAACGATACAACAAACATTATGGATAAAATCGTATAGTTATAACAAAATATTATAACAAAAAGTTTATGATATGCTGCCAAAATGGTAGCCACTCAGCATTTGTCATGACGTTGTGGCGACATGGCAGGCTCACAGCTAGTGTATAATATATTCGATGACAGATATAGAGTTTAGATGAAATAAGAATACGGGTACTTTAGTCTAGGCCTTAAAATAATGTGTCAACTGTATTCTTCGACTAGTAGGTATGTCGTAATAGGCGACTGATAGGTTTGTGATTATGTAGGTGAAGTCAGTAGTCATCAAATTTCGTTTTAGGCATAGAGATAAGTTATTATTCATTAAGACTGGCCCGTTGGTCGAGTGGTCAGAGACCCTGGTCACGAAACCAAGGGTCGCGGGTTCGAATCCCGCTAGGGGCAAATGTTTCGTGTGATGAATATGGACATTTGTACTCGAGTCATGGATATTTATAAACGTGTTTAAGTATGTACATCCGTTCGCCTAGTATCCATAGCACATGCATAAGCTTAGTTTGGAACTAGGGATTGGTGTGTCAGTCTGGAGAATTTATTTGTTTATTTATTTATTTATATTATTTAAGTAAACTCACTTGTTACTACTTTTCGCAATTTTTCATTTAATACACTTACATTTTTGGGTAAATGTGGTTTAAGGAGCTCATTAATCCTTAGACTATGCCCTACCCCTTCAGGGATTGCAGACGTTATAGTATGTATGGTTGTATGTAAGTAATCAACTTATCCCATGTTGGTCTGGGACAAAAAAAAAGAATATGCCAACTGTGTTTCTTGCCTAGCATGTCGTAAAAGGCGACTAATGGTTTACGGGCTTTTGGGTATGTGACTGAGTAGGTGACGAGCTAGCTTGTCACTGCTTTTTCGCATTTTTCCATCTAATCCAGCCCGGCTTTATTTTTGGCTGCATGTGGTTGAAGGGTCCTGCTGCCCCTTTGACTCTGCCTGCCCCTTCGGGGATTATGGGCATGATGTTATGTATGTATGTATGTAATCAACTTACTAAAGTAGACGTCTACAGAACCCGGTGCACTCTTGACCGTTTTTTTTACTCTAGAAACAGAGTTGTAACGCCACGATACCCGTGTAATTCGGCCGGGGGGGGGGGGGGGGGATAAGGGGGAATTGGGTGTAGGTCAATGATCTTGATGTAGCAAATGTCTGGAGTAAGTAGGTATCGTGTTGGACTTAGCATCTTAGCGGGCCTAATTGTTAGACTAACAATTAGGTAACAACTGTGTTCTTTGCCTAGCATGCCGTAAATGGCGACTAATCGTGTATTTGTGATTGTGTAGGCGATTAGTACATTACGTGTTTAAGTATGTCCGTGGTCTAGTATTAATAGTATAACCCTAAACAAATAATAATTTGTGCTGGCAAAAAAAAAATTTAGTTGTTTATTAACTAGCTTTTATCCGTGGTTATGCTCGCTGAGCGGTGGTAGCTCAATGGTAAGGACACGCGCCTCTTAACCGAGGAGTGCGGGTTCAAACCCCGGCATGTACCTCTAGATTTTAAAAAATCTATGTACATATTTATACCACTAGCTCGACGGTGAGGGAAAACATCGTGATGAAACCTACAAATTCAAACAACTTTGAATTTGTAACCATGATCCAAAAATTGTCTGGTTCCCCTATCTTAGGGTTACGAAGGTCAGATCGGCAGTCGCTTCAATGTAATTACCAGACTCGCTAAATCCTGGATCATGGTCTAAGCGGACCCCGTCTAAGCACGGGACATAACGCTAGGAAGATGATGATGATCCGTGGTTATGCTCAATTGGAAATCAGTCTGTTACAGGGTGACTCTAAAGTGCGTCCAACAGGATCGATAAATTTATCTGGGGTAAAAATACTAAATGTCGATTTTTAGAGTTAAAATTTTAGTGTACCTACCTAATTTCATTGCAATCGGCTTAGCAAAATAGTGGTGAAAAAATAACAGAAAGAGTTGTAGGGAAGTGATGTTCGACTATTTGTACTCCAGTCATGAATGTTTATAAACGTATTTAAGTATGTCTATCCGTTCACCTAGTATCCATAGCACAAGCATTAGCTTAGTTTGGGACTAGGGAATTGGTGTGTAATTTAATTTATTTATTTATTAATGTGTATATTATTTATCTCAAGCCATCTTGCAAAAGCCACGAGGCTAACAAACTAATACCGATGTTAATACTTAAAATGTTTTATCCACAAGCCTGACATGGCTGACGGAAAATAAAGCTGATGATTTAAAAAAAATAAAAACGAAAAGAAAAAAATAACATGGCGCTCAATTCCCTTTTTGAAGAGACCAATAAGAAATCGCGGGCGATACGCGCCGGTGTTCTACCGAATTTTGAAATCGGAGACGGTTTTGGAACAAAGGACAATGGAGATGCCCTTGATAGTACAGTAACTTTTTCTTTCAATACTAATATTGTAAAGAGGAAAGATTTGTATTTTTGTGTATGTTTGTAATGAATAAACTCAAAAACTACTGTGCCGATTTCAAAAATTCTTTCACCATCGGAAAGCTACATTATTCGGAAGTAACTTAGGCGATATTTTATCCCCATATTCCCAAGGAAACGGGAACTACGCGGGTGAAACCGCGGGACGCTGCTAGTTTAAGATACATTTGTTAAGCATGTAAATAAATTGCGAAAGAGACTAGACATACAAATACGTCACTCTGTCTCGTTTTCATGTCTAGACCACTTAACGGATCTTGATGATTGAACTTTTCTACTAAAAGGACATAGGAAACAATTCATGCCGGTAAAATTAAGGAAAATTACACAGATACAGATATACGGATTTCGCCATCAAAATATTCATTGTTCAAACCAGCTCCATTTTTCTCTTATGCCCTACAATATTGCCTCCGAAAACCATTTCAAAATAAGAACAAGAGCGTTCCAAACTCAAATCTCGCGCCGCTGCATATAAATTTGTTCTCAGCTTTTTTTTCATAAAATTTAAGGCGACGGTAACCTTGCGATAAAGTGCTTACCGACTTATTTGCGGACAGTAACTTTTTTAAGTAATTTATTGAAATGAGTATTTTATATGCACCGGACCTCTTTAGGCTATCTAATATGGCGATACGCGAGTCCCTTTCGTTTTAAATTGTGTTTTTTTCTTTTTTATCTTTAATTTTCGTCCTTAAACGGTCGTATAATGTGTTATGGCATTCCAGGGTTTTGGTTTTATTTAGCTGGGGTATGTAAAAGCCACATGTAATTATCTATTATGATTATGTAGTTTGAACATCGTTCTGTGATTTTTTTGCACAAGTGTCTAGCGTGATAATACTTGTAGCGTTAATAAAGTATGAAAAAATGCAAACAAATATAAATATCATTTTATTAGACTAGACCAGCTATATTCAAAGTGTGTTCCTCGGGACCCTGGGACTACACCTTTCTGGGGGTCCACGAAAATAGGTACTGATCAAAATTAATAAAATTCTAACTAAGGCTCCAGGTCAAAAAGCTAAATTTTAATTTTACGTATCTACGACGACGCGGGTTCGATACCCTCCGCCTGCACCCCAATTTGCAAAAATAATTTGCAAAAAAAATCCGAAAGGGTTCCGTAGCCAAACTAGTTTGAGAACCGCTGAACTAGACTAACTAAAAACACTACTGATATCTGCTACACCGATTTTTATGATATTTATATAGATAGACAAGATCATGGAGACTAAGTTAATTTTCGAAAGTAAAACTTGACGGTTTAGAAATTCTGCAATAACCCCGTTTCGTATTCTCGTGTTATCTATACTTATAATAAATCTGTAGAGGTCAATTCTGTACATGAAATATATTTTCAAAATAACTATCAGGGGGTGATTAGTGATCGATACTGATGCCAAAAATGCAATCAGTAAAATTTTTGTCTGTCTGTCTGTATGTTCCTTATAGAAACAAAAACTACTTGACAGATTTTAACGAAACTTGGTACAGTTATTCTTTATACTCCTGGGCAGGTTATAGTATATTTTTCATCACGCTACAATTAATATGAGCAGAGTAGTGAAGGGAAATGTTGGGAAAACGGGAGAAGTTACTCCATTTTTTAAGCTTCCGTCGCGTGTGCAGCCTTAATGGTTAAAGTTACATACAAATCATGTATGACGGAAATAGTCTTTATAATATTAACTATAAACGCGGGTGACACCGCTGGCACAGCTAGTATTTAATATAAACAGTATTACGGTCCTATATTTTACTGTGCCTGTTTAGTAGATTTCGCGCCCTCTCCAGTAATGGTTTTTCCTGGTCGCTGGTGCAAGTCATGGGATAACGATTTCAGGTTCTTTTTATTAACGAGTACTTTTTGAGAACGTCTCCAACTCTACTTACACGTTTTAATCTTAATGTAGGTTATGGACAATTTGTGTGTTTGATGTGATTTGAATCTATTCAGTTAATTTTACTTTAAAAAGTACATATATACATAACATCACGCCCGCAATCCCCTAAGGGGTAGGCAGAGTCAAAGGGACAAAGTAAAAAAGTAATTACCTACTCCAAAATCAGTTTATTTCCTTATATATATTTATCCGTCCACCATACATTTGTTGCGGCTAACAATAGGTTGACTGTCCCATTTATATATATATTCATCCGTACACATCTCTATTCTATCACCATTTATTTATTATGGTATATGGTTGACTGGCTCGATGGCGAATTCGGTAGTGACCCTGCCCCATGCGCCGAGAGTTGTGGGTTCGATCCGCACCCAGAACAAATTTTCGTATGATGAATACTTGTGTTTGTTCTGTGTCTGGGTGTTAATATCCAATATTTAAGTATATATTTGTAATACCGCTGATTCTGATATCCGTAATACAAGTGCTTTATCTACTTACCGCGGAATCAGATCAATGTATGTGATGTCGTCGAATATTTATTTATTTATCAATTTATACATTTATCCACTCATCCATTCACTTAAACAACTCACTAGTATCCATTCATTTATCTAACCATCCTTCTTACAAACTCTCTCTATTACAATACTAAAACTACACAAAATAAACGCATAAACCCGGGTTTATACTTCTAAGAACAGGGGTGGCGAACCTTTTTTAACAAACGTGCCTACGTTGCTAAAAAGTCAATATAATTGGTTCTTGATGTGCCCGGGAGTGGCTGATGACGATGTTATTGTCAATCATTAATAATAAATAAATAATAATAAATAAATATATATTCAACGACATCACATACATTGATCTGACTCCGAAGAAAGTAGCTTAAGCACTTGTGTTACGGATATCAGAAACAACAGTGGTAATACAAATATATACTTAAATATTGGATATAAACACCCAGACACAGAACAAACACAAGTATTCATCACACGAATGTTTGTCCTGGGTGGGGATCGAGCCCACAACTCTCGGCGCATGGGGCAGGGTCACTACCGAAACCATCAAGCTTGTCATTGTTGTACATGTTGTGATCTCAAAGGAATGCGTGCCCGCCATTTTGTGCAACGTGCCACTTGAAGCACGCGTGCCAATGGTTCGCCATCACTGTCTTAGAACCTAACATTAAACTTCTTTGATAGAAAAAAAAAGCATAAAACCTCCGCTTATCACTCGCGCCTCCCTCGTCCTCCGGGGTGATTGTTAATATTAGCAGAAGACGAGGAGGAGCGACCCCGCAGGATACAGGATACTTTGTCAAGTGATTTCATAACACATCGATAAAATTTGATTGTCCCATGTCGGTATGGGACTTAAAAATAATGTGCCAACTGTGTTTCTTGCCTAGCATGTCGTAAAAGGCGACTAATGGTTGGGGTTTTGGGTATGTGATTGTGTAGGCGACAAGCTAGCCACTTGTCACTATTTTTTCGCAATTTTTCATCTAACCCAGCCCAATTTTATATTTGGCTTAACGTGGTTAAAGCTTTAACCACGTTAAGCCAAATATAAAATTGGGCTGGGTTAGAGCTTCTAGAAGCTTCCTGCCTCTTTAACTCGGATTAAATAAATTTACCAGACTGACACACCAACCTCCTAGTTCCAAATTAAGTTTAAAACTTGTGCTATAGATAATAGGTGAACGAATACATACTTAAATAACTTAATAAACATCCATGACTTGAGTACAAATGTCCATATGCAACACGAAACATTTGCCCCTAGCGGGATTCGAACCCGACCCTTGGTTTCGTGGCCAGGGTCTCTGTCACTCGACCAACGGGCCTGTCATATTATATTTACAACATTAAAATCATAACCCTCCCTCTAATCTCCGCAGTCGGTAAACAATAAGCAAAAAACTAAATAATATAATCTACTTAAACCCTTATTCATTGCTGCGCTTAAAATAGTTAAACTAATTTCATCCCCTATCTGTGGGACATAAAAGGTTATTATTTATGAACTGCGTGTAATACACCCTGTGTAACACCCTCTCACAATTAGGGCACCCCAGGGGATAAATAACAATGGAACCACCCTAACTGAAAGAGGAACAGAGAGGCATCTGTGAGGCTGGTCTTAGTTATGTTAGTTTGGGACTTAGAAATAATATGTCAACTGTGTTTCTTACCTAGCATGTCGTAAAAGGTGACTACGACGTAGGTATATCGGGTTTTGGGTGTGTGATTGTGTAGGCTACGAGCTAGCCACTTGTCGTGACATTTTTTTAAATTCTCTGCCTACCCTGATACATTTTCAAAATTCTCTGCCTACCCTGATTTGACTGGACCAGGACAAATATTCGTATGATGAATGGTTGTTCTGGGTGGTTATCGAACCCACAACTCTTGGCGCATAGGGTAGGGTCACTACCGAATGCGCCATCGAGCCAGTCAGTTAGCGCATTCTACATTCTTTTTAAGTCCCAGACCAACATGGGACTTTTGGTTTATTGACTATAATATAAGGTGTCCGCAGAAAACCAGCGTCGTGGCACACTGTGTCTCGACAATAGCTGAGCGGAGGCCTATTTGGCTACATATAGTTTAGTATAGTTATAGTTTTAGTTTGTAAGCAAATTTTGTAATGTGCCAAATAAACATTTATTCCATTCTATTCTATTCTATTCTATATTTAGAATATAAATCGGACGCTAGGAGGAAGACTGTACTGCTATTCCGAGTACTGTACCTATGGGGTCTGTAAGCGGTTTATGGGGCTTGTTCCCCTGAGATTGGGCGTGACGTCATGTTGACGTAACAGATTATCCGACCGCACCACAAAGAGATGTGAACTGGCGATTAAAAAAATTATATTCTTTGTGTTTATAGGAAGCCTTAACCCGTTTAGGAGTTGAGGATGAAAATATTTAGTTAAGAATTTTTTTTTCGTTGTTAAAGTTTCAATAGACTAGTGACTATAATCATTAATTAGGCCGTTAGTTAGATTTGAAATCCAGAGGTACGTGCCCGGATTTGAACCCGCACCCCTCGGATATAAGGTATTTTCTTACCATTAAACTACCACCGCATGTTTGCCTTGTTTTAGTATAAAAAAATTTACGTCGTGTCCCTACATAAAGTAAGTGTCGATCTTATGGTTATCTTTAAAAACTTATAAAACAATAAAAAATTTGTAAGTAGGTACACCATAATAAAATTACTTTACAAATAGTCGAAAAAATCAACATGTGTCCGATTTTTTATCGAAAACCCATCGAAAAACGGCACTCGAATTTATTTTTACAACCGACCAAGCGCGTGTTCACATATTTTTTTTCGTAACACCGGTAGTCGGGAAACAATCATTCAAAGAGTGTTTACTCCAATTGTTTATTCAACAAATAACTTTTTGTCAACAATATATTGCTTGCCTCGGGAATTTCAACCTTATTATTACGAAAATTAGAGTCATATGCTTGAGTGGTATCGCGAAATTCGCCTTTTGTAGCACGCGTCATTTTTCAAACAAAATTTTAAGTCGTATCCAATTTATCTTGACCTCTTTACTCAAATTGTTTGTTTGAAAAGAAATGCCAAATTAAATTAGCCAGTTAAAAGAAAACTTTTGTATTTAGAACCCGCCCGTATGTTTCTTTACAAAAGTTTGTATGGAGTGGCCAGTTACCAGTGTACTTTGAGCCTTACGTCCGATGAGATAGTAAGATGGAAAGGGTCATTCAAATATGGCGGCGTCTATTGTTTTGAACAATACAAAATTGCCGGTATTGTATTGCAGTCATTACGATGGTCAGTTTTGCGGTTGACAGCTGATGTAGTCCGTTTGTACAACCATCTTTTTGTTTACAAAAACAAATTTTGCATTCACTTTTGTCCGGTCTGTTGTGGCGGGCCACTTTGAGGGCGGGAAAATTGACAGCTGTCAAGATTTTTTTTCAGACTTTTTTGGAGAAAAGTCCGAATTCCTTTATGGGGTTATGTTTGAGGCTCGAACAAATTGTTTGGACATGTGTCGCAAAATAAACAAGTTTAGGCAGGTGGTTCTCTAAGCACGAGTGCGAGCAGATGGTGAAAATTGTGGTCTGAATCTTTGTATTCTTTACAAGAAGCTTGCTTCCTGTACAAAATACAAAGTCAAAGTTAACGTCAAAATATTCTTTATGTATATTTCGTCTAATCGTCAATTACAAAACCAACCCTATAGATTTGTGAAAATTGCCACCATTTTGGCAGAGGTTTATTTACTTATCCCAAGGGATGTATAACACAGGAGGAGAGTGTTTCGTATATGTGGTCTAAATCTCCTTCACACATACATACATACATACATGACCGCAATCCCCGAAGGGGGGAGGGGCATATTTCAAAGAGCAGTAGTACTTAATTGGAAAATTTATAAACTGTGTACTGACAGGTATACATACTTACATACAAGAAATACTTGCGCATTCATAGCATTATTAATGATAGTACGAATTATAATTGTGGCCAAACATATTTTCCTGTGCCGCTCGCGACTACTATGGCCTACCTAGAATACTTCTTGAATGATGTTAAATGGAGTATGTATGTGTGAATTGGAACCGCATACATTGAAGTTTTGTTAAGCAATTTTCAACCAATTTAACAATTTTTCCGTCTTAATGCGTATCGATAAAACCTTTTTACACACTCGGTTTACACTTCAAGATGTAATCTTTCACATCCAATTTAAATCGTCAATCTTATCTTACATTGACCATTCATCTATTGAAAGAAAAAACGCAACAACATTTAAGTCTTACACAAATCAGACCTACATCATGGATCTGAAGTCGCCGCTACGAAAAAAAATAGAAAAAAAGTTTACAAACCTTAAGGTAAATGTTACCTTTGCCGATCGCAGAAAAAGTAAGCGACAATATGTCACAGGTACGACAATGGCGGACTATAAATGTCAAAATATTTTCGAAATGCGCACGCCTGCGGCGCGGGGCGCTTTGCGCGCGCCGCTAAAGTGGCGCGCTGGTTTCGGGATGGGTGACCACGGTTTTGGGTGTTAGGAGACTTTGTAGAGATTTATTTCCAGCTAAATGATCCTTCATTTAGCTGGAAATAAATTCGGTGCGTTATCGGCCGTCTAAAAACGAGTCTTCATCGAAATTGTTGGCAATTTCAGTTTCCAACTGTTTGCAACTCTTTAGAAAATCGCCAACTTTTGTTTTCATTGTGTCTACACTGAGTCGGCATAAATTTGAAAAATGTGTCAGGCATGTTTATATTTGTTTCTAAATTAGCGCCTCCACAGAGCCAATTAATATCTGCAACAAGCGTATTCTTTCATGTTTATTGCCAAAAATAGAAACACGTTTCCCAATTTTTTTTTTAAATTTTTGTTACACAAGGAAATTACATAAACTTTTGTCACCAACACGTGCTAACAATACAAAAGTTGGCCAATTTGTAAATCTCAGTATAAAAATGTTCTTTTTTAAAGTGCAAACTTTAGGGGTATACAATTAAACTATAATCTTAATAATATATATATAGGTATAAACGGTCGAATTGAGAACCTCCTCCTTTTTTTTAAGTCGGTTGAAAATATTTTGAAATATTGTATTTTTAAATTAGCGGAGTTTAATGCATACTTTTTACACCTTTTTTTTATTTATTTAACGGGTTTTGGGGTAGAATTTTATATGCTGTATCTGGGTAGACTGGCCCGTTGGTCGAGTGGTCAGAGACCCTGGCCACGAAACCAAGGGTCACGGGTTCGAATACCGCTAGGGGCAAATGTTTCGTCTGAACATGGACATTAGTACTCGTTTCATGGATGTTTATAAACGTATTTAAGAATGTCTATCTGTTCGCCTAGTATCCATAGTACAAGCTTAGTATGGAACTAGGGAATTGGTGTGTCAGTCTGAACAATTTTTTTTTAAATTTCTTTTGTCCCAAATGCTTCTCAAATCAAAACCACCCTACAGCTCTCACCAACCTTTGTGCAAAGAGGAACTATGTCTCGACACTTCGTCTATTTACCTTTTTTTCGCACACAACGGAACTCTTTGCGTTAGCCGACTTTTGTAATGAAACAGATCGGATTTGTAAAATTGCCTCTTTGCGACCATTTCTATGGTGTAATGGGATTTGACGTCATTGTCCGTGCTGGTTACCTTTGTAAGGGAAATAATAGGTGTGTACATGAATGGTATTGGATGAGGTGATATTTTGTCGCTTTTTGGTTTAGCAATGAAAGCCTTTTTGTAAATAATAAGTAAATAATAATAAATATCCAACGACATCACATACATTGATCTGACTGCGGGGTAAGTAGCTTAAGCACTTGTGTTACGGATATCAGAATCAACAGTGGTATTACAAATATATTCTTAAATATTGGATATAAACACCCAGACACAGAACAAACACAAGTATTCATCACACGAATGTTTGTCCTGGGTGGGAATCGAACCCACAACTCTTGGCGCATGGGGCAGAGTCACTACCGAATGCGCCATCGGGCCAGTCAATAAATTATAAGTAGATGTCGGATATTATTATGATAGGATTGTTAGTCGAGTGCTCAGAGAGACTAGACATGACCCAAGGTCGCAGGTTCGAATCCTCCTGGACGGTGAGATGGATATTTCGTATGATGAACGTGGATTTGTATGTTTGGGTGTGTGATTGTGTAGGCGACGAGCTAGCCACTTGTCACTACTTTTTCACAATTTTCTATTTAACCCAGCCCAGTTTAATTTTAGCTAAGGGAGGACGTCCCTTTGAGTCTGCCCCCTTAGGGGACTACGGGCGTGATGGTATGTATGTATGAACATGGACATTTGTACTCGAGTCATGGTTATTTATAAACATATTTAAGGACGTTAATCTATTTATTTATTTATACTAACAGCTATACATACAACTATTACATAACAATCACATAATACAGTAGTACCTATTATATATGTTAGCCAATAATTAGCACACACAACATTATTTGCCAATTAATTATATACAATGGTTAAAAATAATATGTAGATATAGAATTAAAAGAAATAATAAAAAGTAATAATGAATTGTTAATATATACCGAGCAGTTTCAGCAGAGTATCTCTGTAGGCCTTTTGAGAGGTGTGCCTTGCCGCACGTAGTAAAATATAGCACGTATCCCACGTACGAGATACAACATGATCAAGCATTTACTAACAGATAGAGTGGTATATAAACTGTAATACAACGTTAAATAAATCAGTCATCTTCAGACATTTACAAGACATCTGCCAACCTTCGTCTCAATCCACACCAGTCCAATACGCGGTTATATTTGGTGATCCCGACGTGCTGGGGTAGTTGAGACTTATACCAACTGTTGTCTCAATTACCCCAGTCCCATACGCGGTTAAAAGAGGCGTTAAAGACATCTAAATCGGAGGACTTGCCCGTTGGCCGAGTGGTCAGAGACCCTGGCCACGAAACCAAGGGTCGCGGGTTCGAATCCCGCTAGGGGCAAATGTTTCGTGTGATGAACATGGACATTTGTACTCGAGTCATGGATGTTTATAAACGTATTTAAGTATGTCTATCCGTTCGCCTAGTATCCATAGTACAAGCATAAGCTTAGTTTGGAACTAGGGAATTGGTGTGTCAGTCTGGAGAATTTATTATTTATTTATTATTATTACTTCGTCTATCTGTTACCATAACACAAGAATACGTGCTTTTTTATCCAAGCATTATCAAAGATTTAATAAGTATACTAATTACATTGAAGCGACTGTCTGACAGCGTCGGAGGAGGCATGCTCCGGTGGTTCGGACATGTGGAAAGAATGGATGACGAAAGATTGACTAAACAGATATACAATGCGAAAGTGGAAGGATGTAGGAGCCGCGGAAGGCCCAGGCTCACCTACCACGACCAGATTGGTCGTGTATTAACAGAAGGTGATGTTAGGAGTCATAAAAACCGTAGAGCTTGTATGAAAAGGATTATGAATGTTGAAGAGAGAGAGGTGTGTAAGGATCGTGCCATATGGCGTTCGGTTCTCTCTGCCTACCCCGCTAGGGAAGTGGCATGAAGTTAAGTTAGTTAGATGGTCGATTTGACGTTCGTTACCCTTAGGTAGAGGAACCAGACCATTTGGATCATGTTACACATCCATAGTTGTTTATATGTGCAGGTTTCGTTGTAATGTTTTCCTTCACCGCGGGGTTAGTGGTACAACTACTATAATTGTTTTTTTTATAAAATCAGATGCACTTGTACGTGCTCGGATTTGAATCCGCACCCCTCGGATATGAGACACGTGTTCTTACCATTAAACTACTGTAATTCTCATAGCCCATTGATATAAATGATAATAAACAAATACTTTACATTTTTTGTCAATAAAATAAAACATTTTAAACAAAAATATAATTTCAATAACAGCCATTTATCATACAACTAATGAACCCTAAAAAATTAAACACCGTACTTCCAAAGCTATAGCGAAAAAAAAACACAACAAGCCATAGACAACACAATAAAACATTGTTATTTTTGTTTTCCCACAGACAAGACGATAAAATACAAAATTGATATCGCATAGAATTCAAATTGCTGAATATTGTATTTGTGATGTTGACATGATAAAAAAAGGTTAACCGCTTATTTTGAAAAAAGGGATCCGTTTAATGTTGATAGTGGTATTTATTTTAGTTAAACAAAATTCTTACATAATGATTGCGGAAGAAGACGGGGGACAGTGTAAGCTATGCTATTTAAAACTATAATATTAATTAATTTTATTATTATGTCCGTTTGGACCATGATAACTATATAACTAAACTTTACGACACTTCCCTAGCGAAGTAGGCAAAGAGTTCTCTGCCTACCCCGACCATGATCATAGATTTAAAAAGTCTATGATTTAAACATTGCAGCTTTAGGTACACGAAAAATTAAAGTAGTTACAAGTAGCTCGCTTGTCGTTTACACAATCACACACTCTACACCTTAGATTAAATTGATTTAATCTAAGCTCTACTCAATACAAACGCGACATATTAAACAAGAAAAATAATTTGTAGATTATTTTTGAATCCCAGACCAACATGGGATCTTATTATTTTCAATATACAAATTACAAGCGTTACAAATAATTGATCTATACTAATATTTAAAAGAGAAAACATTTGATTGTTTGTTTGTTTGTATTGTATAGGCTCCGAAACTACTGGACCGATTTGGATAATTCTTTCACCAATGGAAAGCTATTTTATCAGCGAGTAACATAGGCTATGTTTTATCCCCGTATTCCAACGGGCGCGGGAACTACGCGGGTGAAACCGCGGGGCGGTGCTGGTTTATTAATAATTAAATGTCTTAAGCAATGTGTTATTGTAAAAAGATGCTCTTGTGGAATTGTTTTTAATTAACGTCAACTAAAGTTGTTTAAGTTCGTATGTAATCAATATTCATACCAGTTATAGCCGTGCGTAGAAGCTCTATGTAACAGAAATTAGTTCCACAATTATAACAATAGATGTCGCTACTGCTAGGGGTAATTATTATGTACTAATTACATCGCGGTATTGTTTCAGTTTCTCTAAGTAGAGTCGATAATGTGCGAAATACAATTACATTCACTACGCTAGGAGTTGTTTCATTTATAAATTCCGGACTAGTCTTTTGGGTCGCTGGTCAAACGTATTGTAAAACTGATAATCTATAGGTAAAAGTTCAATAAATCGCTTCTGTGTTCTCAGCATAGCTTATCTTCCAGTGGGTGACCAGCCTAAATCCTTCCTGCGTAGTGAACCGAATCCGGTGTTGCCAGCCGGACGCATAAAACAGCATTAAAAGCGATTACGCCGAAAAACTCGTGTTTCCGCGCTAGCGGGCGTGTGACGTGAATGGGAATTATGGAATTAGTAAAACGGTCTCTATGAATAGATTAGAAGATGTAGGAATATAGTTAAACGGGTTTGGGGATTTGCACATAGTAAATGATGTGTTTTATTTTATCAACTTTTGCATGATAATAAATAAATAAATATCAGACTACATCACATACATTGGATCTGACTCCGTGATATGTAGCTTAAGCACTTGTGCTACAGATATCAGAATCAACAGTGGTATTACAAATATAAACACCCAGACACAGATCAAACACAAGTATTCATCACACGAATGTTTGTCCTGTGTGGGGATCGAACCCACAACTCTTGGCGCATGGGGCAGGGTCACTACCGAATGCGCCATCGAGTCAGTTAATTAATAGCTTGACGGTGAGGGATAACATCGTGATGAAACCTGCACATTTAAACAACTTTTGATTTATAATCATGAGTCAAAAAAATTCTGGTTCCCCTAACTTAGGGTTATGAAGGTCAGATCAGCAGTCGCTTTAATGTAATTACCAGACTCGCTCAATCCTGAATCATGGTCTAAGCGGACCCTGACTAAGCACGGAACAACACTAGGATGATGATGATGGTCCAACAACAACTACAAATTTCCATCTAACCCAGCCCAGTTTTATTTTTGGCTGAATGTGGTTTAAGGGGCCTGCTGTCCCTTTGACTCTGCCTACCCCTTCGGGGAATATAGGCTTGATGTTAAGTAAGTAGTAGTACCCTATGTGGTGATATCCTTTCAAAACGAATAAACAACTATTCCAAAACCGCTTACCAAAAAAAGGCAATTAAAAAGTTAAACCCTTTATCTATGCTCGCAGAAAGCGCGCGAAACGTCCCGTCAGCGTGACAGTTAAACAAAATGGCGATTATTTATTCGCGCGCGCTTAGTATTCGTGTTTACGCATACGATTCGCGCTCTGGAGAGATGTTAATCTATTGCCATTTTAATGTTGTGTGTTTTAATAAGGCTATTAATCTTTGGATGCGTTTGCTATGGGTGCTGTGGGTTTATGAGAATGCGTGAAATAACAAAAGGCGGATTACTATTTAATTTTAAAAATAACGGAAGTATTTGCTTCTATTATAAGTCTTTTCTCAAGAAACCATCTGTCTTGACAAGAGTCTTTGATACAGTTATTTCTAGACTACTGTTAGACTGACAAAGACTCTTCTGAATAAATATATCTATTATATTATTAAGCCCTCTAGAGTACACCATGACTGATTTTTAATAACATTGCTTATTCAATAGGTAATTTTTTTAAATTCAGATTTAGGTTAATAATTTATTCTTCGGTAACTTTTTAACCGACTATTGAAAAATGGGATTTGAATGTAACAGTAGCCAAGTAAATAAAAGAAGTTGCATATAAAAAAATAATTTATTATTAATCTGTGGTACGTGTCGCGCCGCGATTCGCGCGTATCCGTACGTTGCGTCGTGTGCGGTCTTCGCGCCAAACGCGGTTCGAAGTTCAAAATTTGAATGACACGATGTGACGTGCCGTTTTTTAATCTTTTTGTTATTTTTTGTTCGTTGCCAGCGATTTTGAGGTTTGGGATTGTTTTGTTGTTTTTTAATCCTGAATTTACATTAAAATTTCCTTCTCAGGTCGTTGTTTCAAATAGTCAGATATGTAAATAATTTTCACCATTAGATGTTTATCGGTAGTTCTCTACTACTTATGTGTATTTTATTATTTACTTATGTTTTTAAAACTTCGATAATATGAATATGAGAACTAGACGATGACCAAAAATCTTTGCGTTACTACAACAACTCTACGCGTAGCTCACTGAACCGGCTCTCTAAGATAATATGTAGTTATGTTATGTTTTAAAAGCTTATTACTTTTTTTTACCTTTCATTTCAAAATTTTTACAACAATTGCGAAACACATTTAGCAAATAATATCGTTATCATATTTTAGCAAGTCCGGTAGAATTATTTTTCTGACACCCGGATCTGCATTAAGATTCTGGCGCCGAAAATATTACAATTAATGTTTAAATATATTGTTTTAAACGAGCAATACTTATGTTTAAGGTAAGATTCACAATTAAGGACCCAGTTGAAAGTGAATTTCAGAGGTTTTTAAGCAAGAACGTTCAAAGCATTTAATTTAATTCTTTATAAAATTGTGTATGTCGATAAGTCTTTTAAGCAAACGCATATCGAACATTCCCTTTGCCATGTTGGTTGAATTCGGAAAAAAGTCGTTACACTCCCTACCGTAATCGAATCGCCGAGAAATCTCGCCGCATTCCGAATCGGTAATCGAATACTATTCGAATAAAATCCGATGCCCGAATCGTCAGCCGCAAAAATCGACACCACGGGCACGCCGCTAGAAAAAAGAAAACAAACGAATTCGAAATTCAAAAAAGGAACCTACAATTGGCTCGTCTAGATACTTATCTACGGGCCCCTAATGGGCTATTGTCTTTCGAATTTGGAACGGCTTTTTCTTCTTAAGTTTAATTGCGGCAATTTTTACGGATGTCACCCCAACCGGCCAGCTCTTTAAGGGACACGGAGTTTTGATTTGGTCTGTGACGGAGTATTTAGTGTTATCGGACCAAGGAGGTTTTTATTCCGCATTTTTTTATTGGAGAAGGAAGTAGTGGCAGCGTTTTGTTTTTTTGAGCCATAAAGTATGTGTGGAAGTTTTAATCTGAGTTTTTTCTAATTCAACGGTTTTATTTTGTGTAATCTGCTTTAAACTAATAGCAGGTAGTGGGATGAATAATAGGGTCTGATTATTGTAATGTGACTGCTACCTACGAGACAGGAAGTGGGTGATTGAAAGTCACAGATATAGGTTGGAAATGTTCGTGATGTTGTTTATGGTACAAATTTGAGGTTAACGTTCAAATTGGTATATAGACTATACAGAAATAAATACATAATTTCCAGACGTAAATTATTTAAAATAGCGGTTTCCCGTTGATTCGGTAGCGTAGACTTTAAAGAAATAGTATCTTAGCGCGGAACTCTATTCATTAAATTAGCCTAAGATATTCCTTATGTGGAATGGTAGTTCAATGGTCAGGGCACGCATCTGATTTGCGTTGATTGCTGGTTCAAACTCGCTCATACGATTTTTTATATCTATGTACAGATTTATAACAAATAATAATAACTATGGTTTAATGACCATAATCTAATTTGTCTTCCTCTTTTCTAAGAATCACAAAGTCAGAGTCAGTTATCGCTTCAATGTTTAAAATGTAAAATTACAGGAATCGAATCCTGGACCATGGTCTAAGCGGAACTCGACTAAGCACGCGACATAATGATAGAAAGATGACGTTAGTTCCACAATAATGCGTAACTTTATCCTACGAGTTAGGGGTCCAATCTTAGTATTTCGGTGGTTTGACGCGGGTCCAGCAAGGGGTCCGCAACAAAAATAGAGGACCCGTTGACACTCGTTCGGTAAACGTCTTGTTAGCGCGAACCAAACACAGCCTTATAAATATAAATAAGGGTAGGGCTGCATTCCCGGGGTGAGAATCCCGGGGCTTGGGAATTAAAAATAATGTGCCAACTGTGTTCCTCGCCTAGCATGTCGTAAAGCGACTAATGGTATATCGGGTTTTGGGTGTGTGATTGTGTAGGCGACGAGCTAGCTACTTATCACTGCTTTGTCACATGTTCCATCTAACCCAGCCAGTTTAAGTTGTCTGAAAGTGACCAAAGGCTGCTCCTTTGACTCTTCGGGGATTATGGGCGTGATGATATTATGTAAAAGTGGCTAGTCTAACTAGTCAATGTTTTACAATTTTCCATCTTACCCAAATCGATTATATTTTTGAGTTTTGTGGAAGTGGTTAAAGGACCTAACTCTCTCTTGTACTCAGCCTTCCTTTTCGGAGATATGTCCGTATGTATGTATGTATGTATGTAAGTATGTATGTATGAATGATTATATGTATGTATGTATGTATGTATGTATGTATGTATGAATGTATGAATGTATGAATGTATGTATGTATGTATGTATGTATGTATGTATGAATGTATGTATGTATGTATGTATGTATGTACCTATGTATGTACAGTTGTGTAATTTTCCTTGTGTGCTGAGTGTACTTAATGAGAATTTTGGCATTGCCCAAAATTTCTCCTTATTTTAGTAATCTGTTAATTCCTATTAATAGCACAAGCATAACCTATATATGATTTACATTGGAGCTGGAGAACATTTTATCTAAACTTAAACAATTGTATTTACCGGGATAAAAACCCATCACAATCCCATCCCTAGTTACTTTCACAATCCCTACAATAATCAACCTTATTCCACACACATAAGGGCGGTAAAGAAAACCGTATTCTTTCTTATTTTGTGTGAATATAATATTTCACCGCACAATGGGGGCTACAAATGTTCGCCGTCAGTTTTTCTATGTAAATGGGGAGTAATTTGTGCGTCTGTGTGTCCATGTTCGAGGCGGTCTGTTTGCGGAGAAGGCCAAATTGGAGGACTTAATGCGGACGTGGTGTTGGGACCTGTGGGCGATTTATTAGCTGGCTGTGGTACGCTTTTGCAGTGGTAACTGGCAGTTCCGTCCAGTGGGGTACCCGAGTGCTTTAGCACGGCGCTGATCGCGGGCCACCATGGGGGTTTAGTCCGTGCAAGTCGGACATATCCTGCTCTGCTCCTCTCGAGGCAGACAGGAATCCGGAGGGGTTCCCCCATGCAAAAAAAACGCTTTTGCAGTGATGGAATATGGAAGTCAGTCTTATATGAGAGGGATGTTGTTCGAACCTAAGAATGTATTTTTCTCCAGAAAATACTCTGGATTTCTATAATCTTGGTACGTATTTATACCACTAGCGTGACGGTCATCTTCCTAGCGTTATGTCCCGTGTTTAGACGGTGTCCGCTTAGACCATGATCCAGGATTTAGCGAGTCTGGTAATCACATTGAAACGACTGCCGATCTGATGTTCGTTACCCTAAGATAGGGGAACCAGACAATTTCGTTTCGTCTTTAGACTTTGTGGAATTGGTGACGTAAGCATCTCCGCAGGGTGGCGGGTAAGAGCTGGATGTGAAGCCGCAGATCGTGCTGAGTGGCGTGTTTTGGGAGAAGCCTATTTCCAGCTGTGGACGACGATAGGATGATGATGATGTGTGAGATGGAAAATTAAGAAACCGTAGTGATAATTGCCTAGCTTGTCTACAAAATCACAAATGTAATCCCCAATACATCATTACTTAATCGCCTTTTATGATATGCTGGTCAAGCAACATAGTTGGTACATTATTTCAAGTCACAGACCAATTGAAATAAAATTTTTGCTCCCATTTCCCTTAAATAAAAAGAATATAATTATTTATAATAAAATGGTCAACATCTACAAACACTAATGTCTACGCAAGCGGATCCAGGGTGGAGCGCTAGCTAGACAATAAATCACGAAAACAATAATTTCGCGCCAAATGTTTTCCTCCGTAATGGCCGCAGCTGTCAGCAAGTTCCCGCGTTTTCAGCCATAGACAAGAGCGAACTTTTTCTTCGCCGATATTGGCGAAGGCGTTATTGGATTCGGCCGCTGACTCGCCAACTTGTGTTCGATTGGATTTCTTCTGGGACAGTTTTGTGGTTATTCGGACATTTTGGCTTTTTGTTAGTTATTGTCATATGTGTCTAGAAATGGGGTTTTATTATCAATGTTTTGTTATCTAAGTAGCTAACACATCACCACGCCCAAAATTTTCGAGGGGTTCCGCAGCAGCAAGCAAGGAGCTAGTTGATCCTTGAGCTAGTTGATCCTTGGTCTTTGGAAAATTGTTGGAAATCACATTGAGCCAAAATAAAGTTAAGTAGGGTTGGATACAATATTGTGAAAAAGTAGTTTGTGAATAACTCGTCGCCTATACTATCACAAAAGGAGCAATAAGGAGTAATAAACAAGGCTTCGTTTTAGACATATAGTCAATAGATTTTACACAAATCTTGCAAAGCAACAGAGACATGAATTCATTAGATTCTGTAATTATTAAAACATTTGAAAAGGCAAAAGGTAAATTGATAAATGCCTTCGTATACGAAGCCTTCATCTACCCAACACTCGGGCGGTCACCCATCCAGCCCCAGGTGGTAACTAACGCCGCTCGACTTTTACGAGCGCGCAGCCACGCCACCGGCCTCGGAGCTAAGTGGCCGATCTATTATCCATGCCCTGGGCATAAAGTCCGTCGTTAAAGTCCGCCCGGCGTAAATATATAACTTTACTAGCATCGTCTGATTGGATGAAGTGACGGTCGAACTGGTTGCAACCGGTTTTGGGCAGTTTTGAGAAGCTTATTTTCTCTGTAAAGGCTTGTTTAGACTTATTTTGGGAAAATGTGTTCTACATGCCACTGAAAGTCGTAAAACGTACGGCCTACCTGATGGTAAGCGGCCACCGTAGCCTGTAACTGCTTGCTTACAGCACAGGAGGCGACACTTGCATGTCGCCGATCCTTGAAGGTTTTCTAGAGGATTTTCGGTGTAAAGTGTAATTCCATATGTCTTCTGTCGGCGAATCCACAATATTTGGATTAAATACGGTTACGGCCAATCTCAACGAGGATTAGTAACGAGCTAGCCCTATGCAGAAGAAAGAGGATTAGTAGTTTTTTGACTGCCTCTTTGGTCTAGTGCTAGCTGCCCCCCAAAAGGGGGCAAAAGGAGCAGCTGCCCCTTTGGAACTCGTGCGCCAAGGTTCCTGCTGGTCTATTTACTATCAATAAGATCTTGGTGCCATTTGACTTATTATTATTGGACCATTTGTCCACCATTGTGTCAACTCCATTGTGTCCACCGCACTACATTGAAGGGCTAAATTTTAATTGGTCGGAATAAAGTCAGATTTTTACGTCGCGATGAAGTAATTTATGCGCACGCGCAGCCGCGCTGACGGAGGGCGATAACTTCACGCTTTTACGAGTTGATTTGTCAGTCAGTGATAACTATAGTAGTAGGTATGGATTTAATTATGGTGTCTGATTTAATTGTTTGTTTACTGGATTTTTTTAACAGATAGTGCTTATAAAGATTTTGTTATTCCTAATGATATACACTTTTGTATGTATGTATGTATGTATACGTGTTGTCACGTCCGCAATAACCTCCTTAAATCATATTTTGTCAAAAAATCTAGTAGGTTTAGATGAAAAAGTATAAAAAGAAAGAAAAAAAAACATTTTTTTTAGGTACTTACATCCATAATACCTAAAAGGTCTTCACTTAGGATATGTCGCGGTGGCGCTAAGCGTATCACGACGCTGGTTTTCTGCTAGTAACATGTGGCTAGCTTATTGCCTACATAAACTACGAAAGAGTATAAACACATCATATAACATGAGCATTTACGATATTAGTTAACGTTTTATAACAACAACATAACATAAGATAACAGCACGCCCATAATCCCCGAAGGCAGAGTCAAAGGGGCAATAGGCCCCTTTAACCACATTCAGCCAAAAACAGAACTGGGCTGGGTTAGATGGAAAATTGAGAAAAGGTAGTAACAAGTGGCTAGCCTGTCGCCCACACAAAACCCGATACACCATTAGTCGTCTTCTACGACATGCTAGGCAAGAACCACAGTTGGCACATTCTTTTTAAGTCTCAGACCAACATAGGACAATAGGCTGGGTTAAATGGAAAATTGTGAAAAAGCAGTGACAAGTGGCTAGCTCGTCGCCTACACATCATACCCAAAACCCCATATACGATTAGTCGCCTTTTACGACAACCTAGGCAAGAAACACAGTTGACACATTCTTTTTAAGTCCCCGACCAACATGGGACAAATTAAACAACTAAAATAAAAAAATTAAATACAAATTAAACAACTAAACTAAATTAAACAAATGAAATAAAATGTCAAAGTCCAAAATTATTTACAAAGGTATATTTTGAAAGCTTTGAGATATTTTAGAAATGGTACCCAATAAGGAATTATTTTTGGTGACTCCAAAAATAGTAATACGAAATCGAATCTTTGGCTACGAACATTTTCAATTTCTCCTTATGCCATTAACGCCTAACCACACCCCAAACATGTATCCAATTTAAACTGAAGCAATCAGCCCAGATACACATCTTACAAATACAATTTCACCATCAAACGCACATCATCTATTCGACAAATCATCCCATAAAAAACCCACGTTAGGGTCGCACCCTAGACCGAAATGCTCTTATAAAAACACCTAATAATGCCCTAACACTGGCCGAAAAGACACAGCTGCCGCAAGAAAAAAAATACGCGCTCTCCCATTGGTCGGCCGCCGCCGCCATTAACCACAGCTGTCAGTTTCATATTGTCTATGGTTGTAAGGCGGAGCGTACACTATTCGGACCATATGTTGTGAAAATAGCTAATAAATGCCTTATGTGGGTATGACAATAAGAGTTTTTATTGCATCTTTCGGAAGACGGCTATGTCGGTAATAAGGTGCGCATTTATGGTGCTTAATAAAGATTCGTGGGGAAATTGTTTTCCATTTTGTCTTTCCATGGTCGCAGCTTTATGGTTTTCTAGGTACTTAAAATTATTTAACTTAGAATCCTTAAGTAGTTACACAAAAAAGATATGCTCTAGGTTTTGACATACTTGATGGCGCATTCGGTAGTGACCCTGCCCCATGCGCCAAGAGTTATGGGTGCGATCCCCACCCAGGACAAACATTCGTGTGACGAATACTTGTGTTTGTTCAGTGTCTGGGTTTTAATATCAAATATTTAAGTATATATTTGTAATACCACTGTTGATTCTGATATCCGTAACACAAGTGCTTAAGCTACTTACCTCGGAGTCAGATCAATGTATGTGATGTAGTCGGATATTTATTTATTTTTCTCTCTTTAACTTTACTTTACCAACTATGTTCCTTACCTAGCATTCTAGATTAAATGCGTGCTATCTATTGGGTTTGTAATCATGTCGGCGGCGAGTTAGATACTTGACAATACTTTTACATAGATACACACATAACTTCACGCCCGTAATATATTTATTTTAGTTCAATACTTTTATTTGACAATATTCCATCTAACCCTTTAATTTTGGCTGAATGTGAGTTTAACCGGCTATTGTTCTTGGGCTTACTTCTTATTGCGAGTGGGATGGTAATGTATGTAGGTATAATAGAGTTAGCCTTGAGAAGTTGATGCGTTGTACAATTTAACTAACTTACTAACTAAACTTCACGCCACTTCCCTAGCGGGGAAGGCAGAGAGAACCGAACGCCATATATTTATATAAATTAAATTATAATGTACTATTATATTAAACATGTAGAAGCTTTTCAATGAGGGTTTTTTGAATTAAAACATCCAAAAGATGGCGTAACTGTGTCTTGCGGTCTTGTCACCCTCCTCATTGGTTAGTTGTCAGACCAAACTGACATGCTGTCAACAAGGAGCCAATAGTGACAGTGATAGGACCACGAGACTCCCTCGTGCCATCTGGCGGTTTTTGTATTTTTGAAAACCCTCATTCCATTCACCTATCTACCACAACAGTGACAAGTATCTCACAACTCTACCAACGCTCTACCAACACAAAACTCTACATTTCCCAACGTCATTTTTTAAAAGCCCAAAATAAACTTCAGCAGAGCCATCCAGATACAACACGTAATAACGAAATCGGCGAATTAACATATAAATTGTCGAGCAACTCTACCCGCTGAGATAGAGCACGCGCGGGGGAGCCGCGCTATGTAGAGGTTTATAGGGCGTTGGTCCCTCAGGTGACGGTAGCCAATGCAACAAATAACAGTATGACATCTTTTGTATTTGGTAGAGTCATGTAGAGTCGCTATTTATTGGCAGCTAATCTGCACCTGCTTGTATTGTACTTAATTAGTATGGCTATTACAAGCGACTGCTTAGTCAAATAAAAATAATAGAGAAAGCGAAATAGCGAAATGTTTACTTTTACTAATATTATAAACTAGCTTTTGCGAAGATGCAGTTTAATTTGCGAGTAATTCGAGTAGTAGATATTTTCGCATTTGACTGGCCCGTTGGCCGAGGTCAGAGATCCTGGCCACGAAACCAAGGGTAGCCGGTTCGATTCCCGCTCGGGGCAAATGTTTCGTGTGATGAATATGGACATTTGTACTCGAGTCATGGATGTTTATAAACGTATTTAAGTATATCTATCCGTTCACCTAGTATCCATAGCACAAGCATAAGCTTAGTTTGGGACTAGGGAATTGGTGTGTCAGTCCGGAGAATTTACTTATTATTATTTTACTAGACCGAAATAGGACTGAGAATAGTATTTTTGTATAATCTAACTGACGAACTAAGTAGAATTAAAGCTTTTAAATGTAGTCATCATCCCTATTGTGTAGGCGACAAGCTAGCCGCTTGTCTCTAATTTTCACATTTTCCACCTCATCTCATCCTCTTGCCCTTCTCCCAGTTCATCTGGGGTCAGCGCAGCATGTCTTCCTCTTCCACACGTCCCGGTCAGCCGTCATCAAGATATCCACTCCCATTTCCCTCATATCATCTTTCACACAATCCATCCATCTCTTATTTGGCCTTCCTCTTCCTCTCCATCCACTAACATTCATACTCATCACTCTCTTTGTCACATGACACATTTTCCACCTATTTATTCCTTCTGGTTTTGCAGTGTGTATACATAATTAATACATTTTCTATATCTACATACATAACATCACGCCCGTCACCCCCTAAGGGGCAGCTAGCTCCTTAAACGACATTTAGCTTAAAACGAAACTATTTTTTATTTTCCCCACGTACTTTAAATATCTTGCTGGGAGGGATAGCTTGATGACGGCTGACCGGGACGTATGGAAAAGGAAGACATGCTGCGCCGACCCCAGATGAACTGGGAGAAGGGCAAGAGGATAATGACTTTAAATATCTTGCTTCACTGGTTGTTCTCTGTACTGTGTCCGGCAAAAGTAATGGTTATAACAGCTTGGGGTAAATTATTTTAAAATTCGATGGACTACCTTTGCCATAGCCGCTAAAGCTTTAGCATGAAATGTTAATTTGATAAATGAATAAATATCAGACAACATCACACACATTGATCTGACTCCGAGGTAAACTTAAGCACTTGTGCTACAGATATCAGAAGCAACAGTGTTATAACAAATATATACTGAAATATTGGATATTAACACCCAGACACAGAACAAACACAAGTATTCATCACACGAATCTTTGTCCTGGGTGGGGATCAAACCCACAACTCTTGGCGCATGGGGCAGGGTCACTACCGAATGCCGAGAATATTTTGTCAACTTTGTTGTGAAGTATTCACACCTAAAATAATTAAAGGCATACTTTAAGTATTAACCTTAAAAAATATGCTACTTTTTTATGAGACACAGTACGTGTTATCCATTCGTTGTAACAGACCGAAAGCTTCCAAGCAAGAGCTTTATATAAATACACTAGCTTTTGGCGCACACGCTGCGCGTGTGCTTGCCAAAACCCAGCTCTGCGAGGCGGAGGGGGACGCTCCGGGCTTCGCCCTACGCGGAGCTCGGCCTTCGGCCTCGCGATACGCAGCTCGGCCTGCGGCCTCGCTTAGATTACATGGCTGGGTTGGACCGTTCGCAATGGCGTTCATATTCTTTTTTTGATGCCCTATGTTCCATCAAATAGGTCCTAAAGAACCAGGCCTTCGGCCCAGAGGGCGCTCGGCCTCCGGCCTCGCGTACCTAGTTTGACCTGCGGTCTTGCAAAATGACATGATTTATTTGGCCGCTCCGGGCTTCGCCCTACGCGGCGCTCCGCCTATGGATTTGCGGGATTGCATCATTTGTTTGGCCGCTTCGGGCTACGCCCTACGCGGCGCTCCGCCTATGGATTTGCGGGATTGCATCATTTATTTGGCCGCTTCGGGCTGCGCCCTACGCGGCGCTCCGCCTATGACTTTGCAAAATTACATCACTTAATTGGCCGCTCCGGGCTTCGCCCTACGCGGCGCTCCGCCTATGTCTTTGCAAAATCACAGCACTTAATTGGCCGCTCCGGGCTTTGCCCTACGCGGCGCTCCACCTAAGCAGTTGCAGAATAACATAACTAAATTGGCCGCTCCGGGCTTCGCCCTACGCGGCGCTCCGCCTATGTCTTTGCAAAATCACATTATATGTTTGCCGCTCCGGGCTGTGGCCCTATAACATCGAAAAAATACATTAACTGTTTGGCCGCTCCGGGCTTCGCCCGACGCGGCGCTCCGCCTATGGCTTCACAATATTACATCATTTGTTTGGCCGCTCCGGGCTTCGCCCTACGCGGCGCTCTGCCTTCAACTTCGCAAAATAACATCATTAATTGTTTGGTCGCTCCGGGCTTCGCCCTACGCGGCGCTCCGCCTTCAACTTCGCAAAATAACATCATTAATTGTTTGGCCGCTCCGGGCTTCGCCCTACGCGGCGCTCCGCCTATGCCCACGCAAAGTTAGATAGTCATTTTATATGATAAAGACAGTACCGCAATACTATGCAACCGTTTCCCCATACATAATCGTACAAACTTATCGTTGCGGTCGGCTCCAGTACAAAATGTATGGGAAAATCGAATACCAACATGACATGGAGTTTTTCATTTTTTTCTTTTGACTGTTGATTTATTTTCCAAAATTGGATCAAAATGAAAATAAATGACCACTTTTGACAGATCCTCATACTTTTTTTCTGCTAAAAGTCGTTATTTCGAGTTTTTACATTTCGGGGTAAAACTCAAAAATTACCCCGAAAATTGGGAAAAAATTATAACCAGTCTATAGGTCTTATAAGGCTCTACAACAAAGGTCATTATCAAAATTTAGCTTTGCTAACTGCAACTGCCCCAAAAACCACTTTGAAAATTCTGAAAAATTCACATTTTTACAAAATGGCCGCCACTTGGTCCGTCATTTTGTTTTTTTTGAAGCCAGTATTTTTTAGGCATTCTACGTTATATACCACATCAAACTGCATTTTTACTTTTTCCCTTCAACGTATAATGAGTCCTCCAGAGCCTCTGGAAATTGACCATACCTTCGGAATTCACCTCCCCGCCACTCCGAGTGTTGCCATGCGAATTAGATAAAAATAGTCAAATGTCATTTTAATGGACCCGCCCTCTAGGAAACTGGCAATGAATTTACCAAAAAGTCGTTATTTCTACTTTCGACCTTTTTGGGCCATATCTCGAAAACTACCAAAAACTACAGATTTTTTTTTTCCGCTTGGCAACACATCTTGATCAGACACACATCTGCCTAGTACATTGGGAAACGCTAAAGTGTCGCCATCTACCCGAAAAATTAAAAATAAAATTTCGAAAAAGTAAAATTTTCACAAAATGGCCGCTAGCGCGTCCGCCATCTTGAATTTCCGAATGCCCATATTTTTCCCATATTCTGGGTCGTATACTCCACCAACCCACATTTTTCGTTTTTTTCTCCCGTGCGTCCTCGGACCCAGAGAGAGTTTGGAAAATGACCATGTCGAAAAAATGTTTTGGTCCGCTGTCGCCAGTGTTGCCAGAATTTTTCAACAAAACTACCATGAGGCCATTGCGGGTCAGAGTTGCCATAAATCTGCATAATCGAATTTTCGCAAAACGTCAAAATTTCATCCCTACCATTTTCTACCATGGCTCGAAAACTACCATGAATTTGGTAGAAATTCAAACGCACGGCAACACTTGAATAAATTCTCTACCCCTGCCACATACAACGCGATTCTCTAAAATGTTGCCATCCATGCGAAAAATGAAAAACTAATTTTTCGATAATTTTCAGTTTTACTAAATTACCGCCAGCGCGTCCGCCATCTTGAATTTTGTGATGCCCATATTTTTACCATATTCTGGATCGTATAACCCATCAACCCTCATTTTTCGTTTTTTCCTCCGACGCTTCCTCTGACCCACAGGGCTCCTAGAAGCTGGCAATGTCGAAAAAACGTTTTTTACCGATAATTCCCAGTGTTGCCAGAATTTTCCAAAAAAACTACAAAAAGGCCCAAGCGGGTCGGGGTTGCCACAAAACTGCATACTGGATTTTCCAAAAATCCAAAAATTTTTTTTCCTACTATTTTCTCCCATGGCTCCAAAACGACCATGAATTTGGTAGAAATTTCCACACATGGTAACACTCGAAAAAATTCCCCACCATAGCCTTCTTACAAGCGATTCTCTAAAGTTTGGCCATCCACCCGAAAAACGCCTTCGAAAATTGCCAATTTTTTTCTCGGGACAAAATGGCCGCCAGCACCGCCGCCATATTGAATTTCTATAATCTATGGATGGGGTCGTAAAGTCGACTATACTCGCAACAAATGCCAGAAGAAAGTTTTCCACTGTCTATGCGCGTCCCTTCAGTACGACTGCGCAAAAATGACTCTAAAATTTTTTTTCAAACCGCAATCACACCGCCGCCATCTTGTTTTTTTTGACATTTTATTTTTTTTCCATTTTTAACTCGCAAACATCCATCTTAAACAGTCGAGTCCGCCCCCCCATCCCCTACATTTTTTTCCCCCCGCGAGGCCATACTCGGCGGCCATCTTGAATTTAAAAAAAAAAACAACAAAAAGCTGCGTTGATTAAAAATCTAAACCCACCCCCCATACGTCAAAAAGTCCTAAACGCCCCCCTTCACCCCCAAAAACACCCCCGATCAGTGAGTGAGTGAGTGGTAATTTAGCTTTATATATATAGTAAGATTTTATATATAGGACGTAAATAAAAGTTGTACAAAAGCCACCATTATCTTCAACATATACACACACATAACATCACGCCTATAATCCCCGATGGTGTAGGAAGAGTCAAAGGGACATCAGGCCCATACAACTACATTTAGTCAAAAAATAAAACTGGGCTGGGTTAGATAGAAAATTGTGTAAAAGTAGTGACAAGTGACTCACTCGTCGCCTACACAATCACATACCCAAAAACCCATATACCATTAGTCGCCTTTTACGACATGCTAATTAAGAAACACAGTTGGCAAATTCTTTTTAAGTCCCAGACCAACACGGGACTTAATCTATACTTTGTTGGTCGGTTAAAAAAATTTGGAACCCTTCACGATTTTGCGTGTCATCCCTGCGCAGGGGCCATGCTAATCTTCTCTGTATCGTTCCAATTTTAGTATATGTGCTGCCGAAGCAAGTAAATTATCTTCAATCTTTAAATAATTTTGATAAAATCTCATGTGGTCATAATATAATATATGTTTAAATCAAAAACAACTCCTAACTTAAAATTCCAATTACATTTTAAACAAAATACATAATTTAGTCATAAATTTAGCGCGAGCTCTTTATAAAAATGGAATCCGTCATTTTTCAATTTTAATGAAATATAGCGCGGTGTTGCCCCCAAAATGTATAATCAGTGAATATTATATTAATCTGTGTTTCAGCTAAGCGATTTTAGCTGTTATTGGGAGGTGTTAAGAGTTGTTTTAAAGATGATGGGTGGGCGGCTTCCTGAGTTATTGCTTACGAACAAACGGACGGTTGACACGCGACTATTTGATTCTTTAGGCTCTCTACTCACTATAATGGCGGTCCCTGATCGTTCTCGGACCGATCTCGGCTTAGTAATAGGTTAAATGTATACAAAATGTAATATTACATACATACATAACATAACATAACGCCCATAATCCCTGAAGGGGTAGGCAGAGTCAAAGGGGCAGCAGGCCTCTCTAACCACATTCAGCTAAATATAAAACTGGGCTGGGTTAGATTCAAAATTGTGAAAATGTAATGACAAGTGGCTAGCTCGTCACCTACACAATCACACACCCAAAAGCCGATATACCATTAGTCGCCTTTACGACATGCTAGGCGAGGAACACAGTTGGCACATAAAAATTGGCCTCCATAATTAGACAAGAATCGATTTTGTTAAAAAAAAAAAAAAAATGTTTGATGATCTTTCGACTGGCCCGTTGGTCGATTGTTCAAGATACCCTGGCCACGAAACCAAGGGTCGCGGGTTTAAATCCCGCTAGGGGCAAATGTTTCGTGTGATGAACATGGACATTTGAACTCGTGTTAATGTTTATAAATGTATTTAAGTATGTCTATCCGTTCACCTAGTATCCATAGCACAAGCATAAGCTCAGTTTGAAACTAGGGAATTGGTGTGTCAGTCTTGAGAATTTATTAATTACTAGCTGTGCCAGCGGTGTCACCCGCGTTTATGGTTAATATTATAAAGACAATTTCCGTCATACATGATTTATATGTAACTTTGACAATTAAGGCTGCACACGCGACGGAAGCTTAAAAAATGGAGTAACTTCTCCCGTTTTCCCAACATTTCCCTTCACTACTCTGCTCCTATTGATTGTAGCGTGATGAAAAGTCTACTATAACCTGCCCAGGAGTATGAAGAATAATTATACCAAGTTTCGTTAAAATCCGTCGAGTAGTTTTTGTTACTATAAGGAACATACAGACAGACAAAAATTTTACTGATTGCATTTTTGGCATCAGTATCGATCACTAATCACCCCCTGATAGTTATTTTGAAAATATATTTCATGTACAGAATTAACCTCTACAGATTTATTATAAGTATAGATAATCTATAGGGGTGATTAGTGATCGATACTGATGCCAAAAATGCAATCAGTAAAATTTTTGTCTGTCTGTCTGTCTGTATGTTCCTTATAGAAACAAAAACTACTCGACGGATTTTAACGAAACTTGGTATAATTATTCTTCATACTCCTGGGCAGGTTATAGTATACTTTTCATCACGCTACAATCAATAGGAGCAGAGTAGTGAAGGGAAATGTTGGGAAAACGGGAGAAGTTACTCCATTTTTTAAGCTTCCGTCGCGTGTGCAGCCTTAATTGTCAAAGTTACATATAAATCATGTATGACGGAAATTGTCTTTATAATATTAACCATAAACGCGGGTGACACCGCTGGCACAGCTAGTTTATAATATTTTACTAGACTGAAATGGGACCGAGAAGGGTATTATAGTGAGGATCGACCCTTAATGCGTACGAAAGAGGTTCAGTTTCGTGGCATTTGAGGAATTATGGGAAATGTTCACTAGTCACCTTGATAATTATGGTGGTTGTTTTAAATTCGTCGCTTTCAGGAAGTAATTCTGCAGTAATTCATTTATGGAGAAAAGGAGATTATAATTGGTTGAAAATATAATTACTCCCTACCATTTATTTACGTCATAATGTACTATCATGTGTGTGTCATACATACATAAAACCAAGCTCATAATCCCCGAAAGGGTAGGCAGAGCCAAAGGGACATCTTGCCCCTTTAACTACATTCAGCAAAAAAAAAATTGGCTGGGTTAGATGGAAAGTTGTGAAATAGGAGTGACAAGTGGCTAGCTCGTCGCCTACATAATCACACACCCAAAACCCGATATACAATTAGTCGCCTTTTACGATATGCTAGGCAAGGAACACAGTTCTATTTAAGTCCCAGACATGGGACAAGTACTTCAATTTGCGAAAGCGAAAAATTTTAACCAACACTCCTCAGAAATGAGACGCGTGTTCTTACCACTAACCCACATTGGTTTCAATTTAACAAGCAAACCAATGCCTTTCCAGTAGCCTATATACCCACTTTAATATATAAAAAAATTACACAATTAAATTCATTCGACGATCCCTGCCGACGATAAATCATTGCGACGCAACTGGGGCGAGGGTAATTACCCACTAACTAGCCCAAATTACCCACATCTCCGAGCGGGCCCTCTGAGGAGGGAGGGCGGGGTGGAAGTGCTAGCGGATTTTAATACCCGACGCCAAATGAACTAACTAGTCTAAGTAATTAGTTTAACACATAGTCAAAATCAAAGTCAATGTAAAAAATATCTTTATTTACGTACGCTTAAAAAAAGCACTTGTAAATCCTTAAATAATAGGTACAAAATAGAACAATTTGAATCTACCTAATCTACTATCAATTTGACAGGCCCGTTGGTCGAGTGGTCAGAGACCCTGGCCACAAACCCAAGGGTCGCGGGTTCGAATCCCGCTAGGGGCAAATGTTTCGTGTGATGAACATGGACATTTGTACTCGAGTCATGGATGTTTATAAACGTATTTAAGTATGTCTATCCGTTCACCTAGTATCCATAGCACAAGCATATGCTTAGTTTGGAACTAGGGAATTGGTGTGTCAGTCTGGCGAATTTATTTATTTATTTATTTATTTATTTGAATCTACCGGAGAAGAAACCGGCATAAGTACGATAAGTAGAACGAACTATGTATTATGTATTTTTATGTAACGTTGTTCGGCAGTGAAAACCTCGGAAGTCGCATTTGCTTTTTTTTTTTTTTTATTTGTTTTGTAAGTCACATCAGACTTATTCAGCCGAAAGATATTTGAATTCTTACGATTATGTACCTTTCCATCCAACCCAGCCCACTGTCCCATGTTGGTCTGGAACTTAAAAAGAATATGCCAACTGTGGTTCTTGCCTAGAATGTCGTAAAAGGCGACTAATGGTCGGGTTTTGGGTGTGTGATTGTATAGGCGACAGGTTAGCCGCTTGTCACTGCTTTTTCGCAATTTTCTATCTAACCCAGCCCGGCTTTATTTTTGGCTGAATGTGGTTAGAAGGGCTGGCTGCCGCTTTGACTCTGCCTCCCCCTTCGGGGTTATGGGCGTGATGATATATATGTATGTGTATGTATAAATCAGATGGGGTTTCTCGGAAAAAGCGATACAATAATACAACACAGTTAATATTACGGGTTCCGCTGCCAGTGGGACCCCAACCGTACTCCCTGCGGACTCACCCGCGGGGTACCGTACTCTATTAGCTACAAGCGCGTACTGACGGCACAGTGAAATAAACAGCAGTATGCAATCTTTGAACCGCCAGCAAATATAGGTACATACAAATATAATGCTTACAATCCAGAAAGATAGAAACGTAAGCGTTTTAAAGTAAAATTTACTTGGGTTAGACGGAAAATTGTAAAAAAGTAATAAATAATAAATAACGAATTCTTCAGACTGACACACCAATTCCCTAGTTCCAAACTAAGCTTATAAGCTTGTGCTATAGATACTAGGTGAACGGATAGACATACTTAAATACGTTTTATAAACATCCATGACTCGAGTACAAATGTCCATGTTCATCACACGAAACATTTGCCCCTAGCGGGATTCGAACCTGCGACCCTTGGTTTCGTAGCCACGGTCTCTGACCATTTAATGTAATTACCAGACTCGCTAAATCCTGGATCATGGTCTAAGCGGACCCTGTCTAACCACGGGATATAACGCTAGGAGGATGATGAAGTCGTCTTCACTGTCCTGTTCTACACTGTGAGTCCAGTCCCACGTCACGGGGCGGCTAATAATAAATTCAATGTCATGTAAGTTGATTGTGAACGGAGTTTATCATGCTGTTGATACTGGCGGGGGGCTCGGTCTATGGGGGGATTGGGGCTTGCTTGGTGTTTATTTACGAGGCTTGGAATGAAGTTAAGCGACGCATGGCGCTGCCGAATTTTGGATGGGTGATCAACATTTTTAAGGTTTAGCGGGATATGGTTCGTTAGGTGAAGTCTGTTTTACATACATACAGACTGTTATGTATTTTCCCATGGAAGTAGGCAGAGATCACATCCTTTTAACTTGTAAAACCCTAATTATAATATTGCCTTTTTTGCATCTTTTGGACCTTTCCTCAGTAATAATCACTGGTTCGATGGCTCATCCGATCGATCCACACCAGGACAAACATTTGCATGATGAATACTTGTGTTTATGCTGTGTCTGGGTGCTATTAGTGAATATTTAAGTATATATTTGTAATACCACTGTTGATTCTGATATCTGTAACACAAGTGCTTATGCTAATTACCTCGAAGTCAGATCAGTATGTGAAGTAGTCTGAATTTATAATTAAAAAAAATAATAATAATACATTTATCATCTCTAAGCTCTATGTTTTATACCTGATCAAAATCCACTTGGTCCCTAATCACGGATTTAGCGTGTCTGAGTTTTATATTGAAGCGACTGCCTGACCATTATATAATCCTTAGATATAGCAACCAGACTAATTTGATATTGATTACATTATGGCTATTTTAATAAGCCGGTTTGTTCTTAATTATTTTTTTATCAAAAACCGTAAGTAAATTTTTGATAAAAAAAACTGTTCTTAGACTTAAAATATTCAAAGGTCCGTGCCCAGACTGAAACCAATACACCTCGCATTTGAGCCATTGATCTACCACTCTCAAGGTAATATAATAAATCGTACAAACTATTCCGATTCAACTAGGATATTTATTTTCGTTCGACTTTCCTTTCTTTGTAATCCGATATTCAAAGCGGATTTGCATCACAAAGAGGTTATTGGAAATAGTGAGCCTCTATCCTCTATTTGAAAGAGGACGTGATATTAGAGTGAGTTAGTAGTATTTGACATTTACGTTAGGTTTTCCCTTTGAAATTATTTTTCATGATTTCGGTCAAAAATAATAGAGAAATACGAGACTTTAATTTGAAAGCGGCATTATAATTTTCTTTATTCACTCGTATACCTACTAATACTTACTTACTAATATTATAAAGCTGAAGAGTATTTTTAAGAATGTTTTTTTTTGTGTTAGAGCAGAAAATCAGATTATTTTTTAAATACTTGCCAAATAAATATAAGTAATGAGTTTATACTATAGTAATATGTTTACTCAATAATTATATCAACATACATGTGTATAATTCAGTCGCATAGCTAAAGATATACCTAAGTAATATTAATAAATACGAAGTACTAATATAGTATGTACATACGAAATTATATTTTATTTTACACCAGCTTCCGCCCGCGGCTTCGCCCGCGTGGGTATCGGTTATATCGCGCTTTTTTTTTCGCAATAAAACGTAGCCTATGTTCTTTCTCAGGGTCTAAAGATTGTCTGTGCCAAATTTCATCAAAATCGGTTGAGAGGTTTGAGCGGGAAAGCGTAACAGACAGACAGACAGAGTTACTTTCGCATTTATAATATTAGTAGGGATTTTTGGACATTTAAATAGGGATTATTAAAAAAAATAGCACATAGATACTCATCAAAGTAACTACAGAATAAAAAAATATGAAACACCATCAGTTCTTACGAAATATATGATTTTATTTTTAAAAATTCAAATGGCCGTCGTTATTAAAACACCTCTGGCTTGTAAATGTGGTAGAAAATCACATAGTAGTAACTATAATTATTGCCGAAATGACACAAAAAGACATCATAAGAGTTTTTGAATAAAAAAAATTATACAACCAAATCTGAGACTTGTTATTAAAAAAAGAAACAAGTGTGAAAATGTCGAAGGAAATAATACAGAAGAGACAATAATTACTGAAATAACAAAGAGACATTACAATAGAACTTGAGCGTTACCGAACGACTATTAAAAAGCAATTAAGGTAAACAAAACGAAACAAATTAAAAGTTTAATAATTGTACGCGGCGTGGCCTATATTGAGTCATATCATTAAAACAACAATTACAAATTCAATATGGAAGGGATTACGTACAATATTCTACCAATTAACCTCTTCACAGGAAACATTTTCAATTTTTAATACGTCCGTGTGATTCGGACTGAAAATTGTTAGGCGCTATCAGTCCGAATCGGGCGCTTAATGCTATAGATTTAAAGGTGAGATTTTGTTAGGCGCGCCGGGACCACACACGATGCGCGTTTTAAAAAAGGAACGCGCAAACCGCGCCTCGTTCGTTACCTCATCACCGGCTTCTTTTTTCAAATTTCTTTTTTTTTAAACCCGCGGCGTACGCTCGTCTATACATAGCGAAGGCAGCACGCCTCTCGCACGGACGAAAAAAGGTTATAAGTCGAATAATGTTGTTGTGGTTCTGTTATTACGGACGGTTTCGGCTGGCCCGCTCAGGGCATAAATTAGCCAGTTTTATTAGGTTGAAACGCTTCTGATGCGCCGCCGTAAGGTTTTTATAGTTTTTTAAATATTCTCTTAAGGACTGGCTTTGCGTTTGAAGATTAGTTTGTTATCGGCCAGTAATAAAGTAGGTAAGGGTATAGCTTATTTTGGTGATTTCTTTTTTCAATTTACCAAGGAGGTTTGGAATCGGATACTTTTTGGTGGGAATTTTCGTGATGCGACGGATAAAGTTGGGGTAGGGAGTTATGGCTTTTTAATTATGGATGGAAGTTATTTTGTAAGGTCCGGGATTAGTGCGATCCGTTATATGTATTTTGAAGATTGCTGATAACGTATGTGTTAAAAGATATTATTGGAGTCCTTTTAAACGGACAAAATCTGGCGGACTGATAATTAAAAAAAAAAAATCTATGGCAAGTCATTTATACAAACATGTGATTTGAATTCAAATATTTTTTATTACGTCGTTATTTTTGAAGTTAATTAACTTTTATTCTGAAATTAATAAAATCCTTAAGCATCGACGAAATTTTGATTTTAAACAATTTAACCAAAATGCTGCTGAAATTTCATCACAAGCAATAAACGTTTCAGTTTTCGAAAATTGTGCTAATGATTTTTGTAAAAAGTCATTTTTCGATAATATTAAAACAAATGTAGGAAGTTTCCAATTTGATATAAAACCTTTATTAATAAGCCAAAATTATAACTCTTGCTTTTTATTACACCTTAGTTGCTTATAACAATAAAGACGTTTACTATCTTTTATTGAAAAGTCTAGCTTAGCAAGTAGTTAATAATATTGTATAGCGCTGTAATTACAGATACTAATTAGCTAGTCTGTTAGACTATTGCTTATTATTTCCTATAATTACCGACTACCGACAGTGAATATGAAAACTTAATTAGGTACAAACAATATTACTTCTCAGTGGTAAGAATAGAATAAATAGCTTGTAAGAAAAAGTAGGTATACTATTTCTAAACTATATTTTTGAATAGTCTAAACAATATATAAATTAAAAAGTTATTATATAAAACTTTATAAAAAATGGTGTTATAAAAAAATGGATTATTAATAAAAAAAATGCTTTATTATAATTAATCAAAACGATGGCTCTTGTTTTTAGCATGAAGGCCACTTAATAATTATCAAGTTACACTAATATTATAAAAGGGAAAGATTCGATTGTTTGTTTGTATTGAATAGGCTCCGAAACTACTGGACCGATTTGAAAAATTCTTTCACCAATAGAAAGCTACTTTATCAGCGCGTAACATAGGCTATATTTTATCCCCGTATTATCACGGAAATGGGAACTACGCGGGCGAAAACGCGGGGCGCTGCTAGTGTAAAAATAAAGTAATATATTAGTCATAGATGTAAGTAAGTATGTAAAAATAATATTTCTGTCGAAATTACTTACTTATTAAGTAAACCAAAAAATGCACTTAAGTATTTCAGCATCGGTTTATCACTGATATGTTTATTTCATTCGCTCGTCCGTTTTTGGTAAAAAATACTTATTAAGGCGTCTCGTTTACGCTTGACCGACTTTCGGGAAAGCGAGAAACGTGACACTTTGAGAACTGGTCGATTGGACTTAATTATGTCTCGACTCGAAATAGTGTTGAGAAGGATATGAATATTTATTTTTTTAAATTGCATATTTCTTCTGATTTGTTTTTATATGAATGTCCCATTTTTATCTTGGACTTGTAAATAATGTGCCAACTGTGTCCTTTGCATGCGGTAAAAGGCGACTAATAGTGTGTTGGGTGTTGGTGTCACATTTACCCAAAAATACAATTAGTTGTATGAAAAAGTAGTGACGAGTATTTAATTTATTTATTCATTTATCATACTTCATACTAATATTATAAAGGAAAAAACATTTAATTACATACATACATACATACATAACATCACGCCTATAATCCCCAAAAGGGTAGGCAGGGTCGTAGGCAAGAACCACAGTTGGAACATTCTTTTTAAGACCCAGACCAACATGGGACAGTAGGCTGGGTTGGATGGAAAGCTGTGAAAAAGAAGTGACAAGTGGCTAGCTCGTCGCCTACTCAGTCACATACCCAAAAACCCGTAAACCATTAGTCGCCTCTTACGACATGCTAGGCAAGAACCACAGTTGGCATATTCTTTCTTTTTTTGTTTCAGATCAACATGGGCCAAGTCCCAGACCAACATGGGACAAAAACAATGTCGGGTTTTGGGTATGTGATTGTGGAAGCGACGAGCTAGCCACTTGTAACTACTTTTTCACAATTTTCCATCTAACCCAGTTTTGTTTTTGGCTGAATGTGGTTAAGGGGGCCTTCTGCCCCTTTGACTCTGCCTAACCCTTCGGAGATTGTGGACGTGTTGTCATGTATGTATGTACTTTTTAGCTAATTAAACTATTTTTTATGTGTAAGTATAAAATAATTAAGATTTGCTAATTGTAGTAAAATTAAGTCTGTTTCGAAATAAACTCAAAACAAAAGTAGATACCCAATTTCTCGTATTATCCAATACAATAATTGTTTTCCTATTAACATTTATATTTTGGTTTAAAATTTACATTAATGAATATGTAAGTTGAATATTCATTAATTGATTTTAATTCAAGATTACATTAAAATTACATAAACTGCCTACAGCCTAAACTATATAGGCACCTAGTTTTAAACCACTTTATGTGACAAGAGGCTTATGTCTCTTAGTCTTTTTGGCAAGTATAAAAAGCTACCACAACACTGTCTCAAGAACTTAAAATAAGCGGTCAATTTATCGTCCGGAGATATGCAATTTAGTCATAATTGACAGCGCCATTGCTTCAGTTGGCTTAAGTGTTTTGACATTTAATATGTCAATTTATGCGAGGTGCCAACATTGGTGAGGATGGAAATAAATAAATAATAAGTAAATAAATTCTCCACTCTGGCACACTAATTCCCTAGTTTCAAACTAAGTTTATACCTAAGCTTGTGCTATAGATACTAGGTGAACGGATAGACACCCGCGGTCCATGGTTCCGTGGTCAGGGTCTCTAACCACCCGACCAATGGGCCTGTCAAAAAATATTTTTTATAATTGAATATGCAATTTCGAAAAGGGCACATGTCGGATATTTTGTCAAATACGTTTTTTTATACTAATGTGGCATAAATGCTTGTCTACACCCATTATGATCGAAAACAGCACATATCTGGTAATAATTCTACTATAAACATCATAACCTGTACAGAAATAATTTCGAAAAGGTCACATCTCTAGAGATGTGTCCTTTTCGAACTTATTGATTTAAAATTACCGCCGTTAACCACCAAAATGTTTCCCTCGTTTTTTGGTATGATATTGGTAATATAATCATATATTGCATCAGTCATTGTTTTGACAGCAGTTAGCTAACACGTCACGTTGTGCTTTTACAATGAGTTCTTCTGATTCCGAATTTTTCTGTAGTCAAAAGGAAAATAAGACGCGAAGACCGGGTGTTCACTCATGAACAATATATTGATCTGATTATAAAATCGAGCAACATTGAGAAATTTAACGTGGAAAAAGTCAATACAGAAGACATTAAAGATTTGAAGAAATGGGTTCAAATAAATTTTAAAGCTAAACCTTTATCAGTGAGAAGTAACTGTACCGAGAAATCAAAAAGTAACTTTTCAGGTGTCGACTTATTACAATTATTGTAGAGTTTAAAAAGTAATTATTTAAATTTTTTTACATACAATCATCACGCCCGTACTCCCCGAAGGGGTAGAGTCGAAGGGTTAGCTAGCCCCTTAACCACATTTAGTCAAAAAATATAACTAGGCTGGGTATGATAGAAAATTGTAAAAAGTAGTTACAAGTAGGTACACAAGTACACAATCACACACCCAAAACCCGATATACCATTAGTCGCCTTTTACGACATGCTAGGTAAGAACCACAGTTGACATATTCTTTTAACAGAAAAAAAAACGGTTATTACCAATTCGATGTGTATATTTTTAATTTTTTATAAATGACCAGTGACCTCGCATAACTTTTTTAGAGTAGTCTGATTTTAATAATTCTTTTTTTGTTGAAAAAAGTATAATCCCAAGAGGGACCCACATAAATTTGGAAAAAAATTAACCCTAAGGGTAGGAAAACAGGGAATGATTAAATGTTCACTCACTGATTGTAATTAAGTCCCAGACCAACATGGAACTATTATTTTTAATTCCTCTCTGTTAGTAGAACTGAGAATACACCAACTGTGTGCCTTGTCTAAGATGTCAAACAGGCGCCTGATGGTGTAGGTATTGGGTGTTGGGTATGTGATCGTCGCCTACATCGAGATAGCCACTTGACACCAGATTTTACAATTTTCCATCTAATCCACCTCATTATGTCCTTGGACTCTGTCTACCCCTCCGGGGATAAAATATACCTACATATACATACTAGGTATATATACATTTTTTTTTGACATTTCATTATAATAATAGATAATAATTCATTTATTTTGGACCAATAGTAATCCATAGGAGGGTTAGTAACAAATGACTTAATAATAGTGTTAGTAAAATTACATTAGGGTTTGGACAAACTTTTTATTTATGGTAGAACTAGCTGACCCAGCGAACTTTGTTCCGCCTTAGAGGAAATAAAAAATAAGCAGATTTTAGATGTTATCAAGTTAAATTTTTTATTAGAAAATAAAAATTTAAAAAATGATATAGGGATAAAAGTATCCTATGTTAGATTCCTGGTTCTAAGCTACCTCTCCACCAATTTTCAGCTAAATCGGTTCAGCCGTTCTTGAGTTATAAATAGTGTAACTAACACGACTTTCTTTTATATATATAGATAGTAATTCTCCGCTACTGTTTCTAGAATGCTGTTGGGACTATCTCTCACTCTTCTTAGCAACGAAGCTGTATTTTTGCGTAATATCGCGTGGAAGCCGTCCGTGCGGGCTTGCGCGAACATCTCCGAAGCACTGCAGTATCGTGGCAGTCTAAACAGCATTCTAAAAGCATTGTTGTATTGGACTCGCATTATGACGTTTCGTCAGTGACAAATCACTTATGTTAGGTATTTCATCGTAGACATGTGCACGTAAGACATTTAATTGAGGGCCAGTTAGTTAATTTAAAGTAAACACAAGATTTTTAGTATTTACATGATTTTCGCATAAAACTGTGTGTCAACACATGAGGTGCTGACGAAATATTTTACTTACTTAAACTAGTTAGCTTAATTAGACTTAGTTTGTCCTTTGGGTCTTTTTGCAATACGCTCAAGTTATTTTTCAACGAATTTTGTTAAAATTTACAGCTAAGTGTCTAATGACAATTATCAAATACCTACCTTATTATATCTATTAATTTAATAAACGCAAAAGCAACTGTGTATGCATTCTCGTCTGTTACGTTTTTAACGTTGGCTAAGCCGATTTTGATGAAATTCAAATGTTGAATCTTACTTACTTTTTTCCTAAATTACTAGGAACTAGAAATACTTTATTTAGAAGAATATTTGACTTAGTCCGTGTGTAGAAATTACACACGGACAAAGTCAAATATCAAACCCTTGTTTATATTATAACATAATTAGGATCAAATAATAGAAAATCACACTTACACAGTTATACGCATCCACCTTAATTTACTTCACAAGGGCGCTTCTAAGAACCTTATTAAATAAATATACGGCGTTGCATACCGATTTCAGCTATAGCGGTTTAATTATAAAATGTATGGGATTATTGAATGTTTCCACTTGGAACTGGCGACGCCGCCATCTTACCGCCAATTATTGGGAAACATACGGGCGTGTGTTGCGAGCGGGCCCGACGCGAATATTAAGTCCAAAATTCCCAAGGAAGACTTGTATGAACTAGGAGTCTTTAAGGGTCGTATTATATTTAAAACTAGCTGTGCCAGCGGTGTCACCCGCGTTTATGGTTAATATTATAAAGACTTTCCGTCATACATGATTTCTATGTAACTTTAACCATTAAGGCTGCACACGCGACGGAAGCTTAAAAAATGGAGTAACTTCTCCCGTTTTCCCAACATTTCCCTTCACTACTCTGCTCCTATTGATTGTAGCGTGATGAAAAGTATACTATAACCTGCCCAGGAGTATGAAAAATAATTGTACCAAGTTTCGTTAAAATCCGTCGAGTAGTTTTTGTTACTATAAGGAACATACAGACAGACAGACAGACAAAAATTTTACTGATTGCATTTTTGGCATCAGTATCGATCACTAATCACCCCCTGATAGTTATTTTGAAAATATATTTCATGTACAGAATTGACCACTCTACAGATTTATTATAAGTATAGATAGATAAAGGACAGCGTCCGAGTCAAGGTAAGAATAGGCATTCTCCGGTGGTTCGGACATGTGGAAAGAATGGATGGTGAAAGATTGACTAAACAGATATACAATGCGAAAGTGGAAGGATGTAGGAGCCGCGGAAGGCCCAGGCTCACCTACCACGACCAGATTGGTCGTGTATTAAAAGAAGGTGATGTTAGGAGTCATAAAATCCTTAGTGCTTATATGAAAAGGATTATGAATGTTGAAGAGGCGAGTGAGGTGTGTAAGGATCGTGCCGTATGGCGTTCGGTTCTCTCTGCCTACCCCGCTAGGGAAGTGGCGTGAAGTTTAGTTAGTTATATTTAAGAATAAAAAAAATACCAAAAAAGTGTTAATTGCATCCAATAGGGATATTTTTGTCATGTTTACACGTACTCTACTTAGTAGTTGACCTAGAAACAACACCTGAAGGGCCTCAAAGGTGGCCCGGAAGTCCTAAGAGCACATTATCTAAGTACTAGACTGCTAAGACTCGTACAGATATGCTATCACGCTTGCAATCCCAAAATGTAGGATTCTAGGCTATTTTTTGGATATTGACTATTTATAAGTGCTTACTTGAAGCCTATTTATATAAAAATATTTTGAATTTGTTGTTGTTGTTTGTTTGTTTGTTTATCAACAAATGTTGATAAGTGGGTGACATAATCACAAACCGGTACACCGTTGATCGCTTTTACGACCCTGCCCCATGCGCTGGCGCAGTTGTTGGTCCGAACCCCACCCAGGACAAACATTCGTGTGATGGATACTTGTGTTTGTTCTGTGTCTGGGTGTTAATATCCAATATTTAAGTATATATTTGTAATACCACTGTTGTTTCTGATATCCGTAACACAAGTACTTGAAATACTTACTTCGGAGTCAGATCAATGTATGGGATGTCTTGTTGTATTTGTAATTTTATATATACCAGTCTTGTTTCCGTTTCAGTTACCTAATTAATTATTGTTATTGTGTTAAAGGTTTAATCCGGGAAAATGCTTAAAGATTGTATTGGTTAGACCTTACATAACGACGATGAAGTGAGAATACCTCCTAACTAATATTTTTTTTTAAATAGTTTTTTTTTTGATGCAATAGCCTTAAAATTCAATTTCGCTTAGACTTTTATTTTTTTCTCGTCTGTTATTAAATAATAAAGAAATCCTGTAAACATTACATTAAAAGTTGTATAAAAGTCCAATGATCAAAACCTAAAAATTTGGTAGTTTTTACACTGTCCTATAAAATAAGCATATCTATCTACATTTAGGAGATATTGTCACTCATCGTCGATATCCAGGTGTGTATTGTCTTCTACATGACCTACTAACTTGATAGCTGGATCCTTGCATACTTACGACAGCTCAGACATTCATCTCCGTACCGCGGCGGGCCTGCCGCAACTAACGCCTGTATGTATGTCGCCTGCAGGCTACCTGCGCGCAATTATCCTATTAGACGCGGCTGCAAACTGACCCGCTGCGCCGGCGCAGAGGACAGGGCTGCCCACTGTAGGACCGCAGAGGTGAGGCTGTGTCCTTGGTGTGCGACTTAGATATGATGTGCCAACTGTGTGTCTTGCCTAGCACGTCGTGAAGGTACCCACTTTATCACGGCTAGAGAGGCTGTGTTGCTATATCTTTGATAGGGGACTTAAAAAAAAAAATGAAATCCGTCTATAATTGACGGAAATATAGGTGAACATACATAAAAAAAAAATATTATACATACAGACGAATTGAGAACCTCCTCCTTTTTGGAAGTCGGAAAAAAAAAAGTAAAACTGTTTTCTTTGCTCACATGTCCTGTAGGCGACTAATGGATTTTTGGGTAGGTATTAGGAATTTGGGATTGGGATGTGTACCGCTGGAGAGATTACAGAGAGGCTGTGGTAATGTCCTTAGTCTGGGGCCTGGAGGTAATGTGGCAACTGTATTCCTTGCTTAGTATGTCGTGAAGGAGAACTATGGTGTATCAGGTTTTAGGATTGTCATTGTGTAGGCGACGAGCTAGCCACTTGTTTTTTTTTTTGGAGAGGACAGTCTGTAGTTGGCCGAAGGCGGCCTTCGCGAACTACCGGGCTGGCGGGGGAGTGGAGAGCTCGAACCCTATAGCCACTTGTCACTATTACTTCACAATTTTACATCTAATCGATACTTGTATGCTCAAAGAAGCTAAAATCTTCTTGGTAAAGCCAAAAGGCATCTGTCCACCGTAATGTATGTATATTGTTATACAAAACAAATAAGAATCAGAGTTGGTAGCTTAATGGTAATGACACGCGCCTCATAATCGAAGGGTGTGTGTTCAAACCCGGGCACATTCCTGGATTTTTCAAATCTATGTACGTATTTATACCACTAGCTCGGTGGTGAGGGAAAATATCGTGATAAAATCTGTACATTCAAACAAATGTGAATGTGGGGACCATGATCCAGATTGTCTTGTTCACCCATCTAAGAAGGTCAGATCAGCAATCGCTTCAATGTCATTACTAGACTCGCTAAATCCTGGATCACAGCCCTGGGACTGTAATCAAGGGTTATATTCAAATCAATCAAGGGTTATATTCCATGCTTAGTATGGACATAACGTTAGGAAGATGAAACCTTTAGTATATAAGCATATGTCCTTCTATTAACATACCACCGTGTTCTCCACATCAAAGCTACCAACCCTGAAATGCTAAGGTATGTGTCAGTGTTGCCAACCTTACGCTAGCTAGCCGCCTTCACTGAAATCGATCGAAAAACTGGTCACACCGTTAATTGCCTCGAAAATGGCTGTTAAAAGGCGTTTTATTAAATTATTGCCGCCATAATTGACTAGCTGATTGATTAGCGAAAATGTAGTTGTGTGAGAAAAATGGCGCGACAAGGCTATGTTGAGGGTGGGTTGGATTGTGGTCAATTACGTTGGTTAACTAGGTGTTAACCGCGACTTCGTCTGTAGAATTGAAGGAAAAAATGTATGGAAGTTTCTTTTGAGCGAAATTTGATTCTTTTTTTAAAAATAAAAGTGGCCTAATTTACTTCATAATATCTATCTGTAAAATTGGACCATGGGTACACATCCATTATTTGAATGTGCAGCTTACCTCATTTGAAGTTTTTTTTTAATGCAATGTAAAGAAGTTTGATATAAAAGTACGTATTTGTACCAAACTAACTTATGAAGAATTTTTTTCTTGATTTTCGAAGATATGAAACAAACCAGAGGTACGCTCCCGGGTTTAAACCGAGATCACTCGCATGGAGGCGCATATCCTTACCTTTGAGCCAACCGTTTTTAATAGACAATAAAAAACGTACCTAAAGCTTTTTTCACACCACCTGAATCAAGAATAGAAGGCGCTAGCATAATAAACGTATTAATCACCATCAGTCTATTCTCCTCCTATCTCCGCCATCGAAAAAGTTATTAAAAACGACCCCAGATAAAAAATAAGGAAAACCTTTTAGAATCAATTTTCGCCCGAACAGCGGTGGCTGTTTGAACGAAATACAGAAAAAAAAGAAATATTTTGACAGGTAACACAATGGCGGACGAGATGCCGCATGCCGGGCCGTTCCGAACCGTGATTATATTATTTCTCCTTTTTAATTTTTGTTTGGATTGCACGAATTTCCACTGATGGTTAGGGAATCCATTGTTTGGGGTTCAGGGCCGAATTATTTTGTTGCGGTATTGTTTTTCGGCGGGGCTGTTTGAAATGACGAGTTTTGGTGTGCATTGAAAGTGGGACGTTTGTCTGTCTGTTGCAAATTATACAAAAATATGAGTATTTGTTGGCTTATTTATGTATTTACTTTTTGTAGCTTATAGTTTATACATGCTATGTAAAATATAAATAAATAAATTAATCATATTTTATAGTCGAATAATGCTTTTATTTTTATTATCAAGCGTATCATTAATAGAGGTTATGCGATTAAGATATCAAAACGTTACAGATACACATTAACTAATTAAACTCGACAGAGGTACTAACGTTCATATTAGTAAGGATACAGCATAAGTGAACAAAGTCGGGGGAAAAGGCTAGTGACAAATTATTCGACATGTTGGTTTCGAACGGAACCCTGTAATCTTTTTCAGCTAATTTTTCGGATGTCGAACTAATTGTCCGGCTAATTTAGGAAATTTAATGAGAATGAAAGATATTTGGCGATTTTTCTTAATTTATATCTTGTTTTCGGTCGGGTTCTGTCGGAGTTTCTATAGTTGAGTTATGCGACACTGGGTGCTGTTCAAAATCAATTACGTATAATGTTTGGTTTTGATTTAATGTCGTACATATTACGTTCTAAAACACATTGTACGTGCCTATAAAGTTTGAGGGTTGCCCTCGATTTTCCTGGGATCCCTTCATCAGATCCTGACTTGGTGGCAATGGGACCAACTAGGGAGTAAACACTTTCGATTAAAAAAAAAATTTTGGAAATCGGTTAACAATTCTCAGAGATACCGAGTAACATACATACAAAAAAAAAAAAAAAAACATTCAGTCGAATTGAGAACCTCCTCCTTTTTTTTGAAGTCGGTTAAAAAAGCTTTTACTTTCAAAATTTCCTATAATAATTATATTAATAGTTAATGTCAGATAAATACTAACTGTTGTAAAATTATAAAATGGCTGATTGAATTATACTTATGAACTGGGCTATGTATTGTATGACTATATTTTTTTAATAAAAATCGTACTTTATCGCGATGTTATTTTCTATCCGATAACTGGAAAACAAGCCCTTAGTCAATTACCCACTTAAAATAAATACAAGTAGCCGAGAAAACTCTTATTAAGTTAACTTAATTATTGCTTAGTGACTTGAAATAGATTCTACAAAAACAAGTTCTAAATGAACTCGTAAAGACGTGATTTTGAACGGGCTCATAAAAAAACTAAGTACCTACCGCAATGTTTTGTAAACAAACCTCTTTCTTCAGAACACGGGTTGAGTGACACTCGACGCGCCGGAGGGTTCCATTTTCAAAGATTCAAACTGCGCGCCGAATCGATTGGAACTCGCCGTTTGGACTTTTGAAAAAGGATTTTGTTTATTGTTTTCAAGAGTGGCGTTTTGTCTAAATGGATAATTTTACGTCAAAGAAGGAAGGCTGATCTCTCGGATCGTTCGGTTCTCTCTGCCTACCCCGCTAGGGAAGTGGCGTGAAGTTTAGTTAGTTAGTTTAGTTCTGACATGTGTCCTATGTCCCTGTTTATACCTACCTCCTTTGCCCCATTCTAAGGGTTGGGACGATCAGATGGCATGGAATTCAAAACGGTCTTTTTGTTTAGTGGCTAGAGTTCTAGACAAATTTATTAATTTGTCTAGAACTCTAAAGCCAGCATGGTCTATTGACCATCCTGGCTTTGGCCCATGAAATACAACCCAACATGACCATGGTGTTCCATTTTATGATAAGAAGCCTTTATGGGGTGATATTTTTTTTATATTCAATAAAACTATTTATTTTAGAATAGTTATATTGCTTAGACCTTATGTAATATAAGTGTATTCTACTATTTCTGGGTTGCTCCTAGTTTTGAAATTAAGCAATTACCTAGTATACGTCACACGATTATTTGTCTTGGATGGGGATCGAACCCATAACTCTAGCGAATAGGGCACGGTCACCACAGAAAGCGCCATCGATCCAGTTATATACATTCAGTTGTCATTTTGAAATATGGAAGTTTCATATTTACTAAGATATTATAACCAGTCGAAACTATGATTTTTTTATCTTTTTTAATTACATATTATAAAACAAAGTCGCTGCTTCTGTCTGTTCGCTTAGATCTCGCAAGGGATGTTGATGCGGTTTTCACCAATAGAGTGATTCAAGAGGAAGGTTTTTCGTGCGAAGCCGGGGCGAGGCGCTAGTATTAAAAAAACTTCTCAGCACGTTATGTAATTAAAAACCCATGACTTTTAACGATTGTTATAAGCGTCCATTGTCAATACGAATGGCAGCTGTTTTTATAAAACATTGGCATACTGGTTTCAGAATGTACCCAGATATCCCAGATCGGGCTAAAAAATTGTGGCTGGGAATTTCAATATCCAAATTACTCAGTAACAGCCCGGAGTCAGGAAGTTGGCGGTTTAACACCCGCCTCGGTCAGCACGTTAAGCCGTTGGTCCTGCGCCTGACGTCTCCGGTCATGTCGGTGCCGTCTCACCGGACTATGAGAGTGAAGGAATAGAGAGTGCCCCTGTGTTAGCGCACACACTTGTGCACTATAATATCTCCTGCGCAGATGGCTTATCCTCGTTGAGATTGGCCGCCGTAACCGATATCGGTTGGGAGGACATTATTATCAGAATGTAAAGTTTTTCTCTTTAAGACTAGTTAGTGTAATCTCATAAATGATATTACAATAACTGGTTAGATATTACGTCCGAAATCCCTAAAGCAGTGGCGGACTAACAGAGGGGCGTAAGGAGCGGTTCGCCCCGGGCCTCTGGTCCTGGGGGCCTCATATTATCTCATCATCCTAAATGAAACAGTGGAACATCCCCCCCCCCCTTTTTCGGTCAAGCAACACTGCTCGTAACCCTACTAGGGGCCTCGTACAGCTCTTTGCTGCCCCAGGCCTTAGACAGGCTTAGTCCGCCACTGCCCTGAAGGGGTAGCCAGGCTCCAAGGTGCCGTGAGAGTCTTTAACTATTTTAAACTAATGACAAAAGAAAGCTTGGTTAAATTAGTTAAAAAACGAGTGCTTAAGCTACTTACTTCGAAATCCGATGTAAAAAATGAGATATTAATTTGTCGTTAAATTGGACCCTGACTAGGAACGAGACATACCGATATGTAGATTCTGGTTGTTGCATTGAACCGACTACCCACATAACCCACATAAAACCAGACAAATTGAATCATGGTTAAGTTTAAAAAAAAAAATGACACAAGTTTCATGAATACAAAAGTATATTTAATAATGAAACTTGAACATCAAACATCTAACCAAACTCAACAAACAGAAAATAGCATAAAAACAAACAATACTCGTATGTTAAAACCGGTAGAATCGAATTATTTTAAACAATGCGACAAAAGGTCTCGGAGACAAAAGGAAAAAAATTTATAACAGCACCGAGCTCTCGACATTGAGCCAATTTGCAATGGTGTAAACAAGCCTTTATCTATGGGCAGGTGACGTGCGGAGACAATTGTCCTGGCCGCTTTTTCATTTTTTCTTCAAGCTGTCAAAGTTAACGTCAATATTTTGGCGCGATTCGTGACGCAGTGGGTGTTTCGCGGTATCCGAATAGAGATTGGATTTTGAAGCTTACATTAAAGGAGTTTAGGCTCATTTTTGTGTTTTCAAATGAACAGCAATGGCGAATGCCTGATAAGTTACGCTTGGTCCTAATGACTCGGATTTATTTTTGCTTTCTAAGAATTTTTCTTTGCAAACAAACTCGTTTCTCCTTAATAAGGTCTTTTACGTTAAATTCTAAGGTCGAAATTCCTGTGACTACTCCCAATCGTAAGATTGTTACTCAAGCGTGTATTTTTGTGGCAAATTGATTATCAGTTCTGTTTTGACATTTCGCCACGGCTTATTCCATTGTAGAATGTTGGTGCGACATATTCTTTACAATCTTCCGAGACTCCATGGTGTCGGTACGAAATCGCTTTAGGCGAGAATTCGAATCACCTGTTTAGTTGGTGATATTTTATAGCGGAAATAATGCTGTATTTGTGGCAATATGTCTTGTTCCTAGCCGAGGACCGCTTGGACCACGATCCTGGATTTAGCTAGTAAATAAATTTAAGTGACTGTAATTACTTATAATCCCCGCAGATTGCTAATGTGCCTGGCCGCCATATTGGTGACGTAATCGTGACGTATCGAACACTCAGAACCGTTCGCAAAACTGACCAGCGAGTATTGCGGGTGACGTCACGTGGGTGTTAATTAGACAAGGTTCCAGCGCATAAGCAATCTGCGGGGATCCCCGAAGGGGTAGGCAGTGCCAAAAGGCCCCTTTAACCACATTCAGCCAAAAACAAAACGGGGTTGGGATAGATAGAAAATTGTCGATAGAGAAGACTGTGCAAGCGTACCTCTGTCGCCCCTCACACCTTCAGCGGAATAGATGGAAGACCCGGGGGTTTTAGCCGGTATGAGTTCGGCATAACATGAGGATTTCCCTCGAGAGAAAAAAAAAACAAAGATAGAAATTGTGAAAAAGTGACTAATGGCTAACTCGTCGCCTACACAAACACACTCTCAAACCCGACATACCATTAGTCACCACCATAGACATGCTAGGCTAGGAACACGGTTAGTACGATCTTTTTCAGTTGCTGACCAACATAGAACAATATAAAAAGAAAAAATGTTAAAGATCTGCTTGTACATTTCAAATAGACTTTAAGTCATCATCATCCTAGCGTTATGTCCCGTACTTAGACGGGGTCCGCTTAGACCATATTCCAGAATTTAGCGAGTCTGGTAATTTCTTTGAAGCGACTGCCGATTTGACCTTCCTAACCCTAAAATAGGGATAGTTATAGTTATAGGGTTAATTTTCGGATCATGGTTACAAATTCAAAGTTGTTTGAATTTGCAGGTTTCATCACGATTTTTTCCTTCACCGTCGAGCTAGTGATATAAATACGTACATAGAGGTACGTGCCCGGGTTTGAACCCGCATTCCTCGGTTAAGAGGCGCGTGTCCTTACCATTGAGCTACCACCGCTCTAACAAATATACTTTAAGTACTTTCCGCTAAAAGAGAATCGATAAACGAACAATAATGAAAGATTAATGAAATTTCTAATCAAGAAGTAATAAAACTTATACTAAATGAAGTACGCAACTGGTCACACCAATAAAATTATAATTAGTAATGTTGGCTTCGCCATACAATCTTATAATGAAGTAAAGTATAGTTTAAGTAAAGATTATTTCATACAAGCTAACCCTTGTATTAAGTTATCAATTTATATAAACGTGATTTTTTTTTTTTTTTTATTATCAAAATTAAAAATAAAAAATAATAAATACTTTTTTGTGAACACAAAGAAATTTAACTAAAAAAAATATAGTACGAGTATATTAAGAGAAATTACTATAAAATTATCATATCTTCTTTCAGATTTTTTAAAATATTTACAAAGGATTAAAAAAACGAGTAAAAATTTTTTCGTTTCATACAAAAGTTGTTAAGCTGATTCGCTATTTTGTATGAACATTTTCTAAAATCCATTAAATTAGTTCCTTAAAATAATTCGTTAATTAAATAGGTAAGAGGTTTCGCATTAACTAAAAATAACCTTGTAAGTATACGGCGAGAGAAATATCTCATCACCGCGATGCAGGATTTTCAAACACCTATCATTTGACGCGCTCTACACAGAGCTTGCTACAGGTCTAGACGTTTTACTACTCTTACTACAAACAGCAATGTACGTCAAACACCAATAATGAAAGTTACTCGTTAAAACCTCACTAACCTCCAAGACTAGTCTTTAAAAAAACAAATTTCAAAAGTCGAACGAACAAACATTCCTCGAAAGAAAAACAAAAGTCCAGTGGCGTACCCATAGCCACCTAAGGCTGTAAACCAGAGAAAATATGGCGCTGGCCGGCCAGAAAACAGTTTAATTCAACCAGCAATACGAGACCACACACGTTGCTCATTAAACGAGTATCGAAACAACAATAATTATATTCAGGCCTTATAATTTCGCGCGCTCGAAAAAAAAACAATATTAAAACATAACCTTACCTTATTAATGTGTCAACAACTCAATTTATGGCGGGAACGCGACGGCGACGCCCTCTACCCGCTTAGAATCGACCAATCACAACACGGCTTTTCTCTTCGGACGCAACTGTGAAACTTGTTGCCGTCTCTTTTGCTCGTACTGGCGGTGAAAGAGAAAGAGTTTGGCGGGAACTTTCTCCACAGATAAGCGGGCCGGTTGTTTTTTTTAAACAGATAACGAATATTAGGCCAGGATGACATTATTAATTTATGCGCGGTCGTGAGCAGTTCTGTGGAAAGCTAAGGCCGTGATTACACGCATTAAGTCGGCCGAGTGAGAATTGTGGGCGCGTTCAACTTTGGATGGTTTTGCTTTTTTTGAGATATTTTCATGTTTTTAGGGTACTGCTGCATTAATATTTTTTAAATACATGTTGACGGTATTTTTATACCAGGGAACAGATTCAATCGATAGATCAAAGCGGGAATATTTTAATTTCCATGAATCTAAGTCCGGATTTATCGATCATACTGGTAGCTCCATGGTAAGTAAGCGGTTTACAACATCCGAGGGGTTTTGGTGCATACCTCAGGCACTTCTTTTGCCTTTTTGAATCTACTTACGTTTTTATTATACTAATAGCTTGGTGGTGCGGGAAAACATCATAAAACAACCAGTTATTATTAACTTAAAATAATTAACCAATTTGTTTGGTAATTAGGTCGCCCTAGTTAAGGGCTAAAAAATTAAATGTCTGTTAATTCTATGTAATATCCGGACTCGTTAAATCTAGGCATCATGGCTCAAATGGGTATCAACTTAAACAGACCATGATGCTAGGAAGATTCAATATAATAACATCTCTTTTCATTAAAAAATGTTCTTGACAAACAGGAATTCTTTTTATGTAAGACTAGCTCTGTCCGCGGTTTCACCCGGGCTTATGGCTGCCTTGCAAGATAAATGGGCTATCAAACCCTAATTTTTTTTTTTAATCGGACCTGTTCCTAAGATGATCTCGTTCAAACAAACCGATTGTTATGCAAGGTGCGCTAAAACGAACAGTTCCTGTGAAATGATGACGTTTCTATAACAGCCCGATTCCGTGCAGCCGCAACCGCGGACTAAAGTTAAAAACAAAAAAAATAGGGTACATCCCTGGTTAAAAAAGTTATTATTATATTTATATAATTAACTTTTTTGTCCGCCAGTTAATTAACGAAAAAAAATAAAAAGAATATATTTTTGCCTTCTTAAATACACCACCAAGCTTTCCCAAATATCAAAGTTCTTAACGTCTCTAACTGCTAGTTCAAATTTGTAGGATTTAGTTAATGATGTCACGTGAAATTTTATCCTATGAGTAAAATACGTCCACAATATTTTTTTACTGTTGATAGTGTAGGATCTTGGTACGATGACTAGTGTGTATCTGTTAGGTAGTGTGAGAGGCGTTTATGGTAAATATTATAAAGACTATTTCCGTAATACATGATTTCTATGTAACTTAAACCATTAAGGCTGCACACGCGACGGTAGCTTAAAAAATGGAGTAACTTCGCCCGTTTTCTCAACATTTCCCTTCACTACTCTGCTCCTATTGATTGAGGAGTATGAAGAAGTATGAAGAATAATTGTACCAAGTTTCGCTAAAATCCGTCGAGTAGTTTTTGTTTCTATAAGGAACATACAGACAGACAGACAGACAGACAAAAATTTTACTGATTACATTTTTGGCATCAGTCTCGATCACTAATCACCCCCTGATAGTTATTTTGAAAATAAATTTTATGTACAGAATTGACCTCTCTACAGATTTATTATAAGTACCTATAGATAAATCGAGTTATATGTACACAGAATTCATGCGTCATCGTATTACTGACCTATATAAATATTTGTATATTTGAAATATCAATTATGTTTACATATTGGATACCTACAATAGGCTAGTCAGTGCCGGATTAGCCATTTAGCAGGAGGTAGCAAATGCTACGGGCCCCGTGCTTTGGGGGGCCGCGTTACATTTGTTAACGGGAAGTAGGGGAATCCTTCCTCCATTGGAGAAAGGCTTAACATAGGCATTTTTTTTACGAAAGGGTATTTTGGCAAGCATTTGCAAGGGGCCCCGCGCTGAGATCCTAAGGCTAGTTCAAAGTATCATAATTGTTTCTCCAAAAAAATACCTACAGAACCCAAACAACCTCTTTCCCTCGCCCTTAACTGATCGACTCATTTCCCTCCGATAAAATTATTTCTTTTATTTTCGTCCCCGCGACTTCTGCTAACAGATAAACCGCAAATATTTCGTCAGAAACATTAACAGCGGTTTAGCGGTACGACTTTTGATCCCATGTTGGTCTGGGACTTAAAGAATGTGCCAACGGGTTCCTTACCTAGTATGCCGTTTAGCGGCTAAAAGTAAATAAGAAATACCTAGCGAGCTAGCCACTTGTCACTTATTTTTTTATAATTTTCCAATTAACACAACTTATTTTTGACTTATGGCTAAAATTTTTGGGCAGTCGCTTTAATGTAATTATCAGACTCGCAAAATCCTGGATCACGGTTGCCTAGCATGTCGTAAAAGGCGACTAACGGTATATCGGGTTTTGGGTGTGTGATTGTGTAGGTGACGAGCTAGCCACTTCTAACTACTGTTTCACAATTTTCCATTTTACCCAACTCGATTTTATTTTCGGCTGAAATGAAATGGTTCAATGAACTGGTTGCTGGTTTCAAAATTAACTTTACTTGGTATATTTTTACTCTTAAAACACTTACACAATAGTGGAGCGGACTAAAAAACTCTATTTATTTCGTTAGTTCTATTATAAAAAAATATTCAACACGTATTTTTTCATTTATTTGTCAAGCAAACACTAGCGAATATACAGCGGATTCAAGTCGCGCGTGATGTCACACGTAGGTACAATTTTTACTTGCAAGTGACGTCGCCAGCCCCCGCTCTAAAACTTTGATGCTCTTTATCTTTGTAATTTTTTGTTATCTTGATAAAGCAAAAAAAAAAATGACTAGTATTTTTGTATAATCTAACTGACGGACTGAATAGGAAATTTTTACCCAGTATTGTCCCCTATTAAGAGAAAATGAGGTACCCTTAATTAGGTCATAGGCTGCAATGGGACCTTATTATCTAAATAAGATCCAACTAACAGTTGTGTTCTTTTATTATACGCATTAAAGTTCGATGCATTCATAAAACCTTAGCATACCTAACTTGGAAATTTAATTTGGTAACTAATAATTTAATTAATTTTATGCACAACAGGGTCCATTTTTTTCCAAAAAAAAAATTATAGTAGGAATTGCAATCCAGCGCTATTTTTTTCTGGATCCTGCTTGATCTAGCATTGCAATCCCTTGATGATATCCATATATTGGACTGGCTCGATGGCTCATTCGTTAATGACCCTACCCCATGCGCCAAGAGTTGTGGGTTCAATCCCCACCCAGGATAAACATTCGTGTGATGAATACTTGTGTTTGTTCTGTGTCTGGGTGTTGATATATAATATTTAAGTATATATTTGTAATACCACTGTTGTCTCTGATATCCGTAACACAAGTGCTTAAGCTACTTACCGTCAGGACAATATATGTGATGTAGTCTGATATTTGTTTATTTGTCTATATGATTTACCTCTTATTAAACACAGCCACAGCCACGGTAAAAAGCTAGTATACTAAGTATTTTATAAAATAATCATCTAGTATTTGTTAGCTATATATAATATTAGCTTAGACTTTATAACCATGTGCAGTATACCCTATGATTCCCACAGGAGTGCAGCCAAGTGCATCCCTAATGCCAGTTGTGTTGCGAATGGTGAGCGCTAACTGCGGCCTGTGGGAGGGGGGGTTAAGTACTATGTTTAGTCTATGGTGCCCATAAGCTTTGCTATAAAAGAAGGTATATTTTTTATAATTTTACTATCTGACCCGGCGCGCTTCGTAGCGCCCTGTTCTTGGATTTTCAATACCTTTTATTTTAATTTTCCTTCACCTGACAATAACAAAAAACTAAAAAAGAATTAGCGAAATCGGTAAAGCCGTTCTCAAGTTATAGCGTGACCAAAAGAAATAGGGGTTAATGTTTAAGCGACATCAAAAAAAAGGAGGAGGTTCTCAGTTGGACGGATTTTTTAAATTTTTTATATATGTATATAGATTAAATATTTGAGGAATGTTTTAAATTTGTATGAAATAAAAAAAATATATATTAATTATATTCCTTGTATTGTTGTGCCTATATATTCCACCACCCCTGCAATCCTGAAGGGGTAGGCCAATTCAAAGAGACAAAACATAATTAGTTAATGTGTTACTTTAAATCTCATATTATAATAACAAATTTGGAAAGAGCGAGACATCCCCAACACAAGTATTTATTACTTCCTGGGGCGTCTCTAAACTTGTAATTTAAAATTTGAGAAATAAAGATATTTTTATTTTATTTTTATTTTATTTTTATTTTTAATTAGCCAACATGTTAACTGTGTGGCACATTTTTCTCAAATCCCACACCAACATGGGACTTCATCGTATCTCATGATTGTGTTACCAAAATGACTTTTTTTTCCAGAAACAATAGTGACAGGACTAAATGGGATATGAATTATGTAGTACATGAGTACTTAACGTTTTAGCTTTGCAACAAAGTTGTTACAAGCAAAATAGACAAATCTATAAGAAATGTAAGTAAACGTAAGTTCGAAATCATATACATAAATCTCCTCATACATACATAACATAACATCACGCCGATTATCCCCGAAGGGGTAGGCAGAGTCAAAGGGGCAGCATGCTCATTCAATCACATTCAGCCAAAAATAAAGCCAGGCTGGGTTAGATGGAAAACTGTGAAAAAGTAGTGACAAGTGGCTAGCTCGTCGCCTACACAATCACACACCCAAAACCCGATATACCATTAGTCGCGTTTTACGACATGCTAGGCGAGAACCACAGTTGGCATATTCTTTTTAAGTCCCAGACCAACATGGGACAGTGGGCCGGGTTGGATTGAAAGCTGTGAAAAAGCAGTGACAAGCGGCTAACCTGTCGCCTTGTCCATCTGTCGTAATGGAATTATTCAAACTATTCCTAATAGACCACACATCATGGCCACCGCATACTCTAGGGCGGTTACGATTATATATTTACAAGGCCCACCCCGGTTCTGTTTGCCACAATAAGGGGACAAACTACTTCCGCCGAATGGACAAACAGTCCCGTAATAAACGAGTGTTATCTATTTCTAGAAAATTCTGAACTAATTTATGTCGCGGTTGAGAAATTTTGCATGAAAATAAAAGAAATAAAGATTGAATTTTATTGTAGTGACATTTTGCAAACGATTTGTCAGTATAGGTTTTCAGAATTTAATAAATACTGGCTGACCCGGCGCACTTCGTAACGCTTCGTTCTCGGATTTTTAATACCCATTTTTTTTTAATTTGCCGCGCAAAATTTTTTTTTTCATAAGAACTTTTAATTGACAATAAAAACACAACTAAAAAATAATTAGCTATATCGGTAAAGCCGTTCTCAAGTTATAACTTTGGGGTGGACCACCCTTAATATTTAGGGGCAGGAAAAATTTATGTTGGCCGATTCTCAGACCTACCCAATGCTTATTGGGTAGGTCTGAGAATCGGCAACCATTTTTGCAACCAACACCAAATTTTATCAAAATCAGTTTAGCTGTTTCGGAGGAGTTTGGGAACAAACACCGCGACACGATAATTTTATATATTAGATGTAAATCCTTAATGTACCACCACGCTTGTAATCCCCGAAAGGGTAGGTAGAGTCCATGTAGAGATAAGCACTTAAAACCAAGTTTAGTCAAAAATATAATTATTAAGTTAGGTCAGATGGAATATTGTAAAAAAGCAATGACAAGATGCTATCTCGCACCGCTACCGAAACACAGCCCAATCTATACTAATATTATAATGAGGAAAGATTTGTATTTTTGTGTGTGTGTAAGTTTGTCATGAATAAACTCAAAAACTACTGAGCCGATTTCCAAAATTCTTTCACCATTGGAAAGCTACATTATCCGGAAGTAACATAGGCTATATTTTATCCCCATATTCCCACGGGACGGGAACTAAGCGGGTGAAACCGCGGGGCGCTGCTAGGCAACAAACAACACAGTTGGCACATTGTTTTCAAATCACAGTCCAACATGGGACAATAAGAACGCCAAGATGATGATGAAGTAACCGAAATCTGTAGAAATTTCAACACAAACTCCGTTCAAATAACATTCGAATGCTTATAATTATAGAAACTCTATGATAGAGACCTCATTTCACAAAAAATATTTCCTTTATTAGAGAGTCGAGCTACATGTTCTTCTGAGAAAGTTTCATAACACCTCGCGTGTGTTTCGTCCAGTATCTTAAAGAACAGTGAAGAAACTACTTGTCCCATGTTAGTCTGGGACTTAAAAATAATGTGCCAACTGTGTTCCTCGCCTAGCATGTCGTAGAAGGCGACTAATGGTATATCGGGTTTTGGGTATGTGATTGTGTAGGCGACGAGCTAGCGATTTGTCACTACTTTTTCACAGTTTTCCATCTAACCCAGCCCAGTTTAATTTTTTGGCTGAATGCGGTTAAGGAGGCTAATTGTCCGTTGACTCTGCCTACCCCTTCGGTGATCGATGGAAAAATGTGAAAAAATTATAAGTGGCTAGCTCGTCGCCTACACATTCACACACCCAAAACCCTATATACTATTAGTCGTCTTTTACGACATGCTAGGCAAGGATACAGGAACACAGTTGACATATATTTTTTTAAGTCCCAGACCAACATGGGTCAGTGGTAAAAATACGTGCATAGATTTGAAAAATCCATAGGTAAGCGTTTGAAACCGCACTCTTCGTATATGAGGCACGTGTGTTTACCATTGAGCTACCACCGTTTAAAATACAATATTATCGTTGAGCTACCACCGTTAAAAATTATATTTGATAATGCAATATTAATATTTCGACGGTAGCAATCATAAACGGTTCGTTTATAACTTCCTGTTAAATGATTATTTTTAATAATCATCGTTTATTCAGAATAACCGTCATTTTCGACTGAAACTCGGCATTAAAGTATTATAATAAATTGTCAATAAAAATAACAATGGCCACTGAAAGGAAATCGTTAATGGACTACGTTAAATTCGTTCAAAAAGCAGTACAATTTGTTTATAAAAACTACGTACGCAATTCTTCCTTCTGTTCAAAATAAAATACTTTTAACAATTTTTCATTGTTGTTAAATATAATAAAAATTATAAAACTTGTTACACTTTTAAAGACTTATGAAAATGAGATTCCATGTTTTTGTAACTTTTTATGTATCGCTGGCCTTATTAAAATTACTACTCGACACGAGCGGTAGTAGCTCAATGGTAAGGACACGCGCCTCTTAACCGAGGTGTGCGGGTTCAAACCCGGGCACGTAACTCTATCTATGTCCATAATTATACCACTACACAGGCAGGCACAGGACCCATCCTCGATTGCTCCTTAGAGCAGCGTAGTCCTTCAATCTGTCAGACATAAAATAAATAGATAAAAATAAATATCCGACCACATCCCATACATTGATCTGACGCCGAGGTAAGTAGTTTAAGTACTTGTGTTACGGATATCAGAATCAACAGTGGTATTACAAATATATGCTTAAATCATATTCAATATTAACACCCAGACACAGAACAAACACAAATATTCATCACACGAATGTTTGTCCTGGATGGGGATCGAACCTACAACTCTTGGCACATGGGGCAGGGTCACTACCGAATGAGCCATCGAGCCAATCCAATTCAAGTCAATTGAGTTGGATTAGTATTTGGCAAGTGGCTAGCTCGTCGCCTACACAATCGTAAAGTCAACACCCGATATACCATTAGGTGCCTTTTACGACATGCTAGGCAAGGAACACAGTTGGCCATTGTAATTACATCTCAGTGCAAATGGGACCTTTGGTCATTATTTTTAAGTATTAAACCCACATGAGACCTTGCCTTTACCACTCCTCACCGTATTTCATCCCACTGTGGTACCCGAATTGCTTTTTTTCTCCACCGTCATCAGAGCACCACCTTCCTGGCGTTATGGAATTATCCACACCATCTCTCCTCAATTATCCCGGGCAAAAAACCGGCAGCCATTTTGAATCGGTGCGTTGTTTAAAAACTCAATTTTGTATTGTGTTGGATCGGGAATGTTTTTTGTGTGTTTAAGTTTAAGTGCAGATAGCTTTTAAAGTAAATAATGTAGGTAGTGCTCCGATTTTAAGAGTTTCATACGCAAAGAGAGCCATCCAACCCAGCCCACTGTCCCATGTTGGTCTGGGACTTAAAAAGAATATGCCAACTGTGGTTCTTGCCTAGCATGTCGTAAAAGGCGACTAATGGTATATCGGGTTTTGGGTGTGTTATTGTGTAGGCGACAGGTTAGCCGCTTGTCACTGCTTTTTCACAATTTTCCATCTAACCCAGGCCGGCTTTATTTTTGGCTAAATGTGGTTGAAGGGGCATGCTGCTCCTTTGACTCTGCCTACCCCTTCGGGGATTATGGGCGTGATGTTATGTATGTATGTATGTAAGAGAGTCCAAGGAGTCTTATTACTAGGTGTCCGACCATTAGTCTGATTGTGGGCTGCATCTCAATCTCAAAAAGAAAGAAAAAACATTTTGTAACATAGTATCATCATCACAAAGCACGTTAAGCTCTTAGTCCTGCGCCTGACCTCTCCGGTCATGCTAGTGCCGTCTCACCGGACATGAGAGTGAAGGAACAGAGAGCGCACCTGTGTGTGCGCACACACTTGTGCACTATAATATCTCTTGCGCAGTTGGCTAATCCTCGTTGAGATTGGCCGCCGTAACTGATATCGGTTAGGAGATATCATCATCATCTGCTTAGGCGATCGAGGATTTAACGAGTCTGGTAATTACAGTGAAGCGATTGCCGATCTGATCTTCGTAACCCTAAGATAGGAGAGCTGGACAATTTGGATCATGGTTACGCATCTGTAGTGGTCAGAAAATCACAATACAGAAGTATATTGTGATTTTCTAACCAGATACCTACTATGTTCGATAAGTAAACATTTTCAGACTAGCACTCGAATTCCCTAGCTCTAAACTAAGCATATAAGCTTGCAATATGAATACCAGATAAAGGATGAACAAGTTTAAACATGTTTATAAACATCCATGATGCAAAAATAACCACATTTATCACGTTAACATTTGCCCCAAGTAACGTTCGAACCAGCGGATTCATGACCAGAGTTCTTCACTAGGCCGAGCCTGTCAAAACACTTAAAGCCCATCGCCAGCACAATTATCGGATCAGCTTCATCCACAGACAGACAGACAGCTCGCACTGGCTTCGTTTTCACCCGAGCTTTCCACGTAATTATGTGTTTGGCTGGCTAATACAACTGTCAGAGTTGACAGGACAGTGTCAAATATCCGTTTTTGTGATGTCGGCGACGAATGGGGTCGATGAAAAGAGAATGTTTAAATAATAGATTATAATAATAATAATATTAAATTCTTCAGACTGACACACCAAATTCTCTAGTCCCAAACTAAGCTTATAAGCTTGTGCTATGGATACTAGGTGAACGGATAGACATACTTAAATACGTTTATAAACATCCATGACTCGAGTACAAGTACCCATGTTCATCACACGAAATATTTTCCCCTAGCGGGATTCGAACCCGCGACCCTTGGTTTTGTGGCCAGGGTCTCTGACCACTCGACCAACGGGTCAGTCAGTATAATATTTAGAGATTAGGTCGATAGCGCTTTTGCAGTTGTGGGTTCGATTCCCAGGACAAACAGTCCCGTTGGTTTGGAATTGAAAAATATTGTATCAAATAGTGTAGTGTTCCTTGTCAAGCATATCAAAAGGCGACCATTGTGTATTGGGGTTGCTATTTTGCAGGCGACGAGCTTGCCGGTTGGTCCTACTTTTTAACCGACTTTAAAAAAAGGAGGAGGTTCTTAATTCGACTGAATTTTTTTTTCACAATTTTCGGCTTAATATGTTTTAAGGAGCTTAGCTTAGATAGCGGTGGTAGCTCAATGTAAGGACACGCGCCTCTCAACCGAGGAGTGCGGGTTCAAACCCGGCCACGTACCTCTGGATTTTTCAAATCTATGTACGTATTTATACCACTTGCTCGACGGTGAAGGAAAACATCGTGATGAAACCTGCAAATTCAAACAACTTTGGATTTGTGACCATGATCCAAACATTGTCTGGTTCCCCTATCTTAGGGTTACGAAGGTCAGATCGGCAGTCGCTTTAATGTTATTACCAGACTCGCTAAATCCTGGATCATGGTGTAAGCGGACCCCGTCTAAACACGGGACATAACGCTAGGAAGATGATGATGATGTTTTAAGGAGCTTAAGTTAATATATTTTTATAAAAATTTATGTGGTTACATATTATGTACCTAAGAATTTATCATACAGACATAGTAACATGTCATTTGTTACGCCCACAATCCCCGAAGGGGGAGGCAGAGTACAAGACAGTAAGCTCATAAACCACATTTAGCCAAAAACAAATTTAAGTTAAGTTAGATGGAAAGTTGATAATTTATTAGTTTCCCTTAAACCCACTAAAAATCACAAAAACAAATTATCTACTCCCAAATCTCTCTATCAAATAAATCAATTGAAAAACCAATTAAAAACAGCACAAAAACTTGAAAAGGAAATATCAAGTGTGCGAGAGAGAGCTTAGAGGGAGTGAGAGAGACGGAAGATCACAATCTGGCGGCAATTAATATTTGAGTATCGGTGTATTTCAAATGGTTTGAAAAGGATAAAAAAGAAAAAAGATGGGAAGCCCATCTGCCGTGGTCTTTGGAAAAACGTTATAATCACCAAGTTTAAACAAATGACCGGTGTTTACAGGGTGTACAACTATAGATTTACAGCATTTAAATATAACATCACGCCTATAATCCCCGATAGGCAAGATGATTATAAAAAAATATTTAACATTTATTTTTATTATTTTGTCAAACAAATATTAACGAAGATACAATGCATTCAAGTTGCGCGTGACGTCACACTTTCGTACAATTTTACTAAATAGTGACGTCGCAAGCCGCCACTCCAAAACTTTAATGCTCTTTGTAATTTTTTGCTATCTTGTTAGAGCAAGAAATATGTGTATTGTATTTTTGTGTAATCTTACTGATGGACTGAATAGAATGATAGTTAGATAGGCTATGGCTTGACACGCAACTTACGTCACTCATTGACATAATAAGTGCTCCAAACGACAGATATCCGATATCTGGTATCCATAAGTATCTCACTCACACGCATAAACGTTGCTTCACGCTGTAGTATGACAGCGTGGAGTCCTTCTTTTTTTACTAGTCCGTGTGTTATAAGTCATGTAATCATTACACGGTAGCGAATTCTACTTAGGAAGTGGGATATATCGTTAGTAGAGATATTTTCGTTCCCAAATTACGTGTTTCGACACCGCATCATCCTGTATACCCCACAGCTATTTACCCAAATGACATTCTACCGAAAATATAAAATTTGTCCACAAAAAAAAACTATCGCCTAAGTATCTTCGGTCCAAAACACTGATAATTAAAAAAAAGCCAACCATCATGGCCGCTTTCAACGGCCGCCGGTGGAAAAGAAAAAAATAGAATTCGAAATTTAAATCGGGCGCGGCTGGAGATGAAAAAGCGGTACTAATTTCGAACCTCATGCGGTGTTCCATTTTCAAAATGACCGGAGAGAGACGGGTGCTTCGTATCCATGTGTTGGAAAGAGACATGTGTATTACAAATGTATTAATCGGATCATAATTTTGGGGAGTATCTGTCGGGATATGGTTATAACTTATTTTTTGCTTGTAATTTCGAATGTTGTGATGCTACGGACATGGCGTGACTATTCTGTAACGCAATAATTATTGTTATGGAGAAAGTTGGAATTGAATTAGGCACGTAATTGTATTCAGTGTAGTCGATTCGGATAATTAGAATTACTTCTGTTTGGCATATAATTGAAACATATTATATAACAATGCACGCAATATTAATTTTGTAGATGACGAGCTAGCCACTTGTCTCTACTTTTTCAAAATGGCTGAATGTGGCTTTGGAGTCTGCCTACCTATATAAGTTAGTTTAATAGGTAAGGATTTACCTATTAAACTCTAAAGTCTACTTTAACAAATCGCTTGAAAAATGTCACAACAGAATGTATACAATCCAATCCTTATTATAATGTAACATTTATTAATCGTGTTAAAGAGTTTACAATGTAAATTGTATGTACAAATATGTGTATTTACTAGTTGATCCCTGCGACTCCGTTCGCGTAATTCTATGGAAGTTTTACATTTTGATGACACTAAAAAAAAAAAAGTCGAATCGAGCACCTCCTCCTTTTTTTGAAGTCGCTTAAAAAAGAGCGGAAAGGATTCGTGTTCTTATTTACCCTATCAGGAAGTGAGAGTCTTTGGCCAAGAACTTAAAAATAACTAGAACTTTCGGCTTCGTCCTAAAAAGGCTGAAATGTTATGTCAGTGTCAAAAAGGCTCAAGACTTCGACCTAAAAGGTTGAATGTTTCGTTTTCGGTTCTAAAAATAGTCTTCGGCCAAAAAAGGCTGGTAATCGGCTCTAGCCAAAATTTTCACCGTTTTGACCGAAGTCCGGAAAGGTCCGGACACAATCATAGACACATAGTGCGAGATGACAACACTTTTTCGCTCGTTCGCACCCGGCAGCCATTTGGCAACAAAGCGATATGTGGGATATAACGAGTGTACATGGGTGCGGAGAGGGCAGTGTGCACCTGGCCTATCCCGTAAGGGTGTCTATACGTTTGTTAGCAGTTAGGACATTTTTTTTTCAGTTCATTTAATAATAGACAATCAATTCTTATATAACGTTTTTTCCAAAAGTTTCTGAATATACATTTAAGTATTAATTGATCAGCGATGGAAAATACTAGCGCACGTTTTAAATTATTCACGATGAAAGATTCTGCAGCAAACAGATCGTTTGATATAGTGGTTAAAGCCTTTCGCCTTTTTAACCTACTTCTATTCCATCACCAGAGTTTCGCAGGTTTCCTCATGGTCACCTCCAACCAAGTAGTACAAATCCGTAGTTAGTACCGGGCCTGAACCGGTACCCCACGTGTCTACATCACTGAGGTACGGTTAGATAATGTACTCAAGTACATTATAACGTTATGTTATTTTTTTATCAAATTCAAATTATTATTTATTGCATGTCACAGTATAGTAAGAGGTGGTACATTGTAAATAAAGGTTACATGTGACGCCCTGCAAGGGCATTGCATATATCTTAATTGCGAAATTGAAAAATATTTAAAAACTTTTTAAAAACTTTTTTAGTCAAGCTTAAACCATGATCGAGCGAGTCTGGTAATTAATTTTACTAGTATTGAAGCGACTGCTGATCTGACCCTTAGATAGGGGACCTAAACCATTTGGTTTACGGTTATAATTTTTACGGTTTATAATAATTGTTTGAATGTACAAGTTTCATCATGATGCTTTCCCTCACCGCTGAATTAGTGGCATAAATACGTACATAAATTTAAAACACACATAACATAACACCGTCCATATTCCCCGAAGGGGTAGGCAGAGTCAAAGGGAGAGCAGATCCCAATAACCTAGATTTAGAAAATCCTTGTATCCACACTTATCGCATATATGAGGCGCGTGCCTTTTAAACTACCATAACTGATAAATAAAATATAGAATTATCCCATCTCTTCCCCAAGCGTGGTCACCCCACTCTCCCTCAAATTGCCGGATCATATTTTATAATCCGACGAACATTTTTCTTAATCTACTCCCCTGTAGGTGCGGTTACTCTGTATAAGCGATACGCCAATGTATTTGGCACGCGAAACGCGGGGGAATACACCCTGTATATTTGTCTATTCACTAGCCTTTGTCCCCGGCGCTACGCGTCTGGGTAAAATTCGTATGTTATGACTTTGGGACCTGTGGGACCTAGGAATACTTTCAGGATAAAAATAGTCTTTATATTTTGTTAGATTTACAATTTTAAGTGCGCTTTACGAAGTCGGCGTAGTAATTTAGGGATACATGCCATCATGCCCACAATTCCCGGAGGGGTGGGCAGAGTTTAAGGAGCAATAAGTATTATAAGTATTAATAGGTACGCAATAATTATTTTTTTCTAAAAGTAGATAAAAGTGATTTCTGGTCCTTGGAGGATAACTGGAGTAATGATGTGTATATGTACATTTAATAATTAAAAAAAAACCATACATTATTGTACATACATACATAACATCACGCCCATAATCTCCGAAGGGGTAGGCAAAGTCAAAGAGGCAGGAGGCCCCTTTAACCACAGTCAGCCAGAAACAAAACTGGGCTGGGTTAGATGGAAAATTGTGAAAATGTGGTGACAAGTGGCTAGCCTGTCGCCCATACAATCACGTACCCAAATCCCGATACACAATTAGTCGTATTCTACGACATGCTAGGCAAGAACCACAGGTGGCACATTCTTTTTAAGTCCCAGACCAATGGGACAATGGGCTGGGTTAGATGGAAACACATTATTGTACTATACAATATCTATTTATGTATATATTTATCGACCAAGCTTCTCTCAAGTATTTCTTTTTATTCATAACTGTCCCAACCTTTACAGTTTCAGGCTTAAAACGTTATACTTATAATAACTATATAGTATAGTCTATAGTGGACCTTTCATCAAACCCCGACCATAGATAATAGTTATTTCAACAAGACAAGCCCGCGAACAGAAGCCGTTAATAAACAATAAAAAGAATCCCGGCCTCATCGCACCGCCATTTGAATTAACACAATACCGACGACATTAACTAGATGCCACCCCCTATTTGTCATCGTGACAGCTGTCAAATTTCCCGCGCGGGCGTGTCGTTTCCCGGCCGCTCACTGAATTTCTGTAAACACAGAAAATAAATTGTCCGCACATCCCTTGAGTACGAAACGTCGTAACTTTGTTAGGAAACGTTCCATTACGCGCCTATTTCTTTTATGCGCTCTCGGAATTGTATCGCTGCGTTGTCATTGCGTTGCAACGGAACGTGGCAAGTGGCGCGCTTTTTTGACAGATGTCAAGGTTGCGCCGTAGATAATAAGGTCGGGTTTGCACTGTTGGGCTGTTGGAGATGATTCCTTTTGCTTAACCAAAATGGATCGTTGGTTTTGCGTGCGGCATTCACTGTGGATTTACCTTCAAAATATATTCTTGCTTGTTAGAGGGCAGCCATTGAATTCGTTAATGGTTTGTAGGTAATGCTCGCCGCATTGTCCGACTTCGTTTTTGGATCAATTATTCCGTTGATGCGATAGAGAAATTTTGGTATTTATTAAAATTAAGTCGCTTCGGTTCGGCGGGTGCGGTAATTCTGTTAGGATTGCTGTGTTTACGTCATTAAATGTGGGCCTTAATGTCAGTTTAATATCTGTGTTTATGTTTAATTGGTTTTCAAATAAGTTTAGTAAATAGAGCATTTGGGATTGTTGAAGCGTTATTTTTTTTATATAAACGGCGGTGGTAGGTTAATGGTAAGACACGCGCCTTATCACCGAGGGGCGCGGGTTCAAACCCAAATACCTCTGGAGTTTTCAGATCTATGTAGGTACGTATTTATACCACTAGCTCGGCGGTGAGGGCATCGTGATGAAACCTGCAAATTCAAATAACTTTGGATTTGTAACCATGATCCAAAAATTTACTGGAGATAAGATAAGGGATTACGAAGGTCAGACCGCCAGTCGCTTTAATATAATTACCAGACTCGCTAAATCCTGGATCATGGCCTAAGCGGACCCCGTCTTAGGACGGGACATAACGCTAGGAAGATGATGAGATGATATTTTTTTTTAATATAAACTTACACTAAAGCTTTTTTAATGAAAATTGTACTGAAATATAAGTCGACTAATTGACTTTATTCTTTACAACTTTTAGCCCGGGTTTGTTCGATTCTGGCCTGGGTAGCTATAGTAACTGACATTTTGTTTTGGCCAAAGGACTGTTGTTCAGATATCACTTCGATTTTGCTAAGCAAAATGCTATTGCGTTTTCTAAATAAAAACAATACTTATAATATTTCTTGTACAAAAAAATAATTTGACCTTTAAAGGTAAAATAACGAAATAAATATGTTATAGATCTGTTTATAATAGTGATCGCTCTCTGGTCAAAATTCGACCATTATTAGTTTGATTTTTTTATTTAATTGAAATATTAGCTATCTGCACTCCTTCTCCATATAAACTTTACCTGTGCCAAATCTCATAATCCTCCGTCCGCGTAATTCTCAAAAAAGGGGTACAAAGTTTTTGCCTCACGTATTAATATATAGATACGAATCCGATTCACACTACTCCAATTTTTTAAAACAAGTCTTATTTAAACAAACCTTTTTCAGACGCTTTCTATAATAGTTAACTAACTAACTAACTAAACTTCACGCCACTTCCCTAGCGGGGTAGGCAGAGAGAACCGAACGCCATATGGCACGATCCTTACACACCTCACTCGCCTCTTCAACATTCATGATCCTTTTCATACAAGCTCTACAGTTTTTATGACTCCTAACATCATCTTCTGCACGACCAATCTGGTCGTGGTAGGTGAGCCTGGGCCTTCCGCGGCTCCTACATCCTTCCTACCTTGCGTTCTTTAATAGTTTATTCCTTCTATAATACTTCTATAATAGTTTATTCCATTAATGTTATTATATAAATAAGAGGCAGATATGTCATAAACACGCTCGAATATGACTCGAAAATCAGCTGGAACCTTTTTTTAACATTAAGTAAGTAGTTTTCGTTTACGCATGATGTGATAGAGGTTATTTGTTATTTTTCGTATAGTTTAAAACACGCTAATTAAATATGGATATATCTTTGTCAATGTTATCAAATGTGTTACTGTGGTCTGAAACGTTTCTTCAGTTGAAATGTAAGCGTATGACATGCCTATGGTAAAATATCATAGTTTATGCCATTAAGAAATACCACCCACATAATATTTACATGCCACAATCGCCGGTGCGCGGACGGACGGACGGACGGAAATACACATAGTTGGCTGAATACTTGCGGTAACGAGGCATAGTACGAATACTTTGCGATAGTGTTGTCCGTGCAAAAGTATCGATGTCGTTAACACAAATGCCGGTATCACTATCGATGAGTCGTATTGAAATTATGAAAATTAATAATAAAATGGCCTCCTAACCGATATCGGTCACGGCGGCCAATCTCAAAGAGGATTAGCCAACTGTGCGAGATATTGTAGTGGACAAGTGTGTGCGCAAACACAGATGCACTCTCTATTCCTTCACTCTCATAGTCCGGTTAGACGGCAATTCGACAAGAATGGAGAGAGGTCAGGCGCAGGACCAACGGCTTAACGTGCTTTCTGAGGCACGGGGGTGATTAAACCGCCAACTTCTTGACTCCGAGCTGCTACTGAGTAATCAATATTGATACCCTACAATTTTTTTGGCCCGAACCGGGATTTGAGCCCGGGCCCTCTTGGTCCTTCGGCGGCGCATGCTTCCACTTGACCAACGAGGCAGTCATGAATATTATCGCCAGTATCAATAGTATTTCAGTATCAAAAAGATAAAGTCTTTAAAAACATGCAGATTGGTACCACAGATGGTTGTACTACGCTGAAGCATTCGTTTTCATATGGATGGACCGGCTCAGCCGGAATGTGTTCAAAGAAAACCGACATAACGTACGGGCTTGGATGCTGATACTGACGACAGGGTACTTAAGGTGCTGCCGGCACTAATCCCTATTTAAACCTTCAGATTGGCGACATGCGAATTAGTCCCATTGTCCCATGTTGGTCTGGGTCTTCAAAAGAATGTGCCAACTGTGTTTCTTGCCTAGCATGTAGTAAAAGGCGACAAATGGTGTATTGGGTTTTGGGTGATTGTGTAGGCGACGAGCTAGCCACTTGTCACTACTTTTTCACAATTTTCCATCTAACCCAGCCCAGTTTTATTTTTGGCTGAATGTGGTTAAAGGGGACTGCTGTCCCTTTGACTTTGCCTACCCCTTCGGAGATTACGGGCGTGATGTTATATGTATGTATGTATGACATGCGAATGTCTGACGGCCCTTGTCCTGAAAACGCCTATAGGCTACTGTCACTGTTTACCATCAGATTGGCCGTACGGATGTTTGTCATCTTATTTATCAAAAAAAATAGTCCGTCGATATCGATAAGTCTACAACACTAGTGTAACTGTTTGTATAGGGGTGTGACGATCATACATTTTCATGAAAGCAGGATTCTGTGAGCGAACCATTGTATGACATAGTGTTCCGTAGTAAGCGGCCGATATGTCAGTAAAATCCAGCGACACTTGCTGTGGAGAAACCTGGATGGGTGATCAATGTTACTATATTATCAGGATTAGCTTTTCTTTTAGACTTTAGCTGAATATTAGAAGAAGTCTTTTAGGGAGAATTGCTTATTAAAGAGGCCCCATTACAATCAGGGCCCATATATTTGCGCCCAAGCATACCGTAAAAAAAATCACATATTTTTAGAGTGACCTCTGCATTTATCCAGGGCCTCATCATGTATTCAGAGGCTTCTCCATATATCTAGGGGCCTCATTACATACCTAGAGACTTTCATGTACCAAGTACCCATATTCAAAATTCATTTACTTACAAGTCTCTTTAAGAATCTTTTTATGAGGCACTTACTATACACCCAGGGGGCCTCCCACGACTAAAATTAAAGGTATAATTAGAGGACGCATCCACCGAACTCCAATATAACCAAGCGTGTACACAACATGCGCTTGCGCATACAAACCGCATTGTTGCACTACAGATGGTGTTAATTGCGGGGTAATTGTAATTTACGGCTAATTAATACGTGATGGGATTCCGTGAAACGTTGAAGCTTCAGTTTTACAAGATGGCTGATTATGTTTTGAAAGGTGCAATGGCGAGTAAATTAAGTGGTTATGTACCATGTATTATTTTCTCGGCGGTGAGAGATTTGGAGAAAAATAAAAAAAATATGGTTAGTCCGTCAGTTAGATTTATAAAACCTAACTAACTAAACTTCACGCCACTTCCCTAGCGGGGTAGGCAGAGAGAACCGAACGCCATATGGCACGATCCTTACACACCTCACTCGCCTCTTCAACATTCATAATCCTTTTCATACAAGCTCTACGGTTTTTATGACTCTTAACATCACCTTCTTTTAATACACGACCAATCTGGTCGTGGTAGGTGAGCCTGGGCCTTCCGCGGCTCCTACATCCTTCATGATGGGTAGGCAGAGTCAAAGGGGCTGCAGTCCCATCCAACCACATTCAGCCATAAACAAAACCGGGCTGAGCCAGATGGAAAATTGTGAAAAAGCCGACACAATTACATACCCAAAACCCGGTATACCATTAGTCGCCTTTTACGACATGCTAGGCAAGAAACACAGTTGGCAAATTCTTTTTATGTCCCAGACCAACACGGGACAATGGGCTGGGTTAGATCGAAAATTGTGAAAAAGTAGTGACAAGTGGCTAGCTCGTCGCCTACACAATCACATACCTACCCAAAACCCATATACCATTAGTCGCCTTTTACGACATGCTAGGCAAGAAACACAGTTGGCAAATTCTTTTATAGTCCCAAACCAACACGGGATAAACATACCCTTTTTATATTATTACTCAGTCTGACTTGGATGAAAATTATTGCGGTACATAATATTTTTGTTCTGACAAGTTTTTTTGCTCTCAAGTGTAGTTAGCAAAGCATCTATGAATTAAGTATTTTTCATACCACGTGTCGAAAGGTCTAATTCCTGAACAGTTTATGGAAAGGTTAACCATTTTTGGCCATCCACACCCGCTGCGACAATGGAATGAACTGCAAAAACGGCGTGACGTCATTTGTTACTAAATACTCTGTAATGCCACGGGTGGTTATTAAATGAATGTATTTATCTAATTAAACATTAGTACTTGGAAATGGCTCTAATAATTATGTATGAAGTTTTGTTTTTATGCAGATAAAGTCTTGCTATTCTAGTTTCACTGTTATGTAATTATTGTATGTTTAATGGCCAGGATCTCTGACCATTCGACAGGTCCGTTGGTCGAGTGTTCAGAGACTGGCTATGAAACCAAGCGTCGCGGGTTCGAATCCCGCTAGGGGTAAATGTTATGTGTGATGAACATGGACATTTGTACTCGAGTCATGGATGTTTATAAACGTATTTAAATATGTCTATCCGTTCACCTAGTATCCATAGCACAAGCATAAGCTTAGTTTGGAACTAGGGAATTGCTGTGTCAGTCTCAAGAATTTAAGTACATATGTCTATCCGTTCGCTTAGTTTTCATAGGACAAGCTTATAAGCTAAGTTTGGATATAGGGGATTAGTGTGCCAGTCTGGAACATTTATTTATTTATTTTATGTAATTATTGTGATCCTTGCCGAAGATGTCGTAAAGGCGACTAATGGTGTATTGGGTGTTGGGTATGGGATGAGTTTCGGATAGGTGAGGAGTTGGCCATTTGTATTTTAGATAAAGGATCTGAACTACAAATGGCCAACTCGTCAAAGCCAAGTAATTTTGATAAAAATGGTGAAAATATTCATTTAACCAATCTCAATTTAATTTTTGGCCTAGAGCGGTGGTAGCTCAATGGTAAGGACACGCAGCTCCTAACCGAGGAGTGTGGGTTCAACCAGGGCACGTACCTCTAGATTTTTCAAATCTATGTACCTACGTATTTATACCACTAGCTCGAAGGTGAGGTAAAAACATCGTTACGGAGGTCAGTTCGGCAGTCGCTTCAATGTAATTACCAGACTCACTAAATCCTGGATCATGGTCTAAGCGGATCCCGTCTAAGCATGGGACATAACGCTAGGAAGATGAATTTTATTTTCGGCTAAAAATGATTATAGGTACTTGCTTCTTGGTCTCTGCCTACCCTTTCGGGATTAAGGGCTTGGTAGTCTGTATAGGGAAAGGATCTTACTGCTCTCCTAGGACAGCCTACCTTTTTGGGAAGTGAGTATGTTCCCATCTATCGAGTATACCGGCATAGATTGTACGCATGTATGTATGTTATTAGCATGGATATCAATAAGGATGTATTTATGTATCTATATATATATCTATATCGTTGTCCGGTCTGGACCAGTATGTATGTATGACATAAGTAGATACTCAACGGAACCACATAAAACTCTATAGATAGATACTTATCTAAATCTATCTTTCGAGTTTTGTTAGTACGTGTGTATCTATCGTGCAGGGCCGGGCGGCGCTCTGCGCGCGATATGCGCAGGCGACGGTTTTAGCACCGCGCTGTGTGGTCCGCTTTACGAGCTATAATGCGCATGATTTATGCGCGCTAGCCGTGCCGCGCGGCGTCGCTTGTGGGAAAACTCGGTTCACTTGCGGGCTTGTGTTGTGCCAACGAGTAAATAGTTTGTGGAGTCGTAATGTGGGCGATGAAATTCAGGAACGAGAGGAGATATGGTGTCTATGGTTGATGGTTGAACAATTATTTATTTACCGCAAATCATTGTAAAAACTTGGCGTATACGCCAGGTTTCACCAGTTTTGTCAGACCAGCCAATTGGAATTAGTCATATGACGAAATTATTCTTAAACTAGCCAGGGGTGGACCGCGACGTTGGGTGGGCCCAGACTTATTTTAAATGGGGCCCTAATAAATCTATAATAAACTATTCAGTAGTCAATGAAAGAAATAAAGAAAGAAATGACTTTATCTGATAGCCACTTGTCACTACTTCTTCATCACAATTTTCCATCTGACCCAGCCCATTGTCCCTCGTTAGTCTGGGACTAGATAAGAATGTGCCATCTGTGGTTCTTGCCTAGCATGTCGTAAAAGACGACTAATGGTGTATCGGGTTTTGGGTATGTGATTGTATGGGCGACGGGCTAGCCTCTTGTCACCACTTTTTCACAATTTTCCATCTAGCCCAGCCCGGTTTCTGGCTGAATGTGGTTAAAGGGGCCGACTGAGGCTTCGCGGGTGCCCCTAAGGAATCCTCTGCTAGGCCTCAGCACCTGGAATCCTTCGTTCTGTTTAATATGTACGCATGTTGTCTTGGGGCACATTCCATCTACGGGGCCCTGGGCCCAAAAGCCCTTATAGTCTGATCCCCTGAAATTGGCTCTTGCCGGCTACTTCATCTCGTTACACACTATAATTATTTCGATGTGCAGGTTTCAAGACAATGTTTGCCTTTACAGAAAGTATATGTTTCCAAAATTGGCTCGATGGCGCATTCGGTAGTGACCCTGCCCTATGCGCCAAGAGTTGTGGGTTCGATCCCCACCCAGGACAAACATTCGTGTAATGAATACTTGTGTTTGTTCTGTGTCTGGGTGTTAATATTCGATATTTAAGTTTGTATTTGTAATACCACTGTTGATTCTGATATCCGTAACACAAGTGCTTAAGCTATTTACCTCGGAGTCAGATCAATGGATGTAATGTTGTAGGTTTTTTTTTAATTTTTATTGGTATTAAAAAAGGCGTTGAAGTCACATTTTCAAGAGCTTCAATGATAGTTTACAATCAAACAGAAAACAAACAACTTGAACATACAAATCTAGAGGCGGCACCAGACAATGATCGGACAATCAAACTGGCGGGCGTGTGACACATGTCACTGACACTGACAGCTATTTGAAGTGACTGACAGCTATGTCACCTCATTAGCCCAAGTCTTTCTTTTTTAGGGACGTTGACAATCGAGAATTATTGTATCACAATACATTCCTTGTAGAGCGGTGGGTTAGTGGGTAAGATCGTTCGTCTCATATTCAAGGTGCTTTGGTTTGAATCCTCATAAGCAATCATCATCTTCCTAGCGTTATGTCCCGTGCTTAGACAGGGTCCGTTTAGAACATGATCCAGGATTTAGCGAGTCGGGTAATTACATTGAAGCGACTGCCGACCTTCGTAACCCTAAGATAGGGGAACTAGACAATTTTTGGATCATGGTTACAAATCCAAAGTTGCTTGAATTTTCAGGTTTCATCACGATGTTTTCCTTCACCGTTGAGCTAGTGGTATAAATACGTACATAGACTTGAAAAATCCAGAGGTACATGCCCGGGTTTGAACCCGCACTCCTCGGTTAAGGGACGCGTGTCCTTACTGAGCAACCACTGCTATTGCTATCATATAACTCCCATACCTTTCCAATATACATAAATTAGATAACTATTATTTTAATGGTTAAGTTTAAAGCCTTCAGAGCCACCGACTCGCTCGGAGAGTTCACGTAAATATCCCAGTGCCGATGGCTCGCCTGGCGAGTTTCAATTTCTTTCACCAAAAAGTAAGCGGCCTAACAAGACATCACGAAAACTGTAGTGGCAGTGAATATGATAATAAGATGCGCATGTGCAAAACCGGGGCGGCACCTAGTCAATCAAAAGTACACAGTTTTTACAAGAAGCTCATTAGTATGTTTCTCATTAGCGCAAGATTACAGTTCTCAACGACCCCCGTCGGCTGAGAACATCTGTTTTTGCTAATTACTTGCGCACGAGTGTATCTTGGTTACGTTAACAAAATTACCAAGTATATAAATATATGTATCAAGTATTATCTACTTTTAATAATTTCACTGGCCCGTTGGTCGAGTGGTCAGACCCTGGCCACGAAATCGAGGGCCGCGGGTTCGAATCCCGCTAGGGGCAAATGTTTCGTGTGATGATAATGGACACTTGTACTCGAGTCATGGATGTTGATGAAAGATAGCGTATGTTATTCGGGTGTATGAGCTATATTATTCTAAAGTTTCATTAAAATCCATTTAGTAGTTTTTTTGTGAAAGAGTAACAAACATCCATCTATACATACAAACTTACGCATTTATTATTTATGGTTATTTAGAAGAGGCGAGTGAGGTGTATAAGGATCGTGCCATATGGCGTTCGATCCTCTGCCTACCCCGCTAGGGAAGTGGCGTGAAGTTTAGTTAGTTAGTCTTAGTGCGTATAGGACACTTTAATGCACTATTTTTTTTTCGTCTCTAACGTGGCTTTACCTCCTATAAAACACGTATTTTCACGTGACATCCAAACTTAGTTTGGCCCGTCCTCACCTCACGCGTGCCGCGTTTGGTAACCAAACGCCGAGCCGCCGTCGGCAGAACCGCCGAACGTTAGACAATAGTCGTTTAACATAAGTGCAAGTGTCAATGTGTTACAACAAACTTTTGTCGTGCCGACAACACACAGTGTCGGTATACGCAGTGAGGTAACAGTCGGATTATCATCCTCCTAACATTATGTCCCGTTAGGGTCCGCTTTGACCGTGATCCAGGATTTAGCGAGTCTGGTAATAGGTTAGTTAACTCAACATTTTTTTTAGTCCGTAAGATTATCAAAATATATTGAATATAATTTTTTTTTTGTTTTATTCATTACTCGAAAATGTTCAAAAATACAGCGCTACAAAGATATGAAATAGGGCGCATATGTATGTTCCTGGCGTTTTGTTCCTTTGTAAGGGTAAGTAGGATGGTAAACCTAAACTTTGTGGGTCTAGTTATAACATTAGAAATAGAAATAGAAATATCTTTATTCATGTAGGCTCCACAAAATCACTTATGAATAGTCATAATAATAGAAAATAAATATTCTACCGTCAGGTTCGGAACGTTGATTCTACCGAGAAGAACCGGCAAGAAACTCTTTTAAATCGCCATGTATACAATAACAATGCTACTTAATATCTACTTCTACAAATTTATATAATTCAAATACAATTAATGTAATACATTACAATAGTAGAGTAGACCATGCAAGAATTAGAGCGCAGACTGTAGATTCGTATCATTTAAAAAATCTTCAATTCTATAATAGCCCTGTTTCATGAGAAATGTTTTCATATGTGATTTGAATGTATGAACGGGCGTACATTGAAGCAACTGTCATCTTACTTTCGGTATAAGATCTAGCAAGTTTGAACACCCATAATGGTTCAAAAGGACCCTGCATGTTCAAATTACTAATGATATCTGACGAATTCAATTCGTATTAGTATATGCAAAAGCATTATTAGTTCGCTGACAGTTATTTCAGCGTTATAACTAACCACATAAAATTTGGTCACTCAGGTATGGTCCTATAAGAGATTCAACAAATATTAATTACAGACAAAACATATTGGTATTATTCTCTGGTTTATGTTTTATCAACTTCTATGCTGCGGGTATACGCTTCACTGTAGTTAAATTGTCTGTGGCCGAGTCAGGTCAGGTCGACAGAGCGCCTGACTCGCGCGTCTTTGTCTTCTAATTCCTTGTCTATGGACTTTTAACACGTATTGTTTGTCTCTGTTTTCGACTTTTGAGTTTAATGAATAGGTTGATTTTTTTATTAATCCCTTTGTTTTACGGTTTTCGGTCTTTTTAGCCGGCTAGTTAAGGGTTATGATGATTTTAGAGGTCAATCATCATCTTTCTAGCGTTATGTCCCGTTCTTAGACGGGGTCCGCTTAGACCATGATCCAGGATTTAGCGAGTCTGGTAATTACATTGAAGCGACTGCCGATCTGACCTTCGTAACCCTAAGATAGGGGAACCAGACAATTTTTGGATCATGGTTACAAATCCAAAGTTGTTAGTTGTTTTAGTGGTCAATCATGTGTATGTTATGTATGTATTTATCTCGAAGGGGTGGAAAATTGTGAGGTGTCTAATTCGTCGCCCATTTAGGGCCGATTTTTTAATCGTCAGTTAAGAGTTAACCGACTGATAAAGTATAAAGTCACCGATTTGCGGATGTCATACCTACCTACGGCATTTTACTTAGGAAACAGCCAATGACATTTTACAATCATCTGGATTGTGATTTATTTTATTGTTATCTTTTATCTGACTGTTGAAAAATCAGCCCTAAATCATAAACACGAAACTCAATACACCATTAGTCGCCTTTTATGAGATGCTAGTTATGGAACAGTTACATTCCTTATAAGTCCCTAAACAATTTTTGTATAGATTAATAGAAATATCACATACTTAGGTACAGTAATTGCAACGTAAATGGCGTTGGTCTGGGACTTAAAAAGAATGTGCCAACTTGCCTAGCATGTCTTAAAGGGCAACTAATGGTAAGGTACCTGGGTCGAATATGGCCACCTTAAGGTTTGATATAAATTTTTGGACATATTTTATGGTACTGAGCTAAGCATTAGTACTTATTAGTAAAGTGTATCTATCTAGCGTACAAACTACAAAGAAAAATATAGGAAATATATGAAACATTTTGAGTTATTTGCATTTATATAAAAAAGGGGAAAGTGGCCATATTTCCACCAGTATATGTAAATATGCCCACACTTGTGGCCATATTAACAGTACGCTGAGTTATAGTTAGCACTATTTAATTTATATTGAATTAAAATACTTTGTTGTTTGGATATTTTTATTTTGGCCACCAACTTTGGAAGTTAAATAGTCACCTTAACATTCAATGGGAAAAGAACAACGTTAAATTATTAATACAACGTTTAATTTATTCATGACCTCATTATCTTGTATAATTGTCTTCAATTAGTTTAAGTAATCAGAAATTACGGTTATATTAAATTTTGGCGTTCATGCAGGATTCAGATTTTGAGCTTTACGTCGACTAATAGTGTTATGGCGTTTAAGGAATCCTCTTAACCAATCTTGTCCTATCATCACGTCTTCATTTGCTACTGGAATATTGTTTAAATTGCAAATGGTCTTGACGCAAGTTCGCGGTAGGTACTCTTTGTGTTATTGGATATCCTACGCTACACAGACGGAGATGATAATGTTTTTTCTTGGTCATAACTCAGCAGTGGTTTTCTATTCAAAGCGGACTTTGACTGTTTATTTTCTGATAGCGCCTTAGAGTTCTTCTTGGTATGTTAAAGTGTTTGGAAGCTGCATATACTTTCATTGGACCTCGCTTGATAGCAGACAAAGCTGATTTCATATCCATTTCGGTCCATTTGCCACGAATCCCTTTACCATAACCTAAAAAAAGGAAATTAACATCATTGTAGGTACTCAAAAAAGTCGTAATGTAAATATGGCCAGTAGGTGGCCATATTTTCAGCTCCGACATTTTTTATTTTACAATTCACTTTATTTATTAAATACATCAAGAGTGTAAAAAGTCAACACGGAAATATCAAATATGATTCTCAATTATTTAGATAGTAATATTATAATAACAATAGATCAATAAAATATTGAAATATAGGGTAATAACTTACATGTAATTTTTGTAACAGCAACACGTCATTCCCTTTTGATGAATTTTGTCCCGACTGGTCAGGTACGGGGGCAACGGCGGGTGTGCCGCTGCAATGCCTACCGTAACGCCGAACGTGTCGGGACTTGTTCAGTTTGATATGATGTTTTAATTTAGAGATATAGGCGTGTGGCCATATTTCCCGGCTGGCCATATTCGACCCAGGTACCTTATATCGGGTTTTGGGTATGTGATTCTGTAGGCGACGAGCTAGCCACTTGTCACTACTTTCTCACAATTTCCTATCTAACCCAGCCCAGTTTTATTTTAGGCTAAATGTGGTTTATGGGGCCTGCTGTCCCTTTGACTGTACCTACCCCTTTGGGGATTACGGGCGTGATAATATGTATGTTAATAATGTTTATACTATTAGGAATTATAAAAACCGTAGAGCTTGTATAAAAAGGATCATGAATGTTGAAGAGGCGAGTGAGGTGTGTAAGGATCGTGCCATATGGCGTTCGGTTCTCTCTGCCTACCCCGCTAGGGAAGTGGCGTGAAGTTTAGTTAGTTAGTTATACTATTACATTCGGGACTGCCAAAAATACCATCCACGATCATCTAACACAAATACCTACAACAGTTGTAGGTACAGATGTGCAATAATACACTCTTAACGTATTCGTCGAGTCTGTATTCTCCGCAAAACATACTTTATTCAAATATACCAAGAGATACAGATCTCAAACGTTATAAATATGTAAGTAGTTTGCCACTCCGTAAGATCTTATCGCTCTCAAGTTGAAATATCTTTGTTGGCTGATTTATTTAATCGGAAACAAATCTCTGGAAATACGACAAGGTCCGCATTTTGGGACGGAGCACTTTATAATATTTTGTTTTGCAAATGTAGACTCATGTTTGAAAAAGTTTAATTTAGGTACGACAGCACTGTTAGTTCCATGTTGGTCTGAGACTCAAAAATAATGTACCTACTTATTAATTGTTTTTTTTTTCTACCATATCGAAAAAGGCGACTAATGATGGGTAGGTACTGGAATTGTGATTATTATTCAACCGTAGAGTTACTGTAGAGATAGTGAATTGTTAGTCAACACTAATACTGTCTGAAGCCGCATTCTCAAAAATTATTATAATTTGTGACAATTTTATTTTTCAGACTTACACACTAATTTTCTAGTTCCAAACTAACCGTATTCAAATTCAAAATGTCTTTATTTATCTAGGATTAAAAAAAGCACTTATAAATGGTCAATTTAAACAGAAAAAAAAGTATTACCACCGGTTCGGAAGGTAGACTCTATCGAGAAGAAACCGGCAAGAAACTCGATAGTTACTCTTTTAAATGCCAGAATTTACAATTTCGTGCTTAATAATCTACACTTACTAGGTAACAACACTGCAGGTGAACACTTCATTATGAAATTAAACATATATGCTTATCATTTGGGAAATCATTTATAAGCTCTATGGATACTAGGTGAACGGATAGACATACTTAAATACGTTTATAAACATCCATGACTCGAGTACGAATGTCCATGTTCATCATACGGAACATTTGTCCCTAGCGGGATTCGAAGCCTTGGTTTCGTGTCCAGGGTCTCTAAGCACTCGACCACCGGACCAGTCAAACATTGTCTACAAGACAAACCTAGTGTACAAATCTCTGTAATCATGAAAGAGGTGCGATTTCGTTAAATTTTAGCAATTTTCGTAACTAAATTATCTACACGAACTTAATGCGTAATTTTTTCCGACAAGATGATAAAGGTGTAAAAAAAAAATTATAAATTTATTTAATGAAAAATGAAATGATCTTTATTTACGTAGGCTTAATAAGCACTTATAAATCGTCAGTACATACAAATGAAAATGAAAATTTACCACCGGATTCGCAAAGTAGCTTCTACCGAGAAGAACCGGCAAGAAACTCGATAGTTACTCTTTTCATCGCCAAATTTACAATAAGTATCAATAACAATTATCATATTCTTAAGCTACTATGCTATACAAATCTATAAAAGGTAAATATGTATAATAGCAATTACAAATATTTGTCACTTACAAAATCTTCTATAGTATAATAAGCCTCATAAGATGTTATTTAATGTATAATTTAATTCTATGCATAGGCAGTTCAATTATATTGCTTGGTAATTTGTTAAATAATTTTATACTTAAAAATTTTTTTACAGACAATGAAATGCATTGTTCAGTATAATTAAGTAAGTAAGTTCGAGATGGAGGGTGAACTCTTTTTGTTTTTTAGTTCAGTATCTATTCATAAAAGCGTTGCTTTTTAATTTTTTTGCTATAGGTAAGTATGTAAATACTTTTAAGAGTGCCTTTTGATATTGTAGCCATGTGAATGAGTTGTATTGTTCAATCCTATTATTATGGTTTTTATTAAATCTTTATACATTTTTCTATGATCTTTTCATAACAGTTGTTAATAAGCGTACCATTCCTAGGTCCCACTTCTTATGATAAAAGTAATATGAAAGTACAATGTAATTTATCAAGGATAATCAATTAACAATATTTAATTTAATTACTTAAACAAAGAAGAGTATTTAGACAAATTGCATCATGGTAACAGTCTTATTTAAGTAGTTATTGAATGTATTCTCACGATGATTTCCTCACAGTAAAGCTAGAAGTATAAACCCGCCGAAAAATTTTGAAAAATCCAATGGTGCGCGCTTGGATTTGATCCAATTCCCCTTGGATTTGGGACACATGAACATCATTAAGCTATTACAGCTCTAAGTTATTATTTACATGTTTGTACATACTTGCTTATACAAATAAACTAATCTTTCTAATATCGGTATTCGGTATAGTACCTAAGAAGCAAGCAACAGAATTATTTCTTAATCCAATTAAGTTTTAATCAAATCCCGAGCTAGCGCAATTTAGCGTGAAAGGAAAACCACTGTTTCAACAATGGCCATTAAATTAACGATTAAATAACGAAACGATCTAATCGCCAATCGCGTTATTGATCCGCGCGTCTCCGTAACTACGAATAAACCGAACTGACCGCCATCTTGAAAAAAATACTGTCAAATTTAACTCAATTATTATTCGCGCTAAAATAATCAACAAAGTGAATCTTACAACTTAATTGTGCACTATTATGTCATAATTTGTTGAAAAAACTTACTAAAAACAAGTTCCATAATTCATCAGTACAGACATCGCTCTATCGCTATAATAATTCTGTCAAACTATAATCGAAATTCTTTGCCGGCTCAAGAGCAGTATTATTGATACATTATGAGCTCAGAAAGAGCCATAGCAACAATTTACAACTGAATTACAAATCTCAACCAGCCCACTAAATACACAATCAGGTTAAATCAATTGTAATACGTCCGTCTCTTTCGCACCAGACCCAAACAGATATAATAGAGTGAGACGGATGTTTTTTGTCGTTTCGACGACGCGATTGGAAGGGCGAAAAGGCGCCGCCTACAAAACTGACAGGGTAGGGTGAAAAAAGCTTGTTTGTCTGTGGGCGTGTCGGCTCCCGACGCGAGGAAGTCAGTCGGCCCGCGGCCTCTGGAGCGAGCACATTGCTTGACAACTGACATTTCAATCTGACAGCTGTCACTGTCACGGAGTTACGACAAAAAGCTAGTGCGGTGCCTCGCGATTGAGAAATCATGGCCGTTCAATATTAATGCGCATTGACATTCGGGCTCGTTCGTTTGATGAATTGTGAGTAGACTATATCGTTTTGTGCGACCGAAAATGGCCTTCGAAGACCGCTGCAGCCCGAACCAGGCGAATAGTCCAGGTCCTGTCACGGGGAGAGTGCCGCCTCCTCATTCCGACAACCCAGTCTACTGTCCGCCCAGCCAATACACCTGTACAACCATAGAGCAGAGATACGAGAGGAGCCCTAACATGACCATAGTGAAAGTCCAACCAAACTCGCCTCCGCCGAGTCCAGAGCAAAACCAAAACGAAATGGAGTACCAGAACTATTACAGACCAGAAACCCCTGACGTAAAACCTCGAATCAACGTAGAAAACTTCGAGAGAAACCAGCGGCAACCACCAGCACCCATCGCCTTCTCCATCACCAACATCCTTCATCCAGAATTCGGGTTGACAGCAATCCGGAAGACCAGTAAAATCGAAGGCCCCAAGCCTGTAGGGCCTAACCATTCAATCCTGTACAAACCTTACGACTTATCGAAGGCTACCGACTATCAGAAGTACAGTTTCGACTATTTGAAGGCTAAAGAGAGTGACAACCCTTTGCCCCCTTTAGGGGGTTTGAGACAGACGGTCTCTCAGATTGGGGAGCAAATACAGAAGGAGAAGGAGTTACCAAAGATTGTTGAGCCTCAAAAGAGGCCGGATTCGGCCAGTTCTATAGTTTCGTCTACCTCCAGCGGGGCTCCTTCAACGTGTGGAAGTACTGATGCTAATAGTCAGAATTCGGCGAATCTGTGGCCGGCTTGGGTGTATTGTACGAGATACAGCGATCGTCCAAGTTCTGGTAAGTTGTTTTTATTATTTACTTTCAATTTATTAGTGTTACCAACTCCTATTTAAAAATCCCGAAAGTTTTCCGCGAAAATAGACCTGATTTATTTGATGCTACGTTGAGTCAAATTGGCCGATGGATGCGGCTTTTGGCGTAATCGAAGTATTGTAAAAGAAATTATAAAAGTTCTTACGAGTACTTAATAGTACAATATGCATTAGAAATGCAATAAATAAATTGTAATAAAGATTATTAATAAGTGAGTGTATGTAATACGCATATACTAAAAGGCTTATGTTACCTATATGTATATAGAGATACTCGTCTGTGTATGTGGTCTAAATAAAAAAAGATTAACTGTCTTCCAAACGTCAAACATAATAATGTGTCATTATGACGTTTTATTTATATTTAAAGTAGGTCAACATTATTAAATTTAAAATTAAATTATTTTAGTCTGTATCCACTGGGCGTCAAACAGTTTAACCAAATTTGTTTTATTAACCAATTGTCGGTGTGTCAATTCTATTAATAGTAAATACTTGCTCAATTTGTTTAAGAAGACAGTTACTATAAGTTTATGGTAACTGATTTTAACAAGGTAGAGCAGAAACAAGTTTTAGTCCTTCGAGCCGGATTCCTGTGAAACTTGACCGGAGTCTTCTATTTAAAAGCCTGACGCATTTTTTTTTTTTTTTAGGCTTCTTAAGAATTTCTATTTCTGTTTGACTCTGCCTACCTTTGAGGATTATGGGCGTGATGTAATGTATGTATGTATGTTAGAATTTTGGTCAGAGGGTAGTTTTAACTTCTACACACTATGTTAGCTTACATATGTGTGTGTGTCAAATACACATTAAACACGCAAGTATGTATGTTGTATTTTTATTCCAATAAATTCAATGGATTATTAAATCAAAGCAATTCAAATATTTTATTGCTTTCCATAATTTACAGTAATTATAGTCACATTAAATTATGGGCCCAGTTGGGCACTGCAAAATTTAGGAGAGAGAAGTGGACCTTTAATAATTTAGACAATATTATTATTATTAATTTATTAGCTAGCTTAGTTATTAATGCATATTATATATAGGTATATATATATGAGTGTCTGTTACCTTATTAGATTGTATAAAGTTTAGCAGCGCCAAATTTTATACATTTTAATTCCTTTTTTAGACGGGGCTAAGACACATTTTTATATTAATTACATATATATATTATTTTATATTAATTACATATATTATCATTTCTATACTGTAAGTACATAAATAAGGAAAAGATATAACATGAAATGTTATTAATTATTTAAGTTTTTAGCACAAAAGCACTTATGAACTGTCATTATGTTGAAAATTATTCGACCGCCGGGTTCGGAACGATGATTCTATCGGCCAGAAACTCGATCATTACTTTAAAAAAAACCTAATTCCACTTTTTTAATAATAAAATAAAACTAAATTCTAGCTAGAATACCAAATTTTGTTCAATTTTTTTTTCTTGTTGGAAATGTGTAAACGTAGTCTTGTTTGAACAATTTTTTTTTATTTTTTCATTCTGGTAAAATGGGAATCAAATGAGACGGAGATCTATTTAGGTTGTTTTTAAGTATGTTTACTCAAAGGGTGCTAACGGAATCCTATTGCTAAGTCTCTGCTGTCCGTCTGTTCGTCTGTCTATCAGTAGGTTGTATCTAATAAATTCTAATGAGTAAACAGTTGGAATTTCCACAGATTTTGTATTTCTCCAGTTAAGTCCTATGCTGGTCTGGGTCTCAAAAATAATTTACCAACTGTGTTCAATGCTTAGTATGTCATAAGTTTTTTTTTTAAATACATTGATCTGACTCCGAGGTAAGTAGCTTAAGCACTTGTGTTACGTATATCAGAATCAACAGTGGTATTACAAATATATACTTAAATATTTTAATGAACACCTAGACACAACAAACACAAGTATTCATCACACGAATGTTTGTCCTGGGTGGGGATCGAACCCACAACTCTCGGCACATGGGGCAGGGTCACTACCGAATGCGCCATCGAGCCAGTCGTAAATTCGCAGACTTAGTGTTTTGCGTAAGATGCGACTAATGGCGCATTAGGTTTTGGGTATGTGATTGTGTAGGCGACGAGCTAGCAACTTGTCTCTACATTTAAAATTTGCATCTAATTTAATTAAAACCTTTCTGTTTCTTAAACTATCGTAACTATCGAGTTACAATCGCGTTTCTTGCCGGTTTCCTCTCTGTAGAATGTACTTTTTGAACCGATAGATATTGATCTCATTCTGACGATTTATAAGTGCTTTTTTGAAGCTTACGTAAATAAAGACAATTTTTTTTCAATTTCACTTTATCTACCCTTTCAGGGATCATGGTGTTGGTATGTTTTCTCGATATAACACTAGATCAGCCATACTCAACCTTTTTTTATAGGAGCTACAAATACGTTTATTGGAGCAAAAATTATGTAGGTCTTAATTAAAACGTAGCTTAATAAAAAACAGTTTGCAATAAATTTATGACTTTAGATTGACTGCCTCGTTGGTCTAGTCATCTCGTGGTAGCATGCGCCGCCTAAGGACCAAGAACCCGGGTTCAATTCCCGGGTCAGGCCAAAAATTTGTGGCTGGGTAATTGCAATATTGAAATTACTCAGTAAAATTGGCGGTTTAATCACTCCCGTGTCTTCGAAAGCCATTGGTCCTGCGCCTGACATCTCTCCGGTCATGTCGGTGCCGTCTCACCGGACTATGAGAGTGAAGGAACAGAGAGTGCACCTGTGTTTGCGCACACAATAGTGCACTATAATATATCCTGCGGAGATGGCTAATCCTCGTTTAGATTGGCCGCCGTGACCGATATCGGTTAGAAAGACATTAATTAACTTCAGATGGGTCAGTAACAAGGGCTCGGCGGGCCGCATGCGGCCCGTGGGCCGCAGGCTGAGTATAGCTGCTAGACGATACTATTTAACCTAATTTTAACGTTTGATGCTCTTTAGCTGATCTTTATTTGACGGTGTGGAATCATGTGTTGTGTTCATTCAAAGGTCAGAGACATCTTATGAATTATTTGTTGAATCGACGATCGTTACTACCGAGAAACATTAAGTATTCAGGTATACCGTTGTTGACGTAGGTCTACCGTTTAAGTAACGCATTTATTACGACGAGACGAATTGGATTACTTTGTTTATTGGTTCTTTTTGATGCATACATATTAATAACTAGCTGTGCCAGCGGTGTCACCCGCGTTTATGGTTAATATTATAAAGACTATTTCAGTCATACATGATTTCTATGTAACTTTAACCATTAAGGCTGCACACGCGAAGGAAGCTTAAAAAATTGAGTAACTGCTCCCGTTTTCCCAACATTTCCCTTCACTATTCTGCTCCTATTGATTGTAGCGTGATGAAAAGTATACTATAACCTGCCCAGGAGTATGAAGAATAATTGTACCAAGTTTCGTTAAAATCCGTCGAGTAGTTTTTGTTTCTATAAGGAACATACAAACAGAAAGACAGACAGACAGACAAAAAATTTACTGATTGCATTTTTGGCATCAGTATCGACCACTAATCACCCCCTGATAGTTATTTTGAAAATATATTTCATGTACAGAATTGACCTCTTTACAGATTTATTATAAGTACCTATAGATATCTTTCTAACCGATTTCGGGCACACCGGCCAATATTAAGAAGGATTAGCCAACCCAGGAGACATTATACTTAGTGCACAAATGTCTGCACAAACAGTGTGGGCGAGAGAGTGAATTCCTTCACTCTCACATTTCGGTTAGATGACACCGATATGACCGGAAAGAGTGGTCAGGCGCAGGACCTAACTTTTGTATCTAGATATTTCAATATTGAAATAACTCAATACCAGTCTGGAGTCAGGATGTTGGCGTGCCTTGGGAAGCACATTAAGTCTTGCGTCTGATCTCTCTGTAGTCATGTCGCCGTCTCACCGGGCTATGAGGGCGAGGGAACAGAGAGTGCACCTGCGTTTGCGCAGACACTTGTGCATTAAAATCTTGCGTAATTGCTAATCCTCATTGACATTTTAGGCTGACAACGGAATCGGTTAGAAATATATTATTATTTAGATATCATCATATCCGTAATCCTCGAAAAGCAAATTTTGAGTCAAGTATTCGTCCGATGTTGGTCTGGGACTTAAAAAGAATGAGCCAACTGTGTTTCTTGCCTAGCATGACGTAGAAGACGACTAATGGTGTATCGGGTTTGGGGTTTGTGATTGTGTGGGCGACAGGCTAGCCACTTGTCACTACTTTTTCACAATGTTCCATCTAACCCAGGTCAGTGTTATTTTTGGCTGAATGTGTTTAAAGTGGCCTGCTGTCCCTTTGACTCTGCCTACCCCTTCGGGTATTATGGGCGTGATGTTATGTAAGTATTTTGTAAGTTACTTTTGTTTTAAAATTAAGTAACGAACTGCAATTCCTAAACGGGTTAACCAAAAACTTAAAGTATTTCGTTAATAAAAAAATAACCTTTCGCCCCGACTTAAAGCGAAATTTCCAAACACGTCATCTCAATACATCATTCGATATCTGCTAATTAGTTACGAAAACACATCTTTACTTAAAAACATCGAATTTGTACCCAATTAACATACAATAGCTACGTTATTATGCTTCCAAAAACTTTTTTTTAAAAGTAAAAATACGAAATTAAAAGTAAGAAAAAACAAACCATTGTTTTGAATTACTTTTAACGTATGAATAATTGAAAAATTATATTTAGTGAATATTATTTGATCTCGTCACCTTTCAAAAGACTTTGCCTTGTTAAAAAACTAACTAGTTAAAAAGAATATTTGTAGTTACGAAAGAAATACGTCATTTTCAACCGACTTCTAAAAAAAGGAGAAGATTCTCAATTCGACCGTTTACCTAAATGTTTTTCTTTTAAAAGGTTACTTTATTTTTTTTGTAAAAAACTAAATATTTATAGATTGCAGGTAAACAACAGCTAGGTACTTATATTAAAAAAGAAAAACCTTTCTTAATTTCAAAGTTAATAAAGGTTATAAAGTTAAGTTAACGTAAATACAACATTATTTATTTCACTATAAATGACAAACGCCATTATTTCATTGTATTATTATGTATAATCCTTCAATCCATTCTTAAAAGTACCTAATTTGTTTAAACTAACATCTTAATTGTCGATTCCAATATTTTTTTTTGACTGGCTCGATGGCGCATTCGGTAGTGACCCTGCTCCAGGCGCCAAGAGTTGTGTGTCTGGGTGTTATATCCAAAGTATCTATTACTATTATATTTGTAATACATACCACTGTGGTTTCTGATATCCGTAACACAAGTGCTTAAGCTAATTACTTCGGAGTCAGATCAATGTATGTGATGTATTTGGATATTTATTTATTTACTTAATTATTTTAACTATTTGTTATTTTAGTTAGGGTTTGCATAAACTAAAAATAATAATAATAATAATAATAAATTCTCCAGACTGACACACCAATTCCCTAGTTCCAAACTAAGCTTATGCTTGTACTATGGATACTAGGCGAACGGATAGACATACTTAAATACGTTTATAAACATCCATGACTCGAGTACAAATATCCATGTTCATCACACGAAATATTTGCCCCTAGCGGGATTCGAACCCGCGACCCTTGGTTTCGTGGCCAGGGTCTCTGACTCTGATAAACTCTGACGTCGTATTTACAATAGAAAGCATCTAAAAACCTACACGAGTTCTCTCACAATTTTGTCGCGCAGCAAAAACGTCAGGAAACAAAGCGACAACAAAAAGGCTTGACAACGGCCCGCTGAAATTACGTCCCGCCGACAGCTGTCACTCTGACATTGACGGGCCCGTTCCGAAACGCGGGCGGTGATTTTTTCGCGTTGTGCAATTTGAAAAATGAGGTGTTTGTTTTTTTAGTGAAAATGGGTTCATAGCTGGTGTTGTGAATGACGCTTGGATATAAGATTGGCTCGAAAGAAGTTTTTATAGTGCCGTTTAATGCTAGATAGTGATGTAATTTAACAACAATGAAGAAATTTAATAAAAGAAGTCTGAATAAAATCACTTCCTTTCATGTAAAGACTTAGGTAGGTTTAAACACTAATAAAAAACGGATGTCTTTTAAAATAAATTTCCATTTAACAACTGCTTAAATGGAAATTTATTTTAAAAGACATTTTTTAACCCGTTTTTTTAACAGAAAATTTACCAAAAAAATCGGGTATGCATTCTGAATCCATTTTTTTTAAATATCTAATTGCAGATACATTGAAAACGGCATTACGCATCGTCTTTCAACGTTAATAGCTCACTTAAAAAAACGGTTGTTAAAACTTACATCGCTTGTCACCGTACTAGTTTGTAACTAGTATGTTTTAAACGGTTCGCCAAATTGCATACCATTACGACTTTGTCTCGTTATTAGCCAATGATCGAATGCCGAAAACCACATACTCACTTATGTACTTAGTCACACTATTCTAGTTGTTAAAATTGCTACCGTTTTCGGAGTTCGGTTGATGCTATTAAAAAAACGGGAATTATTGATAATCCGTAAAAAAATTACTTTAGCATAGCGTTCTATTAATCGCAATCCGGGAATAGCAATAAAGTTCCTTAATAATTTAGCTAAATAGCTACATAGCTATTACGATTATTTAAAAACTAGCAGCGCCCAGCGGTTTCACCCGCGTAGCTCCCGTTCCCGTGGGAATACGAGGATAAAATATAATTTATGTTACTCGGTGATAAAGCAGCTTTCTATTGGTGAAATAATTTTTAAAATCAGTCCAGTAATTTTGCAGCTATTCAATGCAAACAAACAAACAACCAAATCTTTTCTCTAATATTAGTATGATTAGTTATGTATATATTATACACATCTCGATGGCGCAGACAAGCTCGATGGCGCATTCGGTAGTGACCCTGCCCCATGCGCCAAGAGTTGTGGGTTCGATCCCCACCCAGGACAAACATTCGTGTGACGAATACTTGTGTTTGTTCTGTGTCTGGGTGTTAATATCCAATATTTAAGTATATATTTGTAATACCACTGTTGTTTCTGATATCCGTAAAACAAGTGCTCAAGCTACTTACTTCGGAGTCAGATCAATGTTTGTGATGTCGTTGAATATATTTATATATATTTATATCTTTTACAAATTCACAATGCATAAATTAGATAGTTACAAGATTGTTTCTTTAATTTTTTATAAAAAAAATGTCCTCATTCATTTTTACACACCCTACACAAAAGTTCGGTAATTGTCTTTTTATTTTAATAAATAAATGCTAATAAGAAAGCAAAAGCATACTTTTTAATTATAATATTCTTTTATTCATTAAATAAACTATAATAATTAAAAATAAATAAAGCTACGGAACCTCAAATTGTGGCCACAAATTCGTTCCTGGCGGGATTTTTTCCACATCTGCCTTGCCCATACGAAACCAGTCGGCTCGTTAAGATATGATTATGGTGCTTATACATTAAATTGGTGCCTAGGTGATATTTCTTGAGAGGCCCATTAGGGATAGAGTGACCACACAGCGCCGTTTTGACGGGACATTCCCTAAAAAGTGAAATAAAAATGGAGATTAGTGGTTGTGCAAAGGAAAAATAAAAGAAGAAGATTATTTTGTAATTATTCGTTTTTAGAAGGGTTATTCTTTATTATGAAAGTAAAAAGGCAGTTTTTTTACATTCATTGCACTGTTAGTTAGTCTATGGACATAGACGGCATTAGGGCATACATCGATTGGGCATACACAAATATGTAAAGTTTTTTGCATTTTTAGGTTACATTACAATGTAGACCTCATCACATAGCTAGTGACTTGTATTTTTAAACACGTACTATTAATAGCAATTAGCTAAAAATTCTTGCTTGAATATAAGCCCCTTGAATTGAGGGGTGATGTGTTCAACCTTTATTATTTCTTTTTTATATAAAGAATATTAAGGACGCCTTTAAACAGTTGTTCAAACAACATGTCTCACTAATATAATACAAGGACGTGTCCGATTAAAGCGGAACGTGTGGTAATCCTAATTATGTGCACATTCCTCGAATTTAATAACTTTTGTATTAACTTCAAAAAAAAATGTGGCACCAGAGAACGGGGGAATTGAAACTCGTAAGTTTTTGCGTCGGACAATACATTTATTGACTATTTACGCCTCCTGGTTTTGTCTGTAATTTGGAGAAAAACAACGTAACATATTTGTTGGATATAAGTAAAAATATTTGTTGCTTATGTTAAAAGAATTTCTCGTTTCAATAATTTAATAAAAACACAATACAATGTTGTTTTGAAAATAAAAAAATGGCATCTCTTTCTTTCTTCCTAATGTATAAATAAGTTGAAAGGAAAAATATTTCTGTACTTTTTTATAAAAAATTAGCATCTCAGACAATAAAACGAAATTATGTTTACATACTTTACAATGCCAACTTAAAAATTTATCCTTTTTTTGATTATGTGTGCTTATAATAAAAATAAATGAAAAAAGGTTTCCGAACTTAACGCTTGTCAGTGTTTATTTAAAAAGATATGTATATTTTTTACTGTTGTATTTTTAGCAAAACATTAACAAAGTCTAAAGTCCTTTAATTTTACAAAAAATAGAATAAAAAAACATGCCTTTCTTTAATAAATACCAAAAAGTCATACTCTCTGTACCTAATCAATATTCGACCTTACTGAGGTTCAAAATAACAATATACATAATGACATTTGGTTGGAAATTTTCCTACGCACTTGTCAAAAAATACTAAAAATACACTTCATGACATCATTAAAAAATTTATTTCAAGGATTTTGCGTCAATTAGTAATATTTTAAATAGTATAGTTACGCTACCGAGTTATGCATAACATTTTTTTGACTTGGCAAGAGCACTACCGTGCGCATTGAGTGCAAAGCGCATCGCGTAGGGAACTAATGGTTTCTCTACTTGGGCGTGCACTTGAGTCGCCACGCATTAGGACGCGGGTGAAGTAATGAAACAATTTAGCTGTAATTATACGGGGTTGCCGCGTTTTTGCGGCGGCCATCTTGCCGTGATGGCGGAACGCCCTGCGCAAAAAACGGAATTGATAGGAAACTATAAGCCGGTTCGGTTCTACCGGAAATCTAGGTTCGGCCATATCGGACAACGAAAATATTAAGTATATGGTATCATTTTGGAGTAAGTTAAAATTTTGACAAACACTTGGCCCATTTTTATTCCATCACAAAAAAAGGGGACAACAAATGAATTTTCCATCTAACCCAGCCTATTGTCCCGTGTTGGTCTGGGACTTAAAAAGACTTACTCATGGTATATCGGGTTTTGGGTATGTGATTGTGTAGGCGACAAGCTAGCAACTTGTCACTACTTTTTCACAATTTTCCATCTAACCCAGCCAAGTTTAATTTTTGGCTGAATGTGGTTAAAGGGGACTGCCACCCCTTTGACTGCATAGTCAAAGGGGTAGCAGTCCCCTTCGGGGATTACGGGCGTGATGTTATGTTGTTATGTTACAAATGGAGCATTACTTTTTTTTTTTTTTGTACCTTATACAGAACCTGCAAATACGATGAAATGTGTTAAGATTGGAACATATTCAGGTCTTGGGATTCATGAAGGTATAATCTGTTTTTTTTTTTAATAAAAATATGTAGGTACTTCTTATTTTTAACCGACTTCGAAAAAAAGGAGGAGGTTCTCAATTCGACTGATTATTTTTTTTTATATTTATATGTACTATTTTTAATTAAATAAATGATCTAATTAGCAGTCCAACGGTTAAACGTCAATGTCTCGTATGTGACATTTTAGAATTTGCGTTCCGATTCACGGACAGGATGCTGCGTCAAAGACTACAATACAGAAGGGACACTTCATATAATCTTTTTAGAATAACATTTTAGCATAATTGACATTGATTTAATATTATTAAAAAAGCCGTTTCATTATATTTCAATTTGATTTTTGATATACAATCCAGTTAGTATTTTGGCGTTCGGTTCTCTCTGCCTACCCCGCTAGAGAAGTGGCATGTAGTTAGTTAATTAGTATTCTTTGACTCGAAATTTTTTTTATTAACTATGTATGAAATGAAATTAAATTCATCACGATGTTTTCCCCCACCGTCGAGCTAGTGGTATAAATACGTACATAGATTTGAAAAGTCCAAAGGTACGTGCCCGGGTTTGAAACCCGCATTCCTCGGTTAAGAGGCGCGTATCCTTACCATTGAGCTACCACCGCAAATAACATAAATATTTCATATCTCTCTGACTCTCTGACCACTAAACAAAGCGGTCCTTCGAATATTCTACTATAATTCAGACAAAACCACGGGTAGAAGCTAGTCATCCGTTGTGTAGGTATAAACTCGTGACCCTTCTGCGCCACACTACAGCGCAAGCCAGTATGTCGCTTTTTGCGCCGCATGCCTCCTCTTAATCGCCGTCTCGATTGTTATTGGTTACGCGAAACGGTAAGGCACGCTGCGTGTGCGCAGATAAAAAACAAATCGTATAGACGACTGATGGGTATATGCGAAGTGTGCTGGTTTGAATCCTCGGCTGAAGTTGTTCAAAGATCTACTGTACATATGGTTATACCCGTCCCCGAAGGGGTAAGTAAATAGAAAATCGACTAGCGTTAGATCAATTGTGAAGCCGTAACAAGTGGCTATCTATTTAAATCTAGTTACCTATGCAGTCACAAACCCAATACACCTTTAGTCGGATTTTGCGACATGCTAGGCGAGAAATAGCTACAAATGACCTTTTTACTTTGAGAGTTGTTTAACTATTCCATGTGTAGTATAGAACAAGTTTACGTTATAAACTTAATTTGAAAAGGTAATAAGTGTACAAGTGTGAGCAATTAATTAATTATTAATAAGCCTAACTTAATAAAGTTTACGTTTGTGGTGGCCGTGGAAATATGCAACGGGCTCCTAGTCTATTGCAGCTTCAGTATGTTTAACTGATAGCAGTAAGACCATGGTCTTTATTGCGTTGATGATTCCTATAATGCTGCAAAATGTGAAAAGATTTGATTCTAGTACAAGGAGGGAATTGGTTCAAATCTCAGGTCAAATTGGTTCAAATCGATTTAGTTATGACAAAAACGAGTGACATCTGTGATTGGTGCAATGTTTCAGACTTCGCGCGATAAAAAATGGCTGAAGTAATATATATTTTTTTGGTATATTACTATAGTATTTCCTTGATTTTGATTCCCATATAAAGTTAGGCATTTCGTAATCAAATTAATGCCTGTGATGGCGTCTGATATTTATTGGAATCGATACCGTGATAAAGGCTTAGTCTTATATGAATTTCCATTCCCATAGAAATTCCGAAAAAAGAACATATAATATATAAATGCAACTGTATGTTCAAATTAGATTCAATTTAACCATTTTTTTTTAACTTATCGGCATCATATTCCTATAATAATGTGAAAATTAGATCAGACTTAACCCACGTCTTCAGTTGCACTGTGTGCATACTGTTATCATTGTATTACAAATGCTCATTCATTGCGACCGATTAAAAAAAACATCCGTCGTAATTAGCTGTCGTGAGCAATCAGAATGAAACTTTATACCAATTGCAACAGAGTGCACTTTTGTATGCAGGTGCAGTCAGGTCATGTCCATATATGGAGAGTATTGGCTGTTATTGCGAGGTATAGACGAATTATAGCGATAATGACATTCTTTCTGTGTATTTCTGCCTTTATAATGTCATTGTTGTGTGTTTAGGGTTCGTGGGAGAGGATAAGGATAGGGACACGGTATTGTTGTCCCATGTTGGTCTGAGACTTGATGAGAATGTGCCAACTGTGTTCCTTGCCTAGCATGTCGTAAAAGGCGACTAATGGTATTTATATTGGGATTTGGGTATGTGATTGTGTAGGCGACGAGCTAGCCACTTGTCACTACTTTCCACAATTTTCCATTTAACCCAGCTCAATTTTATTTTTGGGTAATAATGCTTAATGGGTCTCACTGCTGCTTCGACTCTGCCTACTCCAAGGATTGCTGGCGTGCTGATATGTATGTTCTGTATTTAAATTTTAAATAAATTAATTTAAAAGTTGTTCGCGTAAGCAAGAGTTCTTATTTCGTGAAGTTCAGTACAACAAAAAGTTCTTTAAGTAATACAAAGTTCTTTCTCAGTTGGATCTATTTGTACTCATCGTTATCGCCTACTTATCTCTGAATTGCATATTAGAAACCACCGTTTATTTAACCACAGGGTTAATTGTTGCACTTCAAAGAAAGTTACTGGGGCTTCTATATATAAAGTACTTTTCAAATCTTAAAGAAATTTAGTGGGAATTGGTTACCCATCTATTTTTAAATTATATTACTGTAGCTTGACTTTTACATTTCCAACCTCGATTTAATTACTTGCTATGCCATTATTCAGTTCCATTACACTTTGTCAATATACGGAACTGTGGACCATAAACAAACTCTATCTTGCCGTTTTTTTTCGCGCTAAACAGCGCATAGACGATAGACTTGTTCGCATAATGGCTTCGCAGAAGCGATGAAAGCGTTGATAATTGATTTATTAATGGTTTTGTGGAGCAACTGTTGCAAATGAGAAGCAATGGCTTGAACGAAGTTGATTGTACTTTGTTTAAACAATGATTACGACAGTTCTAGTTAGACTACCTAGGGTCTACTCAAGTAGATATTCGACTGGCTCGATGGCGCATTCGGTAGTGATCCTGCCACATGCAAGAGTTGTGGGTTCGATCCCCACCCAGGCGAATCATTCGTATGATGAATACTTGTATTTGTTCTGTGTCTGGGTGTTAATATCCAATATTTAAATGCTCCCTGAACCACAAACAGCCATCAATAGAAGTGGTTGAGCTCGGTTAGACGGAAAATTAATTGTGTAGTGGATTTCTGTAGTGTTCTGGACTTCAACGAACCCTTTTTGGAAATGCAAGGAATCTTCTACATTAGGGGTCACTTGGGGCACCAATTACCGACGATTTATGGCCAATAAATGGCTCATAAACATTTCAGGGATGCAACTAGCCGATACAATGGGTACTTAGACGACGCAAGAACGAAAGCACTTGACGAAATCAAGTTATTAACGGATGCTTTGGAACAAAAAGCTCAGCGGCTGTGTGGCCAGTTCGGGGTAAAGCTTTCGTAGTGATGCGGCTTTCGGTTAGTAGAATTGAGGGCTTTTTATCGACTTTGATTTTGGAGAGAAAAAAGATTCGTTTAGATAGAAATTAACGTTAACAATAGGGATGATGACTGCAATAAAAAACTGTTATAATTGTGAAAATGCAGTGACAAGTGGCTAGCTCGTCGCCTACACAATCACATACCCAAAACCCCATATACCATTAGTCGCCTTTACGACATGCTAGGCAAGAAACACAGTTGGCACATTCTTTTTGAGTCCTAGACTAACATGGGACAAAAAAAAGATTACAAAACGTCTTATTAAGAGAACGGACATAACAAGCAAACTGTTTTAGTTAAATAAATCATTATACGTGTTCGACATAAAACAACAACTTGTTTAAACACAAAAGCGTTTCGGCTCAACAAATTATATCATTACTATATAACAATTAAATTTACAATAAAGATCTTATACAATTATTGACAGGAACATGGATCTTATTGTTTATACAATAAGGTAGTATACTGTGTATCACAAATGTAGTCTTCATGATAATTGGACTTGAAAAGATATAGAAAATTGTGTCCATAATTTCTGTAATTGGCTGGATAATATGTTACTCGAATTTCAACAGATATTTGTGTCAGTTTTGTAACACAATCGCATGATTTCTATTGTCGATAATTTTATTACTGTTTCAGGGCTAGCTGAATCAAATAAAATTGTAAATTTACAATTCTTTAATTGCCAATTGTATCGTAATTACAGTTTGCGTTAGTGGTTAATAATTGGTTTTCGGAAAAAAAGATTATTCGATATTAATTTGCTAGTTATTATTGTCTTCGTTTTACGAATGGTCGCCATATTTTCCATCTCCATACCAATCGGGATTGAGATAGCGTGAGATATTGCTAATAATAAATAATGGCTTTTGAAACACTCACAGTTAATAAAAAATATCATTTACCGTTTTTAATTTTATTGTCGCTCATAATTTTTTTATCGACATCGATTATCTTGATCACAGCCCATCCCTACGTTCTGCGTAAGTCATTGTCACTGTTCCGCTAACCGATCAACCAATTAGACGTTAAGCCGACAGAAGACGAGTTAACTGGTAGAGAACGCAAAGCACTAAGTCCGCGAATTAAAAATGCTGATTTAACTTGGCTGTACACACTGCTGTGTCTACTGATAATATAGTAACTATGTGTAGCATTAAGTAAAAGTCTGTAAAGAAATGTTTAGACAAGTCAATTCAAACTTTGCTAAGCACACTGCTTTGTATATATGTACATATACACATACATATATACATAACATCACGCCCATAATCCCCGAAGGGGTAGGCAGAGTCAAAGAAGCAGCATGCCCCTCCAACCACATTCAGCCAAAAATAAAAATTGTGAAAAAGTAGTGACAAGCGGCTAACCTGTCGCCCACACAATCACACTCCCAAAACCCGATATACCATTAGTCGCTTTACGACATGCTAGGCAAGAAACACAGTTGGCACATTATTTTTAAGTCCTAGACCAACATGGGTACGCGACAGTGTATCTGTGAAGCGAGCACATTCAATATTGTGAAGTGTATCTCACTGCGAACAAAGTGATTGCTCTACCGTGGACCTTATAGTTAAGAGTAGATATGGCATTTGGGTTCGATGGCTCCGTTTATATTGTTAACAATTTGAATTACGCGGAATAAATATATCTTATATCTTACTAATATTATAAACGCTAAAGTTCGTATGGATGGATGGATGTGTGGATGTTTGTTACTCTTTCACGCAAAAAGTACTGCATGGATTTTAATGAGACTTTACAATAGTATTGCTTATACATACCAACGCCGCGACCAGAAGGTAGTAGAGTTAAAATTAAACGAAATAAATATATATTCTTAGTTTAAAAATTTAAAAAAAGTCTTCTATGACATAAATACTGTAGTAAAAACTATATTTATTCAATACTACTCGGCGGCGAAAACTAAAACAAACAAAATAAATAAGTATAGAAATAATATGAATATTAAAAAAAAAATGTAAAAAATTTAAATGTGGTTGATAAAAGCTATACTTATTTATCTTATACCACTAACTTATCCGGCACTTTTAAATAACTGTGGAAATGTAACCAAGACCCAATTTTAACCAGACTCGCTTAATCCAGGATCATGGTCTAAGCGGACCAGTAAATAAATAAAAAAACAATAGTTTATTTGACAAACATTTAGATGTTTGATGAACTAACACTAAGATGTTGGTACTAAGCAGATAAATCGCACAAAACACCGCCTCCACTCGTCCGCGCTTCGCACATCCGAAGCTCATTACATATTCACCGCGTGTGCCTGCCGTTTTCAATACACATCTAAATATTTACACTCGCACCTGCTACTCTATTCCCACGCAATAAGGTTCAAAATCGAACCCAATTTTTGTACAGGAAAGCTATTTGGATTTCCGATGGTTATGCGATTTTGGGCTTTGTTTTTAGTCAGTTAAGGTTGGTTTTTGTTCGGAAGTGCGTTTATAGAAAATTGCTTAGCCATTTTCATGGGATTGATTTTTTCTTTGATTTTCGAGGGTGAGGGTGTATGTACTTGGGTGTTTTGGTCTATGGGTAGAGTGTTTATTGAATTAAAAGTATTGGTTAGTGTCTATGGTTTTGTTTTGTTGTTTGATGGTTGATGATAGAATGAATGCGTGAAATATTTGATATGGCACTTTTTGTACTTACAATTTTTTTTTTATACTGTGTTGGAAGGCATGCGGTTGTCAATTGTAACAACAGTTGACGGCTGCACCGCAAAACCGCACAAGTCCAATTACGCTAAAATGTATCATTCTTTTAAACCAACACGATAATAGCAAAGCGAGAGTCATTCCCGACCAATTTTGGTTATTTTTCAATTAACGGAATAAATATTGTATATTAAACGGTTTTGTCCGTGTTGGTCAGGGACTTAAAAAGAATGTGCCAACTGTGTTTCTTGCCTAGCATGTCGTAAAAGGCGACTAATGGCACATCGGGTTTCGGGGATGTGATTGTGTAGGCGACGAGCTAGCCACTGTTCACTACTTTTCACAATGTTCCATCTAACCCAGCCCAGTTTTGTTTTTGTCTGAATGTGGTTAAAGGGGCCTGCTGTCCCCTTGCCTCTGCCTACCCCTTCGGGTATTATGGCCGTGATGTTATGTATGTAAACGGTTTTATTTATTAAATATGCCCATATTAGAAATTAGGTGACTTTGTTCTCACTTCTATTGTAGCGAAATATTCTAGTATTTCGAATAAAACTACTTGTTATTAATTAACTACGGAGATGTCTAAATGATGCAAGTTTGTTATATTTGTTATAGAAGAAAATTTTTTTTTAATCCAAAATATATAACCAATTTTCACATGTAAGTTAAAAACAACTTCATAATAGTAGATTCAATGCTTAAAGATTTAACTATACTACTATTATTAAGCTAAAGAGTTTGTTGGTTTGCTAAAACGCGCTAATTTCAGGAATTACAGGTCCGATTTGAAAAAATATCCCATTTATCGAGGAAGGCTATTAACCATAAACGCGGGTGAAATCGCGGACACAGCTAGTCCAACTACAAACTTCTCTCCAAGCATTACCAAGGCGCACACGTCGTTAAGTAAAGATTTTCCTATTTTGATGTCAAAAAAAGTACTTAATAATCTATTCTATTATACATTATATGCTATATACTTTCCTATGAAACATGAAAATTGCCGATGAATAGTGACAGACAAACAAACAAATGAATAAATAATCGAACTCCGGCCGGCGCACGCGATCCCTCCATCATGACGTCACGGCCCGCTCAACTGTTATTATGACGTTTTTCATTTACGCCGCGTATTGGTTTTCACGTGAACACGAAATTGCTCTTTTGTGGTTTCGTGTGTTCGTTATACTTCTAAGAACTAAAAAACGAGTTAGTCCATAGCTTTTGTTATATTATTTACTAAAATTGCTAACGCCTGCTATTTTTCCGCGTGAGATTTAGAATAAGAAAATTCTTTTGTGGCGCCCTCATTGTTTGTCTGATATAGAAGAAGCCTAATAGACTCTTTATGCCATTAGTACTATTGGAAGAATGTATCTTATAACTATTTTCTGACGTCAAATTGAGGGGAAATCTGGTATATTTATGTAAGTTTAGCGACAACTCAGTATTATACATACTTACATAATGCCACGCCTTTTTCTCATGGGGGTACGCCGAGTTCGCATCCTTCCATTTGCTCCGATCCTGATATACACCTTAGACTTCTTCATTCATAAGTCAATGCAATGTTATACCATAGCATATCGATCTATTTTGATGGTAAAAGAGGTAGTCATATGATTCTGCTATGGTTTGGTGCAGTACCTACTCAAAAAAGCAAGTTTTTAGTCTTTTTAAACATAAAATTATGACGTTTAGTGCCATTGAACTCTGAGTCGAGTTGGAAAATGAAGTCGTTCCGTTAATAGCCCAATTAATAAGCTCGCCTCTATTCACCTAATCGTGGGCTCAAGTTTCAAGTTACTGTTATGTGAATAACAAATTGACAAACGCCATCTATGAGTTAATCTATGCAATAAGTTTTGAATTACAGCTTATTTTTGTAGGTTATTTATTCTTATTAGCTTTTCGAAAGACACTTTAGTTTTTGGTATATGAGAATGTTATGCGAATATTTAGGCAGTAAATGTTTTATTAGGAAAGAGAAATCTAAAATAACTATTTAGAAGAGAAGGCCATTCCTTATCTAACTAAATTTTTTGACTTAAAAAAAAATAAGTCGTTGCAATGTAAATAGAAAACAGGTATATTTATCATAAAAATACAATTATTTCCATAATAAAATATTTCCAATATATTTAAATGAATACAAATTATAATAATTTAAAATGTACTTGACCCATACAAAAGTATTTTTTATTAAAAATTAACAAATAATTTCGACTCAAGGCTAGTTAAAAACGAGACATGTTTTAAACTACGTAGTTTTCTATAATTTTTTATATAAAAAAGTAAAGTTAGTTACAAAAAAAAAAAAATACAAAATCCCCGAATATTCTCCACATAAAGCTTAAATCAATGAACTTCCCCCATTACAAAACCAGCGGTCTAATAAACAAAATAAACACAGTCATAGACCACTCGAAAGACATAATTCGCGCTAACACCCCAACTTTGAGCTATTAACATTCCACCCCGCCAGGGTAACAAATGAGCTGGATAATTTATTCACAGTGCAGAGGATAAATTCATTACATTTTGTAATTGGTCGCGCTTAATTTCGCGTAATGTCCAGTTGAATATCTTCATGTGCGTTGTTAATGGGGTTTTGAAGTATTTGTCTTTTATAATAGGGATGGATGTCAAAGTGAAGCAGGCCTAGCTCTGACCAAAGGTGGATGGGTGACCGAAAATCTGACGTTGAGTGACCAGAGTCTGAGAATGAATTTTTATTAAAGATAGGTGGAATGGAAGACAGAATAAGTGTTTTGGTAAGTTCATATCTCTATGTGAATGTCTTATAGGGATTACCATAAATGGGCACAAAACAGATTGACTGTTTTTCTTACAAAATGCTTGTTTATAATTTTTTTTTATAAAAAAATTTATTAACTTTTACTTGACTGCCAAGAAATTATTATTTGAATGTTTATCATCTGTCATTGTAGGGACTATACCAAAAAGGTCCATTTATTAAGTCACGCTACTGAGTATAAATTGAAAAGAAAAAAAACTGCCATTTATTTCATTGCTTTCTGCAACATATTTATTTATGGACGCCTCTTTGACCCTCAGCAACCGTTTTCAGCTAAAAAAAATAATAAAAATATATTTTTACTTTTGGGGCTTTTGGACTTACGCACTTGTGCTTCTAAAGTTTCAAACTTTCGGTAGCACAAATCGTATATTATTTGTAGTTTTTTGCGATATGTTTAGTTTATGAAGTAAAATTATAAACAAAAAATGTCCTTCTGTCCCGCTCTGAACTATAAATAATAATAAAAGTAGCAAGCCATGTGCACGATGATGTATGATGAATGACGTCACAAATAATTCCTTTTCATAGCTAAGCGTACAGTCTACCTAATGCTAAGTATTCACACTACCAGAGGTAATAAATATAACTATTATAAAGATAAATCTAAATATGGCGTTTATTATGCTAAAGTACGGAGCTAAAGAATTTTTTTTTACTTATTTGCCTATAATTTTCCGTGATTAATGCGATTTTTAAAGGTTTTTGTAGAAATACTAACACCAAAATACGAATAAAATCCACTTAAACACGTTTCCACGCAACCCGGCGCCCGCAAAATGGCGTGAAAATTTGAATTTGGAACTTAAAAAATGTAATGGCGCTTCTTTTTTCGTCGCGGCTTGGGGCGCAATATTTTCAGCCGCCGAGACATTGCGCCTCGTTACTCTGGCGTACTGGCCAGTTGTTTAATTAAAAACACGAATAAAAAAGTTACGGGCCGTTTTATCGGGTGATAAACGGTTGTTGCTACACACAATTCTTTAATCAAACTAATTTAAGTCCAACATCGTACAGTTTAAAGTCCGTTTTCGCTTGCTAGTGCGCGCACATTTTTCAAACTCCCAAAAGATTTGTGTTCAAACCGTTTCCTGTTCTATTCTTAAAGCGATAAAATTCAATATTCATTGCATGCGATGCCGCGCCAATTTAGCACTTTAGCGTGCTAGCAATTTCCAACTCCCTAGTCTAGGAAATAGAGTTTAAAATGCATCGCAGTACCAATTCTGCTTACAAAACGTTCTAAGTCCTGTGGACGTGTCAATCTGATTCCAGGCTTCCTGCCTTGATAATAAGGTGTAAAATTGAATGTAGCGGAAGGTACAGGAAGCCACAAAAGTGTTTACAGCCATTTCCTCTGCTGATAGAATAGATTTATACTAAGTCTAGATTTATAGTTCAGCCAGTCGCACGCTAGGCTAGATCGTTTGATATAGATTAACGCTGATTTAAATGGACCTCGTTTGTATTAAAACGTTGAAGGCAATTGAGATTTTTTATATTGAAAAATGCTCGTATAGAAATAGAAATAGAAATATCTTTATTCATGTAGGCTCCACAAAAGCACTTATGAATAGTCATAATAATACAAAATAAATATTCTACCGCCAGGTTCGGAACGTTGATTCTACCGAGAAGAACCGGCAAGAAACTCGGTAGTTACTCTTTTAAATCGCCATGTATACAATAACAATGCTACTTTATATCTACTTCTACAAATTTATATAATTCAAATATAATGAATGTAATACATTACAATAGGAGAGTAGACCATGCAAGAATTAGAGCGCAGACTGCAGATTCCTGTCATTGAAAAAGTCTTCAATTCTATAATAGCCCTTTTTCATGAAAAATGTTTTCATATGTGATTTGAATTTATGAACGGGCATTTGAATTACCTTATCTGGTAACTTATTAAATAACTTAATGCTAAGCCCCACAAAAGAATTACTGCTTTTATGAAGTCTAAGATGTGGAACGACAAGCTTGTGTTTATTCCTGGTATTCAAACTATGATGGTCAGATTTTTTGGAAAAGAGATTAAAGTTCTTGCGTACATACATAATACAATCAAACATGTATTGCGATGCTACGGTTAATATATTGGCTTCTATAAATACCTCCCTAAGCGAATCCCGTGGTTTAAGGCCATATATGGCGCGGATAGCCCGCTTCTGCAATACAAAGATATTTTGTATGTCAGCAGCAGACCCCCACATCAGAAGGCCGTACGACATTACGCTGTGAAAGTAGCCAAAATAAACCAATCTTGCCGTTCCAACATCAGTCAATTTCCGTATTTTTGTTACGGCATATGCTGCGGAACTAAGTCTTCCCGCTAGAGCAGCAATATGAGGGCCCCATTGCAGTTTAGAATCAATGGTAATGCCCAGAAATACTGTTGAGTGAACTATTTCAATAGGTTCATCACCCATGTTTAAATTAATATTTGATTGCTTAACATTAGGCATTGTGAACTTAACACATTTAGTTTTACCAGCATTTAAAAGTAGGTTATTAATCGTGAACCAATGTAGTACGTGAGAGAGAGCATTATTTACGTCGTCAACATTTGGGTGTTTTCTGTCAACTTTGAAAATCAGAGAGGTGTCATCAGCAAACAACACTATCTCACACAGATCTTTCGTATAGTACGGAAGATCATTTATATAAATTAAAAAAAGTAAAGGCCCTAATATTGAGCCCTGTGGTACCCCCATGGATAAAGGAGCACCAGAAGAGTCAGTTCCATTGATATTAACCCTTTGAATCCTGTCAGATAAATATGATCGGAGTAGATCAAGTGACCTACTCGTAACACCGTAATGCCGTAATTTCATCAGCAGCGTCTGGTGATCAACGCAATCAAAAGCTTTAGACAGATCGCAGAAGACTCCAATAGCGTCCCGCTTGTTTTCCCAAGCATCAAATATATGTTTGATGAGAGCTACGCCCGCATCAGTAGTGGATTTACCTTTTGAGAACCCAAATTGACTGTCATGTAACAAGTTGTTATTTTCAAAATGGGATAACAGTTGCATAAATATAATTTTTTCAAATATCTTACTAAGAGCTGGGAGTATGGATATCGGTCTGAAATTAGAAGGGTCACTTTTATCACCCGACTTGAATAGTGGGATCACTTTACTTAGCTTCATTAAATTTGGAAATTGACCTACTTCTATACATTTATTAAACAAGAACGCTAAATATGGTGCAATAAAGGTAATAATATTTTTTAATATATCGACCGAAATCCCCCAAAGGTCTTCTGTTTTTTTTATGTTCAGACCCTTAAAACTCTTTAAAATGGTTGGTTTCTAACTTTTACGAGCATTTTTTAATACACATTTATTAAGCGTGTATCGGAAATGGCTTAAAGCCATTTAGATAAAATTTTGTATTTAGGTTTTTTTTTAATTTTTTCTACATATTTTAGAGTTTTTGAGCACCTAAATTTAAATTGAAATTTACATTTTTTTATTAAAATTCCAAAAGATTTCATTTCTATTGACTTTTTAAAATCTAGTCAATTTCACAATTGTTTAAAAAACACGATCAAATAATTTCTTTATAATATTAGTGTAAATAAATTATTAGGGTCCATAATATTTTATACGGACCCCTAATCAATCATACTTCCGAAGGCTCAATCGATCTATGCAAATTATACTAAATCACATTAATTGATCTTGCGTGAAGTATACTGCGTGACGGAAAGATCTTTAGCCTTAAACAAAGAAATCACTTAACTGATTTCAAATAAAGAGGAAAATATCATCTTCCTAGCGTTATGTCCCGTGCTTAGACGGGGTCCGCTTAGACCATGATCGAGGATCTAGCGAGTCTGGTAATTACATTGAAGAGACTAACTGATCTTCGTAATTTATAGACAGAACCAGACAATTTGGAGTATGGTTACACATCCATGTCAACCCCGCTAGGGAAGTGGCGTGAAGTTAAGTTAGTTAGACAGTTACACATCCGTAGTTAGATATTTAACTATATGCAGGTTTCATCATGATGTTTAGCTCAACGCCGAGTAAATGGTATAAAAAAATTTAAAAACAAAATATACAATTACATCACATACATTGATCTGACTCTGAGGTAAACTTAAGCACTTGTGTTACGGATATCAGAAACAACAGTGGTATTACAAATATATACTTAAAACACCCAGACACAGAACAAACACAAGTATTCATCATACTCACTGTTTGTCCTGGGTGGGGATTGAACCCACAACTCTTGGCGCATGGAGCAGGGTCACTATCGAATGCGCCATCGAGCTTGTCAAATACATTCTTAAACTTCAAAAATCCAGAGGTACGTCCGGTTTTAAGCCAAACCCCTCGTCAGTGAGGTGCTTTATCGCGCTATTTTTTACTTCAATTAAAAGTATAAGATTTCCATTTGAATAGCCTAATTGGACATTGTCAATATACTAATTAGAATAACAAAAGGCTTAAATATTAATTAGTTCGCTAATTGAAGTAACGGATCATTAATATCCACTGTGTATTTAGTATTCAAGTTGCTTTTGTTGGTTTAATTAGTGGCGTAGGTCATAGACAATTGCTATGTCTAAATAAACTGTGCTTTATGAAGTAATAATTGACTTAGTGACGAGTTAGACAGTTGTCTCTAACTAAGTAACTAAACTTCGCGCCACTTCTCTAGCGGGGTAGGCAGAGAGAACCGAACGCCACATGACACGATCCTTACACATTTGTAACTACTTTTTCACAATTTTCCATGTTACGGATAATTTAATTTTATGTATGTTGAAAGTAAGTAACAGTAACAGACGTGATAGTATTTATGTATGTATGTATAAGATAGTTACAATAGGCTAGATAACTAAAAAATTCTGTTTAGTCCGTCAGTTAGATTATAAAAAAATATTGAACACGTATTTTTTTATTTATTTGTCAAACAAACATTGACGAAAATACAGTGCAATCAAGTTGCGCGTGACGTCACGCTTTCGTAATTTTTTTACTAAATAGTGACGTCTCAACCCCCCACTCTAAAACTTTGATGCTCTTTATCTTTTTTATTTTTTGTTCATTTGGTAAAGCGAAAAATATGTTTAGTATTTTTATATAATCTAACTGACGGACTAAATAGAATTATAGTTTTTTAAAGTATAATTCTATTGTCAGATGGAAAATTGTAAAAAAGTAGTGACAAGTGGCTAGCTCGTCGCCTTCACAATCACACACCCAAAACCCGATATACTATTAGTTTCTTTACGACATGCTATGCAAGAACAGTTGGCACATTATTTTGACTCCAACATGGAACTGGCCTCAAAGATCAGTAAAATGGTTTCTTTATTCCACTATCCTGCAACCCTAGCCTTAATAAGGGTTGCAACAAACATGGCTTCTCTATAAAAACCATCTCAATCGAGGCTTAATTATAAGGGCTGAAGGGCGGCCCCTAACAAATGTACTTTGTCATCAAATGGGTCCCGACTATTCCGACATTTTTTCTGACACTTAATTTGTAATCAAATATGGCGCTGGAAAGAAGTTCGCACTCTTTTTACTTTGTTGCAAGAGGGAAGGTTTATAAATATTTGATGAGAAGTAATTAAGGTTTTTTTAACAGACTGTGCACAAAGCATGTGTTTTCTTTATTTATTCACCTCTATCTATATTTAACTATATTTATCTAGCTATTTTACATATGTGCTAACATATCCTAATACTTACTCAAAAGGCCTATTTGTATAATTTTTGATATTTCATTCTCTAAATCTGAAATCTACAAAAGTTTTACATACATTTTATTTAAAATAAATCACTTATGTAGTTAAAATTTTTTTTTTTTTTTTATTTAAATTTTACCTATGTACTAAACTCTAAATCTGAAATCTACAAAAGTTTCACATTCATTTTATTTAAAATAAATCACTTATGTAGTTAAAAAAATATATTTTTTTCTTTAAATTTTACCTATGTACTAAACATAAATGAAACATATCCGATCATAAATAAAAGTATTTAATTAAATCACATCTTGAAAGTCCTTTAAAAAGTCCTAAAAAATTCCGAACTCATAGTTACCCTACTCAAATAGAACGTTGTTGCCATCATTGTTTAATCACATTACGACACAACATCAATTAAATTAGACAACATCGGCTACGCTTAGGCGTGGCGTTCAAGGGCGCACGCACAGACGAAAATATACTTTATTGTTATGCAACTAAAGTCGATCATACACCACTGTAGCCAAATCCGCTCCAAAATATTCCAATCAAAAATAAACCTTGTCTTCTTGTCATTAGATACATTTCAGCTTGTCAAGATTCAATATTAGATATTCGTGTCCCGTACTACCAAGCCCTTGTTTTATTAATTTATCGGTTTCGCTCCGAACGGGGTTATTAGGGTGACCAATTGGTTTCAGTTATTTATTAAAATAAGTGGGTGTTTTATTTCCTTGTCTAGTTTTGTTTGGATTGGATTATCTTAGCGTTTAATTGTTGAAGTATTCAGACTACCTAGACGTATTATGCAGACTTTGCTTGATTTATAGTAATAAAATAATAATTTAAATTGATATTAATTTTTTTTATTTTATTTACATATATTTTTTAAGTATATTTCCGTGTTAAAATGTAATTATACATATAATTTTAATGTATTTTTTCATTGCCTACAGGTCCCAGAAGTAGAAGAGCCAAGAAGAAGCCCAGCACAGAAGAGAAGAGGCCCAGAACTGCATTCAGCGCGGCGCAGCTCGCCAGGCTAAAGGTTGGTACCATTTATCATAATCTTTTTCACCATTAAATTCACTCGCCAAATTAAAATCGTTTTGTATTGTTTTTAGTCAGATTCTTAGATTCCTAGTAGTATACTCAGATTCGTATGCTTAGGTTTAAATAGAGCAGTTGTTACATTGATTCGTTATTCGATAAATATGGACAACAGTTAGCTGAATTAGCGGTGTAAGTCAATATATAAATAATCGGAAAAAAAAAACTAAAACAAATATGACCCCTTCTTACATACAAGCTCTCAGTCTCCAGTGTCGAAGCCAGTTCAAACAGCCACTATCCCCACTAGTAAGAGCCTGTAGTTTTAAGGGAGGGGCTTGGTAGCATCAGGAAACCCCCACCCCTGGATCCCTTACTTCGACATTCCCCGCATTCGCATCTCCTATTCCTTAGTAACTTAGTGTCGAAGCCACTTCTAGCAGCAGTACCCCCCGAATCTTCGTATTCTATACTCTATTCATTAAGTTCTAAGTGTCAAAGCCAGTTCTAACAGTCGTCCTCTCCACAGCACGAGTTCGCCGAGAACCGGTACCTGACGGAGCGGCGGCGGCAGGCGCTGGCGGCGGAGCTGGGGCTGGCTGAGGCGCAGATTAAGATCTGGTTCCAGAACAAGCGCGCCAAGATCAAGAAGGCGACGGGGCAGCGCAACCCGCTCGCGCTGCAGCTCATGGCGCAGGGCCTATACAACCACAGCACGGCGACTGAGAGTGATGAAGAAGAGGAGATTAATGTTACGTAGGCGTAGAGGCACCTAGTACAAAAGGCGGCTATGTCAAAGCTATGTAATAGGGCACTTTTCTGGGTGAAAAGGACAGTATTTAGTCTGACAGTTAGATTATCAAAAAAATATTCAACATATTTAATCCGTCAGTTAGATTATTATGAAAAGGATCATGAATGTTCAAGAGGCGAATGAGGTGTGTAAGGATCGTGCCATATGGCGTTCGGTTCTCTCTGCCTACCCCGCTAGGGAAGTGGCGTGAAGTTTAGTTAGTTGGTTAGATCATCGAAAAAATATTGAACACGTATTTTTTTCTTTATCTAATACTCAAAAATATATGGAGATATAGCTTATCAAACGCTTCTGGTGTGGGAAACAATGTCTCTAGATGCTAACAATTTAGGAGTTTAAGCAATTCGAACGCGCTGTATCTCGTCAATTTTGGTTTGCTAGGCAAAATAAAAAGTGCGTATACAATAGAAATTTATTTTGCAATCTTTCTAACGGAATAAAATTGTTTTTCAGTCTATTAGCTTACTCCGGAAAGTAACGTAGGTTATTGTAATAGCTCCTTTGCAGATTTAAAAAAGTATATATGTGAATCCTTTTTCCTTTCAATTTGAAAAAAGCAAAATTAAGTCTCTATTGAATCATAAATTGTTTATAAAAACTGGAATATTGGACAAAAACAATACATTTAAGGATGATTTTAGAAATGATGACATACGATGACAAAATGATAGTAATATAGTTATTTGAGTTAAATATTTGTTAGTAACGACGGTTTTGCAATATTTTGTGTCATTTTGTTTTTTAAAATAGTTTGGCCGACGAATAAATGTTCCTGATTTGTAAATAAAGTATAATGTTAGCCTATTTATTGTAAAATTAAACATATGGCTATTTTAGTTGTATTTTGGCTAAGATTTAGCTATACAGTCAATTCTATTAATATTCGCAATTTGTACATAGGAAAATTTCTCTAATAATAATTAATAAAAGGTTCTTCTAGTTGTAGAATTTTTTTAATAAAAAATGACACTTCTTTTAAAATTGTATGTACTGATATTTATATAAGTTAGATGCGATATAATAACCAAGCTTATTATTAAGAAAATATTTAGGTACAAATAAAAATGCTTTCTTAATAAAGCATTTTAGGTAAAAACAATTATTTAGAACAATAATGTTGTTTTTATTTTAAATTTATCTTTTAGATATCTTTGTCTAATAGTTTATAAAAAAAATGGTCACCCTACTTTTTCATAAATTATTGTTTTTTTTATATAATTCAAGTCGTTTTCTAAAGCTAGATGATTAAACAATTTTATTGTATAATAAAAATAATTAGAACAACATATTTTGATATCCAATGCAAGTGTCACTTTTTAAAGTCATTTTTTTCCTAAAATTAATTAAAAACAATATATTAATTGTATAAATGTTAACGCTAAGTTTTAGTCACGTCTTTCTTCCATTTCGCGTAAATTTTATTGTTGTAAATATGTTTGTTATTAAATTTATTTTATTAGTTACATCTTATTTCGACTGTGCTACATTCATTAGTATTTAATGGATTGTATAAAGATTATAAATATAAATTATATCTACGATTTACACGATCATATACAAAATGGTTTTATTTCTCAATCCTAAATTCCTTACTAACTATAACATCGCACACAAATGATTATAAAACCTATATTAAACAAAAAAATATTATTTATCAACCAAACTAACATGAGACGAAAAATATTTCGTTCCATGTTGGTCTGGGACTCGAAAATAATGTGCCAACTGTAATCCTAGCCTAGCATCGTCAGGCGACTAATGGGATTGAGTGTTGGGTATGTGATTGTGTAGGCGACGAGCTAGCCACTTGTCACTACTTTTTCACAATTCTCCATCTTACCCAACTCAATTTAATTTTCTGCTGGCACTGTCGTTAGGTATGCTATCGAATTAAGTAAAAATAAATTATATTCCTTTGTGTCCTATAACACAGAAATATAAAAGATAAAAGTGGTTTTGTGTTGCAAGTTAGACCAATCATACATAACAAAAATGTACATGAATAATCTTAGTATTATTATTTTAACTAAATTTTAACTACCTATTTTTTGTTCAAAAAACATTTATAAAGATTGCTTTGAAATAATCAAAAAGTTGCTAAAACGATAAGCCATACTACAATGAGATCACAGTTGGGTAGTTCTATACTATACAGCCTGTGCCCGCAGTTTCACCCGCGTTTGTGGTTAATGTTATATAGCCTATAGCCTTCCTCGATAAATGTGCTATCTAACACTAAAATATTTTTTCAAATCGGACCAGTAGTTTCTGAGATTAGCGTGTTCCAGCAAACAAACAAACTCTTCAGCTTTATAATATTAGTATAGATAGATTTATGAAAGCCGAATAAGTGGAATAAATACCTATTGAACATAAACGAGGTTCCTTTAAAAGAGTAGACGCGGGATAAGGCAACCTTTAAACATAAATCCCTACTTATATTATAAACGCGAAAGTTTGCAAGTATGGATGGATGTTTGTTACTCTTCCACGCAAAAACTACTGAATGGATTTTAATGAAACTTTAGAATAATATAGCTTATACACCCGAATAACATATAGGCTATGATTTATCGATGTACCACGCGAGGAAAGCCGCGGGCAGAAGCTAATAATAAAATATATTAATAAATACCAGACATCATCACATTCCTGCTGAGTCCTAGTTATGTAACTTAAATCCCTTGTGTTATTATTATGGATTACAGAATCAAAATTGGTATCATATTTAAATATAGTAGGTATATTATTTTGACTGGCTCGATAGCGCATTCGGTAGTGACCCTGCCCCATGCGCCAAGAGTTGTAGGTTCGATCCCCATCCAGGACAAACATTCGTATGATGAATACTTGTGTTTGTTCTGTGTCTGGGTGTTAATATCTAATATTTAAGTATATATTTGTAAAACCACTGTTGTTTCTGATATCTGTAACACAAGTGCTTAAGCTACTTACCTCGGAGTCAGAGCAATGTATGTAATGTCGTCGGATATTTATTATTATTATTATATTAACAACCAGAAACAGAACAAGTATTCGTCGCACGAACGCTTGTCCTGGGTGAGGATTAAACCCTTGCTTGACGCATAGAATGGGGTCACAGCCGAATGCGCTAACAAGACAGATAAAGATTACCTAGCAATATGCGGAGTTTTGAGAGGATTCCCGTAATTATATATTTTAACAACAACAACAACAAATTAACATCACGCCCACAATCCCCGAAGGGGTAGGCAGAGTCGAAGGGGCAGCAAGCATATTTAACGACATTCAGCCAAAAATAAAACTGGGCTGGGTTAAATGGACTAGTGGCTAGCTCGTCGCCTACACAATCACACACCCAAAACCCCATTTACCATTAGTCGCCCTTTACGACATGCTAGGCAAGGAACACAGTTGGCACATTCTTTGCAGTTTCTGCTGTATCCAGCATTGCAATCCCTAATGCTGACGTCATCATCCCTATTCCGACAACGAAGTACTTATACTTACAAATATGCAACAAGTAAAACAAAAACTAATTAATTAGAGCGATAAATTGCCTCCTAATTAGATATAATATTGAGATAAATCATCCGCAAGCGCGCACCGACTCACGCGCATGATTTAACACGCCGTACCGGGAATCGAACCCGAAGCCTTTGAAGTGGCTGCCGTTTTGGTTTTGTTGACCAACGGTCGGTTTTAAGATGTCTGGATGTGTAAGAAGCAAAATATTTGAGTCACTTGTTTTTTGTAAAAATATAAATTATAAAATATCCTTAAACTGCTGGTTATAATTTAACTAGTGAGATTGTAAATGAAATATAGATTGTAAACCTAGGTTTTACCGACCGGCGCGATGGCGCATTCGGCAATGACCCTGCCCCATGCGCCAAGAGTTGAGGGTTGGATCCCAACCAGAAGTCTGTACATAATCAGACTACATCACATACATTGGTCTGACTCCGAGGTAAGTAGCTTAAGCTTGTGTTACGGATATCAGAAACAACAGTGGTATTTCAAATATATACTTAAATATAAATATATTAGATTAAAACACCCAGACACAGAACGAACACAAGTACTTATTCATCTTACAAATATTTGTTCTGGGTGGGGATCGAACCTACAACTCCTGGCGCATGGGGCAGGGTCACTACCGAATGCGCTATCGAACTTGTCAAAGTAGCCTATGACCATACTTATAGTTTAAAACTATTATCGTACCAAATTTCATCACAATAAGTTCAGGGTATCAGTTTTATTTTATAATTAGGTATAATCCACTTCTTCCTAATTTTTCACAATTTTTTATTTAACCCAGCCCAGTATTATTTTGGCTGAATGTGGTTAAAGGGGCTAGCTGCCCCTTTGACTCTGCCTACTCCTTCGAGGATTGCGGGCGTGTAGTTACGTATGATGTATGTATGTATGGATGTAGAATTCAGATGTTCTGTCTTTATTTGAGCTATCTGTGACCAATCACTGATGCATTTCATGATACTTTTTCCTCTTTACAGTGATTGTTCCGATGTTCCCAATTCAAGCAAACAATGCAACATCCTACTAATATTATAAATGCGAAAGTTTGTATGTATGGATGGATGTTTGTTACTCTTATACAAAAAAACTACTGAATGGATTTTAATGAGACTTTACAATAACATAGCTCATACACCCGAATAACACGGCTATGTTGCAGCGATGTACCACGCGAGCGAAGCCGCGGGCAGAAGTACCAACCTACATATATATCGAAATCTTTTTGTCTGTCTGTCTGTACATTCTACCCTCTTATAGCAAATACTTAGTATGCAAACGTTTAGGAATAGTTCTGCGGATTTTGTCATACGCTCATTAGTTTATTTATTAATAAGTTAAACGGTGTTGATATATTTGTGTACAGGTAGTCCAAGAAAATAGGCCTTTAAATACGAATTTGAGGTAAATACTTGAATTTTTGATATAAGTTACTTTGAAAGATTTAAAAACGAACTGTGTAAGTTTTTTGTAAAATCACCCCCGAGAACTTTTGAAAAAAAAATAAAAAGTATTTGTTTTTGAAATTTTGGGAAAACGGTAAGTAGTAGAAAAAAAAGGTTCAAATAAAAGTTGTAGAGCATCAGATTTTATAAAGAAATGCCCTGTTTATGTTTTCGCTAAAATTAAATTTTCCCGTTGGTCCTATCCTTTCAAATCAAAATGGAAAACTGACCGGACTATTACTATCATCCCCAAGCTTCTAACCGCCCTATCTCGGATAATTTTAATGTTAGCGAAAACATAAACAGGGCATTTCTTTATAAAATCTGATGCTCTACAACTTTTATTTGAACCTTTTTTTTCTACTACTTACCGTTTTCCCAAAATTTCAAAAACAAATACTTTTTATTTTTTTTTCAAATGTTCTCGGGGGTGATTTTACAAAAAACTTACACAGTTCGTTTTTAAATCTTTCAAAGTAACTTATATCAAAAATTCAAGTATTTACCTCAAATTCGTATTTAAAGGCCTATTTTCTTGGACTAAGGGGGTAGCAGGTATTTTGAATTTAAATTGTCACTATTTTTTAAATTTCAAATTTATCTCCTTCTATTTATTTTTCAAAATCCATAGGACAAGCTTATAGCTTACTTTGGAACTAGGGAATTGGTGTGTTAGTCCCGAGAATTTATTTATTTATTTATCTGAGAGTCTGAGAGGTTCAAATCTGGCGACGTACTACTGGATTTTTCGAATCTATGTACATATTCATACCACTAGCTCAGCGGTGAGGGAAAACAACGACCAGCGACCGTGTGCTATCTATAAAGTCTATTTATAATAAGAACCTATCAATAATATTGTATTGTTTCCCCCTACAATCAATCAATTGCAATTCTTAATTACGTACCTGGGATTGAACTAGAATCCCTCGCTTTTGAGCGTGTCCTTGTACTCTCTCGGTAAAATAAATATAAACTATAAATATCAGACTACATCACATACATTGATCTGACTCCGAGGTAAGTAGCTTAAACACTTGTGTTACGGATATCAAAACCAACCGTGGTATTACGAATATATATTTAAATATTAGATATTAACACACAGACACAGAACAAACACAAGTATTCATCACACGAATGTCTGTTCTGGGTGGGGATCAAACCCACAACTGTTGGCGCACGGGGCAGTGCACTGCCGAATGCGCCATCAAGCCAGTCAAAATATATTTTCCCGTCACTCTATCCAGCACCCTGTACACACAGATCATCTATCCCTGCGCTATGACACACGTAATTGGCGACAATTAGTGCCAGCGACGATACATCACTGTGCAGCTATTTCGGGCCGACGGAGTGGCGGGGAGAGGGATAATTAGGAGCGTTCTGGGTTCGATGAGTTTGACTGGTGAGCTATGCTAGTTTAGTGGGTAGGTGCTATCAATCAATTCTTCTACATCCTACTAATATTATAAATGCGAAAGTTTGTATGTATGGATGGATGTTTGTTACTCTTTCACAAAAAAAACTACTGAAACTTAAGAATAATATAGCTCATACACCCGAATAACGTATAGGCTATGTTTCGTCGATGTACCACGCGAGCTAAGCCGCGGGCAGAAGCTAGTAATTCATATAAATAAATAAATAAATTGTCCATCCTGACACCAATTCCCTAGTTCCATACTAAGCTTATGCTTGTACTATGGATACTAGGCGAACGTATACTTAAATATATTTACAAACGTCCATGACTCGAGTACAAATGTCCATGTTCAACACACGAAACATTTGCCCCTATTTGGATTCAAACCCGCGACCGTTGGTTTTGTGGCCAGGGTCTCTGACTACTCGACCAACGGGCCTGTCAATACATTTAATGAAATTGCCCACACAAATTCCCTAGTTCCAAACTAAGCTAAGCATCATATGCGAGGGTGTAATATTGGTTACCCATCCTAGTACCACCACAGGAGCGTCGCTTGACTTTCGCAAACGTCATCAAGAGCGAAAGTAAACAAAGAGTCAAAACAAGAGGGTGACCAGAATAGATGCACTTTGGTTGCATACTGCACTGCGCACGCGCCGGTGAAGGATTTACTGTGGTTAATACGTCATCGGGCATGATTTACGGACGACTAGCATCGTGTCCCGGTTTTGCTTGTAATTTTCAGGAATTTTAATTACGTTCTAAGACAAGAATAGGGGATGTTATGAAGCAAGAGAAAACATAGGCATTTGAATAACTATGGATGTTTAACCATTATCAAATTTGTCTGGTTCCCCTGTCTAAGGGTGTAAAAGTCAAATAGTTGCTTCAAAGGGACTATATCACATACGTTGATCTGACTCCGAGGTAAGTAGCTTAAGCACTTGTGTTACGGATATCAGAATCGACAGTTGTATTATAAATATATACTTAAATAATGGATATTAACACCCAGACACTGAACAAACACAAAAATAAAAAAATATGGTAAATTATTTTAAAGTCACAGATCGACATAGGACAATGTTAGAGCAACATGGGACAATCGCAGATTAACATAAGACATGTCTTACAACATTCATATTTACGTTAAAATAATTTGTTTTTTTCCTACGGACAGACAGACAACCCCACTTATTATTAGAGACCGTTTTATTTATACAATCAGCTTTTACCAGCTCACCGACAGCCGCTGTCGCGGACACCAATATAATATGATTTATATCAGTCTGTCCGTGTTGTCATCCGCATGTTTCATCGCCCACAATTAACAGACTCAAATTGACTTCGGTTCAGGAATCCATATTGATATATTTAGTGGTTAGCAGCTAATAGGGTGATAAGTTTAGCTGGCTAAAAATAGAGAGCGTTTTTGTCACAATTTTCATTTTGTTTAAATTAAAAAAATAAGTACTCCTTTTTCATATGAGTAGTGTATAAACTATTTGCTTGTCATGATACCTCAATGTTTTAGAAGTTGTTACTAGATGGCGGTACTTAAAACAGCATCGGCTAATGTGCTAAATCGCGGTGACGAGATTTTTCTCCGAAACTACTTATAGGCTCAAGGACTTGATTTCGTCACCTATAGTGACTTTTATTTGAATCCTGAGTAGAAGTCCCATTAGTGCGCTCACTCAAGTTCCGTGGTTTATTCAAATAGTTATATGAAGGTGTTTTTTTGGAAATAATTATCTAGCCTATATAGTCTTAATAATGGTAAGGACTAGTGTTGCCGAAAAATCTATAGTTTAACAGCCAAATCATCTATAATCGATAGGATAAAATCGATGTCTCTGTTGATGCAATACTATCGGTAAACAGCAATACTATCGATAGTATTGCTCTTCAATAACGTATACTATCGAGCAACGATCGAAACTATTTTTACTATTGATAGTATTGCAGTAGTATTGCTGTTCACCGATTACCGATTTCAAAAATTATTTCACTATTGGAAAGCTACATTATCCGGAAGTAACATAGGCTATATTTTATCCCCATATTTCTACAGGAAAGGGAACTATGCGGGTGAAACCGCGGGGCGCTGCTATATTATTAAATAAATAATAAGATACATTAGGCGAGCGGGGGGCTAGTTGTAACAGTTTACAATTTTTTATTGTAAAAATAAATGCCTCCTGCGTCATCCAGCAGGATACTGATCGCGCTCATAATGATAGAATAGGTATCAAATAATAGGTTAGGTTGAAAATCAAATAAATATTATTCTATTATCTAGGTAAAAAAAATGTTTGTTACTACTTAACCCTGTTAACAACTACCCCTCCGCTCCCCCACATGGCGCAGCGCAGCTAAGTAATTTTTTTCACAATAGGTATTATTCACGTCACAAAACACTTTGACACCTTCCCGACTCCTAGCTTGATTACTCACAATACAGAAATGACAACACTCAAACTACTACAAATCAATATCGATCGGACCTACATAACCCTTAGATAGGGGAACCAGAAAATTTTGGATCATGGTTACACATCCATAGTTGGCATGTGCAGATTACATCACGATGTTTACCATCACCGCTGAGCTAGTGGTATATACGCAAATAGGTACGGGTTTGAACCCGCACCCCTCAGTCAAGAGGCACATGTCATTACCACTGAGCTACCACCGCTATTGTGTACGGCAATGTATATTTTGCTATACTTAGTATGCAAATTCGATTGATACTTACTCATCTTGGTCTTTAATCTAAAGTATCATATTCCTAGCGTTATGTCCCGTGCTTTGACAGGGCCCGCTTAGACCATGATCCAGTATTTAGCGAGTTAGTTATTAAGCGACTGCAGATCTGACCTTCGTAACCCTAAGATAGGAGAACCAGACAATTATTGGATCATGGTTACAAATCCAAAGTTGTTTGAATTTGCAGGTTTCATCACGATGTTTTCCCTCACCGTCGAGCTAGTGGTATAAATACGTTCATAGATTTGAAAAATCCAGAAGTACGTGCCCGGGTTTGAACCCGCACTCCTCGGTTAAGAGGCGCGTGTCCTTACCATTGAGCTACCACCGCATCAATTAAATCTAAAGTATACAGATACATAAACAAAGTAGCGTGCTAAACCTAGTTTCAAGGTTTAAAATTTCTAGATTCATCGTCATGAAAACAAGTCATTACCTTATTTGTTGATAATGAGACGTTAAATTGTGATAATGACGATTGATCACTATAGACGATTTCACACAGCTAAGTAAGTACTATTCACAACATACGTACTGCACACGGACTAATATAAAACAAGGACTCCACGTTGTCATACTATAGCGTGAAGACACGTTTATGCATGTGTGACTGAGACTTATGGATACCAGATATCGCATATCTGTCATTTGGAGCGCTTATTATGTCAATGTGTGACGTAAGTCGCGTGCCAAGTTGGAGCACCTGAGGAGCTTCAATGTCTAGTTAGTGGCGCGGAGTCCTCCTTTTTTTACTAGTCCGTGGTACTGCACAATAGTCGTGGGAAACATAGGACAATAGGAAATTACTCTATTATAGGATGAGAACAGTTTTCTTTGTTTTGGAGAATGACGGATTCGGATGGATTTGAATTGATGGAGCCAATTGAGATGCATACATACATAACATCACGCCCATAATCCCCGAAAGGGTAGGCAGAGTCAAAGGGGCAGCAAGCCTCTTTAACCCACATTCAGCCAAAAGTTAGCTAGTTACATCTTTAGTGTTATTATATTATTTTTAGAGATAATGCAACGCCAAAGTTAAAACTTTGACTGGCTCGATGGCGCATTCGGTAGTGATTCTGCCCCATGCGCCAAGAGTTGTGCATTCGATTCCCACCCAGGACAAACATTCGTATGATGAATACTTGTGTTTGTTCTGTGTCTGGGTGTTAATATCCAATATTTAAGTATATATTTTAATACCACTGTTGATTCTGATATCCTTAACACAAGTGCTTAAGCTACTTACCTCGGAGTCAGATCAATGTATGTGATGTAGTCGGATATTTATTTATTATTTATTTATTGAAACTCATGAGGTGATTTATTTATATGCAGGTTGCAAATATTCAGCCAAAAATAAAACTTGACTAGGTTAGGTGGAAAATTGGAAAAAACTGTGACAAGTGGTTAGCTCGCCTACACAACTACACACCCAAAAATCGATCATCAGCTTCTTAGACGGGGTCCGCTTAGACCGTGATCCAGGATTTAGCGAGTCTGATAATTACATTGAAGCGACTGCCGATCTGACTTCGTAACCCTAAGATAGGGGAACCAGACAATTTTTGGATCATGATTACAAATCTAAAGTTGTTTGAATTTGCAGGTTTCATTACGATGTTTTCCCTCACCGCCGAGCTAGTGGTATAAATACGTACATAGTATTGAAAAATCCATAGTTAACTCACTCCTCGGTTAACAGGCGCGAATCCTTACCATTGAGCTACCACCGCTCACACCCAAAAATCGATATTAGTCAAATAAAAATCTACATATCTCTTGAGATATGTAGATTTTTATTTTAACTACATGTAGTTTGGGGTCTTAAAAATACTGTGCCAACTGCGTTTCTTGTCTAAAATGTCGTGAAAGGCGACTAATGTTGTTTTGGGTGTGTGATTGTGTAGGCGACGAGCTAGCCACTTGTCACTACTTCTTCATATTTGGTTATCTAACCCAGCCCAGTTTTATTTTTTGGCTGAATGCAGTTAAAGGGGCTTGCTGTCCTTTGACTCTGCCTACCCCTTCGGGGATTACGGGCGCGATATTAATATGTATGCAATGTATGGACGCAATTATATCATTTTTAAAGAATTAAATAAACCAACGGTCGCCCACTGGTCGTAATTCGACCATAATTCGTTTAACATTTATTAATTAAATAAATAAATAAATTTTCCAGACTGACACACCAATTCCCTAGTCCCAAACTAAGCTTTTGCTTGTGCTATAGATACTAGGACAACGGATAGACATACTTAAATACGTTTATAAACATCCATGACTCGAGAATGAACGTCCATGTTCATCACACGAAACATATGCCCCTAGCGGGATTCGAACCCGCGACCCTTGGTTCGTGGCCAGGGTCTCTAACAACTCGACCAACGGGCCAGTCATATAATGTATTCTTATGCATTATGTATTAAAGAATTTGCTTTCTGCACTCCTTCTCCATATAAACTTTAACTGGACATAATCTCATACTCCTCCATCCGCGTAATGTTCGTAAAAAGGGGTACAAAGTTTTTGCTCCATGTATTCATTTATAGGTATTATACAGTTGAATTTATAGCACTAAACGACCTAGTTAATGCAATAAATGAATTATTAGAATAGTGTTTTAGTCAGACAATCATAAAATTTGTGAAATAACGACTTGCATCCTATTACATAATATTAAAAACGCGAAAGTTCTTGAAGATATATGGTACGTCTGTTGCATTCTCACGCGATAATTAATGAACGGATCTTGATGTAATTTTACTTTATAGTAGTTTATATACGTCAAAAATACAAAAGATATAATAAGTAGATACAATAATTAATGTAATTTTTTAAGACTGAAAAATAAGGTTGTTTCCACGGACTAGTAAAAAAAGAAGGACTCCGCGCCACTAACTAGACATTGAAGCTCCTCAGGTACACCTTGAGACGAACTTACGTCACACATTGACATAATAAGTGCTTCACATGACAGATATCCGAAATCTGGTATCCTTAAGTATCTCACTCACACATGCATAAACATGGCTTCACGCTATAGTATGACAGCGTGGAGTCCTTTTTTTTACTAGTCTGTGGTTGTTTCAAGTGTTCATTACCTAGTCATTGTCACCCTTGCCCTTCTCCCATATCTTCCTCTTCCATACGTCCCGGTCAGCCGTTATCAAGTTACCACTCCCATTTCACTCATATCATCTTTCGCATCACGCCCATAATCCCCGAAGGGGTAGGCAGAGTCAAAGGGGCAGCAGGCCCCTTTATCCACATTCAGCCAAAAACAAAACTGGACTGAGTTAGATGGCAAATTGTGCAAAAGTAGTGATAAGTGCCTAGCTCGTCGCCTACACAATCACATACCCTAAACCCGATATACCATTAGTCGCCTTTTACGACTTGCTAGGCAAAAAACCACGCACATTATTTTTTAAGTCCCAGACCAACATTTGACTATACGGACGGATATTTAATGAAAAGCCGTAAAGACTTCCAACCATCCACTCTTTACTCTGTTTCGTAGGTTCGTTGTCTATGATCCGATTTTCGTTGCTTGTCTATGCTATTTGTTCAAACATGCCCCAAGTCAATCACACAAATCGTGATCATGTTTTAAGAGGCCAAACACGGTTTTAAAACAAAAGCTTTAATTACACTAATCACATGTTCAATGTATAATCGTTTTTGAGCAAACCCTTTTTTCTGAAGTAGAATTTTTTCCGAAATTTTTGAACCAACAACCGACTTTTTTTTTGGTTCTGATACAATTTCTTGGTTCAAGTAATGAGATTTACTAACTTGAAGTATGCTTAGATCAAATATTAAACTAATGGTCTCAGTCATTGACTGGCTAGATCCCATTTAGGTTGAATAAAAAAAAAAATTCGTATTGTCCTTGACGAATTGTAAAGTCATCAATATAAATATTTGACTGACTCGATGGCGCATTCGGTAGTGACCCTGCCCCATGATCCAAGAGTTGTGGGTTCGATCTCCACACAGGATAAACATTCGTGTGATGAATACTTGTGTTTGTTCTGTGTCTGGGTGTTAATATCCAATATTTAAGTATATATTTGTAATACCACTATTGATTCTGATATCCGTAACACAAGTGCTTAAGCTACTTACCTCGGAGTCAGATCAATGTAGAATGTGTTGTAGTCTGATATTATTATTATATTAGCTAGTAAGCCTTAACTTGTAGTATCTTATGAAACCTTTATTTTTATGTTTAAAATAAGTAGCATAAGATCTAATATTCTATTGTTTAAAGCATCAAATAGTGCATTTCGGTCTGCTACAAGACTTGTGGGATAATCTCGTCTCGTCGCGTTTAAACTTTGGGTGCGGAAAATATGAATCCATCACGTAGCAAACATAAAGAGAGAGAGGCAGATAGCCAGATAGATAGACGGGTAAATAGAAATATGTATACCAGATATTTGTCTGTAAAATAATCGTTTTTACAAGCACACTCTTGACCAAAACCGGCGCTAGCAGTCTCCACCATCAAACATTACGTAAGTACATACACATATATGAAAAACTTAAACACAAGTACTCAAAACAAACTCTTAGTACCCATGAGTAGTTCAAACAGTATAACGAAAGTAGATCATTGATGCGCTCGGCAAACATCGGCCGCGCTCGGCAAACATCGGAACTAACAGCTCTCTGATTGGTGATAATGGGCTGTGGTTAACCGGCCGCTTTGGAGCACCGCGAGTGTGGGTTCGATATTAAGGAACTGGCTGGCAATTGCAACGACTGGCTCGATGACGTATCCGGCAGTGACCCTGGTCTTTGCGCCAAGAGTTGTGGGTTACCCCACCCAGGACAAACATTTATGTGATGAATACTTGTGTTTGTTGTGTGTAATACCACTGTTGAATCTGATATCCGTAACGTACGCACTTACTTCGGAGACAGATCAACGTATGTGATGTTGTCTGATATTTATATAGGTACAGCCGGTTCACTATTGTCTGCAATAAGCCACTCCATCGCAAGGGAACGCGGCAGTTTCTAGAGGTTCACAGCCTGAGAGCGATAAGCCGAAAGTGAGCCACCTCTCGCTGACTGCTACGTCGTAGACTCTGCTAAGCGTCGCTAGGCAACGCTGGCGTTTCGCTTATTCCTCTGTCAATAAAGATGGCGCTGGTATCGCGGTGATTCCGACATATAGGTATTTAATGCTGGTTATAGCAACAGTTGGATTGCTCAGCACACTTTGAGCTATGCTGGACCCAGCGACATGTGCTGGTTCAATGCCGCTGGATTTCAATCCCTACTAGGTTGGTCGAGTGGTCAGAGACCCTGGTCATGAAACTGAGTGTCGCGGGTTCGAATCCCGCTAGGGGCAAATGTTTCGTGTTTTGAGCATGCACATTTGTACTCGAGTTATGGATGTTTATAAACGTATTTAAGTTTGTCTCTATTCGTTCACCTAGTATCCATAGCACAAGCATAAGCTTACTTTGGAACTAGAGAATTGGTGTGTCAGTCTGGACAATTTAATATTATTATTACTAGAGATTGGAATGCTGGATCAAGCTATCTAGGTCCAGCACAATTTTACCCTGCCGGATCCAGAAATTTTAATATTAAAATTTCTCCAACTAACGCACTGAATTCCATAATCGCTAATTCCAAACTAAGCAAACGGTTGTGCTATATATACTAGACAATTGATACACGTTCTTAACTAAATACATTTACGATGTCCATATCTCTAATACAAATGACATGAACATTTGCCCATAGCGGGATTCGAACTTACAAACTTTGCTTTCGCGTCCAGATTCTGTAACTACATCACCAATCAATAACTCAAATAAATTCCAATAGAACCACCCGAAAGCACCATAAACCATAGACGATATTCACAAAACGCACGCGCACCATAGACAATACCCTAAAGTCTCGTTACGCAAACCGAGGTATTCCGTACAAAAGTGATCTCCGACCGGATTCTAACAAGATTCCCGGCGAGCTGAAAATAAATGTAAATCGTAGTAGAGCATACGGCGCTGCGGACCACACACGACGCACGCGCAGGCTTAGCGTGGACACGCCGCGGTTAGACGGGCGAGTTAGTTTTTGAAGGCAACACTTTTGAGAGCTTACTAATTAACTAATTAAACTTCACGCCACTTCCCTAGTTTTTAAAAGCTTTATTGAGAAGATTTATTGAGTTAATATAAATTTATATATAAATTTATTAGAATATCCAATAGCATAATTAAATATTAATATTTTAATAATATTTTTTTACAAATAGAGTATGAATATATTGTTATATGTTTGTATAAAACGTACTACATTGTGTCGTGTCATGAAATATTATTGTCATTAAAAATGTTAGTGTTGGATTTTTAATTATCGACATATATTCATTTATTTTCGGTTTCAAAATAAATTAACAGAAAATACATTTATTTAAACTAGAAATCGATATTACTTACTAAACTTTATAAGTGCTTATGCCTATGTAAATAAAGATGATTTCATCATAAATTTATTTAAACACAACAAGAGTAAAATCGACTAGAGTATAATATACATTTTTAGTTTAATTGAGAATGATCGCTTTTATGGTGACATCCGTTAAAATATCTAAGTGATATGAATATCTCCTCTTTCTTACAAAAAATATATAATAGAAATATTAAAAAAATTGATTATACAGAAAAGCGACCGCTTTTTTCTTTAGTATAATTTTAAAGTCTTTTAAGGTCTTAAATTTTCCGTCATATCCACACAAAACTAACGTTCACAGAACTACCACAGAAGCGATAAGAGTTCTATATTAATAAGAGAGCCCGCAGGCGACCCGATCACCTTCACACCCATCATCAACCAACATCAACCATCATCATCATCAACTTATTTTGTGTTAGAATGTCGAATTAGCAAAAAGCTTAACTGCAAGCTTATAATGAGCTTGGTGGAGGTTAAACATTCCACGTATTTTATATATTATGCTTTGTATCTACACTAATATTATAAAGAGGGAGGATTCGTTTGTTTGTTTGTATCGAATAGGCTCCTTAACTACTGGACCGATTTGAAAAATTCTTTCGCCAATGGAAAGCTGCTTTATCAGGAAGTAACATAGGCTATATTTTATCCCCTTATTCTTACGGGAACGGAAACTAGCGGGTGAAGCCGCAGGGCGCTAGTATACTAAATTTTGCTTTTGATGCAGCTTTTGTGGTATTCGGTCTGTTACTAAGAGGTAATTATCCCACGGGATCTATCAATATTCCTGGGGAAAAAAGGACCCAGATGTCCTTTACTGGGGTTTTAACTTTTGACGTTTAAAACTTCACGCCACTTCCCTAGCGGGGTAGGCAGAGAGAACCGAACGCCATATGGCACGATCCTTACACACCTCACTCGCCTTTTAACATTCATAATCCTTTTCATAATAGTGGCGTGAAGTTTAGTTAGTTAGTTAGTTACGTTCAAAACTTCATTGCAATTCGTTTAACAGTATATAGGCGTGAAAACGTAACAGACAGACAAATTTATTTTAGCACTAATATTATAAGTAAGAACTAACCTTAGGTCTCTGATATTTATTTATTATTATAAATAAATAATAATAAATAAATATCCGAGATCTGACTCCGAGGTAAGTAGTTTAATTAAGCACTTGTGTTACGGATATCAGAAACAAATATATACTTAAATATTCAATATTAACACCCAGACACAGAACAAACACAAGTATTCATCATACGAATGTTTGTCCTGGGTGGGGATCGAACGCACAACTCTTGGCGCATAGGTCAGGGTCACTACCGAATGCGCCTTCGAGCCTGGTTTTATAAAAGAGTTATCATTCGTCATAAAGACCGTAGAGCTTGTATGAAAAGGATCATGAATGTTGAAGAGGCGAGTGAGGTGTGTAAGGATCGTGCCATATGGCGTTCGGTTCTCTCTGCCTACCCCTTCGGGTATTATGGGCGTGATATTATATATGCTATATATACACTTTCTTAAAGATTACATCTTAAAATGCAAATAAAAAATTGATATGATTGGTGTAATGTTTGAGTTTGAAAATGTAACAGAAAAGACAGACAGATTTAGTTCTACTTTTATAATATTCTTAACTAAAGTAAGGATAACCGAGCTGTAGTAGTTCAGTTGATAAAGATGTCCTCAATATGAATGGAGTGCGGGTTCGAATCCTTAGACCGTTATAGGCTCTTCAAATTTCGCGTTATATGTAAGGGGCGAGGATTCGACATCGAGTGTTAGACGATAGAAGGAGTTTTGTGAGCTATATTAATTCAAAGAGCGGTAGCTCAATGGTAAGGACACGCGCCTCTTATCCGAGGAGTGCGGGTTCAAACCCAGGCACGTACCTGTGGATTTTTCAAGTCTATGTACGTATTTATACCACTAGCTCGACGGTGAAGGAAAACATCGTGATGAAACCTGCAAATTCAAACAACTTTGCATTTGTAACCATGATCCAAAAATTGTCTGGTTCCCCTATCTTAGGGTTACGAAGATCAGATCGGCAGTCGCTTCAATGTAATTACCAGGCTTGCTAAATCCTGAATCATGGTCTAAGCGGACCCCGTCTAAGCACGGGACATAACGCTAGGAAGATGATGAGTAGAAAGTCTTAATGTAAAGCTTGTATGAAAAGGATCACGAATGTTGAAGAAGCAAGTGAGGTGTGTAAGGATCGTGCCATATGGCGTTCAGCTCTTTCTGCCTACCTATGGAAGTGGCGTTAGTTTAGTTAGTTTGTAAAAAGCTTAATATTGCGGAGAGAAAATAAACATTTTTATTATTGTGTATGTATTAACACAACCCCAAAAAGCAATGAGAACCGCTCCCGTAAACAAAATATAAACGCAATTAAAGGCTCGGAAGTGAGCTTTAAGCTCAAAGGCCCGGAAGCTCGCCCACCGAACACTTAGCGTAAGTACACCACATCAGTCAAATTATCGTGCTCTTATAAAAGTGATTAAAAGCGCTATTCTATTAACAAGAGGCGTTAAACAAACATTCGGGGGTGGTGACACACGGGGGGAGATCGCGGGCGGCGCCGCGGCGTGCGTTCAGTTTGGGAAGCGTTTAAACGCGTTTTTGCCAATAAAATTTACACCTTACATTCAGACCAAACCTCTTAAAAGGTCTTTACATGTAGGACTGTCTCTCCAGGCAAATCTTAATGGACCAGGCTTGTTCAGTGATTTTGCGAAGACACATAAAAAAATAATAAATTCATCAGACTTGCGCTTGCACATCTCTGGGCTACTATACGATGCGATACTAGGCGAACGGATAGACATACTCAAATAAGTTTATAAACATCCATGACTCGAGTACAAATGTCCACGTTAATCACACGGAACATTTACCTCTAGCAGGATTCGAACCCGCGACCCTTGGTTTCGTGATAAGGGTCTCTTATTATAGCAGATATCTTTGCTTTTAGCATAATTCAAACCTGCATCTTACACTCCATCTAGTTCCGTAGCCATTGTCTCATACCACTCAACCAAAAGGTCTAATATTATAAATGCGAAAATCGCTTCCTAGTCTTTCGTAATCCTAAGATATAAGATGCAAATGAATCGGATCATAGTTAGATACTAACTAACTAAACTTCACGCCACTTCCCTAGCGGGGTAGGCAGAGAGAACCGAACGCCATATGGCACGATCCTTACACACCTCACTTCTCTTCAACATTCATGATCGTTTTCATACAAGCTCTACGGTTTTTATGACTCCTAACATCACCTTCTGTTAATACACGTCTAATCTGGTCGTGGTAGGTGAGCCTGGGCCTTCCGCGGCTCCTACATCCTTCCACTTTCGCATTGTATATCTGTTTAGTCAATCTTTCGTCATCCATTCTTTCCACATGTCCGAACCACCGGAGCATGCCTCTTCTTACCTAGACATTTTTAGATAGATAGGTACTCATCTATTTTTATTTGAGTTATTTCAAAATGCACCGGCGAGTAAGAGGTATAAATTCGTTTATAGTTTTGACAAATCCAGAATTACATGCCTGTTTGAGCCAACACCTTTCGCAAATGATCCGCATGCTCACCACTAAGCTATCTCCGCTTAACTTTACCCCCGTATGTTTCCAGTATAAATCGTTCCGTCGCTTACAATCGTAGCTCGAGATCAAAAAATGTATTGGCGCAAGCTCTTAGTCTATTACAGCAGTATACGCCGACCGAGTCTCTTGATACTTGAAGGAATAACTTTTGATATGTATCAAGATGTTAGGGCGGTGGTGGCTTACTGGTAAGGACACGCGCTTCTTAACCGAAGGGTGCGGTTTCAAACCCGGGCACGTTACCTCTGGATTTTTTAAAATCTATGTACCTATTTATACCACTAGCTCAACGGTGATGAAAACTGCACAGTCCTACAGTGGTAGTTACATTGCAGTGATTGTCGATCTGACCTTCGTAGCCTTTAGATAGAGGAACCAGACAATTTGGATTGATGGTCACCCATCCACAGTTTTCTGCATGTGCAGGCTTTATCGCAATGTCATCCCTCACCGCGGAACTACTGGTATAAATATGTAATAACATATTTATCTGTTATATGATTTTTTAATCTGATAAGATTAAAAAAAAAACAAAAGTACGTGTTCGGGTTTGAAGCCGGACCCCTCGGGCATGAGGAGCGTTATCTTACCATTGAGAGAAAAATAAAACGCTGAATTAAAAATATAAAACTTGAAAACCTCATCATTTACTTGATAATTTTAGTGTAAATAATACCGAATCTGTTATTCAGAAGGAGATATTTAAATGTGTTTATCCAACCGCACTAACTTCTACAGTGGACGTAGCTTTCTGTAACAAATATACGATTCGTGTTAGTTGTAAAACCATTAATTCATAATTGAACACAAATGCCAGTTAAGCAAATCGTATTTCACCAGCATAGACACTAAGACACAAAAACCATAGACACGACCGTTTCAATTAAACCATAGATCGTAATTGGCAGTGTAAGCTTAATTAAAAAAAAACAGTTTGCATACAGCAAAAAAGCGGCCGGCAAAAAAACGGCAAATTAAACGATCAAGACTTAATATACGCAATCAGAAAGGCATTGTGTGCATACCTCGACTTGGGTGGTCTCCGTCTTCCGTCTCTGTCGCACGTGCACTGTGTTGGGTGACGCTGTCTCGCTCGCGCGCTCACTTTCGTGGCCAAAGACTATGTAAATGCGAGAGGTGTTTTCTGTATCGGTGAGATTTTGCGCGGCAAATAGATTTAAAATAATGGTCTATGGAATAATTTATTTATATTTTTGAATAGATATAAGTAATATTTATTATTACATACCTTTAATTAAAAAGATACATATTTTATTTAAATTTTAAGCGTTAATTTTATGCAGGCTACAAGCTAGCCACTTGTCTCATAATTTTCAATTAAATCAATTTTTTTAAAGATTTTCCCTTTGGCTAAATTTGGCATTGGTTATGTGATTGTGCAAGCCAGCCACTTATCACTACTTTTTCACAGTTTTCCATCTAACCCAGCCCAGTTTTTCTGGCTGAAAGTCGTTTAGGGGCTGGCTGCTTCTTTGACTCTCTCCCTGATTGATTGATTGAGATGATTTTAATAAACAAAAATTTTTTTAGATAATTTTTTTGTAGTTTTAGTTAGGTTGCCTATCCCTAATATGAGGAAATAAGTCTTAACAGCAGAAAATTGCTTTCTTTTATTTGTGATACTAATTTAATGTGTTCCTATTTAAAAAAAAAAATCTATTCCTAGCGTTTCAATTCATTTTATGTCGACGGCCGCTCGGACTATAATCTTCGATTCAACAAGTCTGGTCATTACATTTAAGCACTTCGTGGTCACTCATGTAGAGTTAGTAGTATGTGGCCGTACTAAAATTTTTATTCTACATACAATGGAATCAATATTAAGTATTAAAAAGATGAGTAACTTAGTACGATTTTTTCACATTTTCAACAAATACTAGATTTGTGCTGGTGCTTGCTCCAAATTAAGCTTTTTCTATGGATACTAGAAAACTACATACATACATAACATCACGCCCATAATCCCCGAAGGGGTAGTCAGAGTCAAAGGGGCAGCATGCCCCTGCAACCACATTCAGCCAAAAACAAAACTGGGCTGGGCTAGATGGAAAATTGTGCAAAAGTAGTGACAAGTGGCTAGTTTGTCGCCTACACAATAAGCTAGTTGACTAAAATATTTTTTTTAGTCCGCTAGTCAGATTATCAAAAAATATTGAGTTCGTATTTTTTGCTTTATCAAATGCTCGGAAAATAATAAAGATACAGCGCTTCAAAGATCTGGAGTGGGGCGCTTTTACATCACTTGTTCCTAAAATTCTACAGAACAAGTGACGTCACGCGCACCTTTAACGCGCTGTATCTTCGTCATTTTTGGTTTGCTAAACAAAAGAAAAAATACGTGAGCAATATTTTTTTGTAATCTATATAATGGACTAATTATTTTTTTTGAGTCAACTTGCCTATTACGACGTTTCGCCTATTACGACATGCTAAGCAAGGGACACAGTTGGCGCATTCTTTTTAAGTCCCAGATTAACATGGGACAAAAGCTAGAAAACTAGGTAACGGATAGACATATTGAAATACGTTTATAAACATCCATTACTCGAGTACTGCTTGTATATTTTTTTCTGGCCACATAAAATAACTATGACTAACATTTGCTCTTAACAGGAATCGAACCCACGACCTTTGATATCGTGCCCAAGGTCTCTTACCACTTATAAGGGGCTCGTCTCTCTCAAAGACATATCTGTACTCAGAATTCTCCTAATCTTTGCATTTCACCTTTCAACATTACCTCTTTCGCGAATTCGCCCTATCGCCCTCTCGCTCACGTAACTTCCATCCCTCTCACACACGTTCTTATGACCTTTGCAATGTGTTCTATCCCTTTTTAATTACGAACAAAATTATTGCTCTCTCATTCCCTCATTAACTTTAGAGTTATTAAGCTCTTAGATTAATGACAATTTTGTTTTGATAAATGACTGTAGGAGTACCGGATAAGAAAATTGCTCGCGATTTTGGGAGCAAGGTTCAATTCTTCTTAAAGATGTTCCAGTCGGGGTCCAATTAGACCACGATCTTGGATTTAGTAAGTCTGGTTATTAGATTGAAGGAACATGGACTAGTAAAAAAAAAGGACTCCGCGCCACTAACTAGACGTTGAGGCATCTGCGGAACTCCAACTTGATGCTCCAAATGATAGATTTCCGATATCTGGTATCCCTAAGTGGTCCCATGTTGGTCTGGGACTTAAAAAGAATGTGCCAACTGTGGTTCTTGCCTGGCATGTCGTAAAGCGACTAATGGTATATCGGGTTTTAGGTGTGTGATTGTGTAGGCGACGAGCTACTTGTCACTACTTTACATAATTTTCCATCTAACCCATTTTTCATTTTCGGCTTAATGTAATTATATCGACAGGCCCATTGATCGAGTGGTCAAAGACCCTGGCCTCGCAACCAAGAGTCGCGGGTTTGAAACCCGCTGAGGGAAAATTTTTCGTATGTTGAACACGGATATTTGTACTCGAGTCATGGATGTTTATAAACGTATTAAAGTATGTCTGTCCGTTCACCTAGTATCTATAGCACAAGCATAAGCTTAGTTTGGAACTAGGGAATTGGTGTGTCAATCTGGAGACTAAAAAAAAACATTGTTTTTACTTTTGTGTCTATTTCTGTGAACCTGTTAATCTAATTATTCTCTGCTAAGTCAAAACATATCATAGGTTTTTCCATCACAACAACCTCAATGTATCAATCAGATCTGTAACCAGTGCGTTTTATTATTATTTATTTACAATTCATCTATTTATCTCTATCCAGCTCTCAATACTTTCCAGCGATCCGAGATCTTATCTAACCCCGTACTTCAGATCAATTAGCGAGATAGCGGCTGTTTTGACAGCGCTGTCACTCTGACAGACGTCACTGTGACAGCGCGTGAGCAATTACAGCCGGCTGGTCACGTTTGACAGTCGGGGCGCTGGTGAATTGACTAATAACACGGGTTTGTTAGAGGGAGGGTCGTACTGAAATATTTGGGGTCATCTATGGGTCGAGTTCTACTTTTTGATACTGTTGACGTGACGAGCGGTAGAGCGGTGTTAGCTTAATGGTGTAGACATACGACTCTTAAGCAAGGCGTGCGGGTTCAAAAAGTACATATTGGGTGATATAAGGGAAAATAATCGTGATGAATGAATTACATAAATGGGGGAATATCGGCAATCGCTTCAATAACCAGACTCGTTAGATCCCGGATCCTGGTCTAAGCTAACCTTGACCACAGGCCATGGGCCATAACGCTAGCATTTTCCATGCTGATGAAGTTGGCATACAATACGGCATCGGACACTTGCTTTCGTAGTTATTCTCTCTAACCAACCCAAACTGTCCACATACATACATACATAACATCCCGCCTATAATCCCCGAAGGGGTAGGCAGAGTCAAAGGGCAGCAGGCACCTTTAACCACATTCCGCCAAAAATAAAGCTGGGTTGGGTGGGAAATTGTGAAAAAGTAGTGACAAGTGGCTAGCTCGTCGCCTAAATAATCACATACCCAAAACCCTATATACCATTAGTCGTCTTTTACGACATGCTAGGCAAGAAACATAGTTGGCACATAATTTTTAACTCCCGGACCAACTTGGGACTAAACTGTTTCTTTTAATGATTAAAAATAAATACACATTATCACACCCAAAATCCCCGAAGGCATCAAGCATATTTAACCTACATACACATACATACATAACATCACGTCCATAATCCCCGAAGGGGTAGGCAGAGTCAAAGGGGCAGCAACCCCCTCAACCACATTCAGCCAAAAATTAAAATATCTAAGGACGATTTCATCTAAGCAGGATTCGACCCTTTAGTTTTATAATCGTAAGTATTTACTCGTAAGTATGCTAAGCCGTTACGTCACACTTCAGTATTTCTATACAAATACTAGGGAACTAATGCGTTTTCGCTCATAAAAAGTATATGGTTTCCAATATTAGTTAAAAAGCCCACATATCAAGGTCAAGCGACACGTCGGCCGCGGTCACCCATCGCTGTAACGGATATATTAGCGAGGCCACCCAGCGCGTGCTCCGGTGATAGATCGCCGCGTGCGCAGCGCGCTGATTGGCTGACACGTAGGGTTGTCACTTGCTGCTGGATGAAGGAAAAATCCTAATTCTTAGTGACAGCCCCGTTGAGGTCATAGGGTAGACCAATCATCTATGTTACCGATAAATTAAATTGAAACGTTTAGTTGTAACGTAAAAATCAAATCAAATTAATTTGAAAGTATTTAGATACAATACTTACTTATTAAAAAAAAATATAAGTGTTTGTGTCTGCGTACGTCTGTCTGTCTGTTTGTTGCAAGTAATCTCCGAAACGGATGATTGAACCAATTTTGAGGAATTTGAGGGGAATTTCACTGGTAGATGGCTGGTATTACGAAAAGTTATTAAGGCTACTCTTATTTGAGAAGAAGAATCAGATAAAAATGCACTTCTGTTTATTAAATTCCGCGACTTTGTCACACAACCGCTTGAAATACTTGATCTGTCAAAACGTAATACATTTACAGATTTTGTAGATTACAGATTATAGAATTTTAGATGCACGTATCCGTTTTGTATTCTCAACTGACTGACTAAAGATGTTTACAAAGCAATTTAACAAAAACGTCCATCATCATCATCTTCCTAGCGTTATGTCCCGTGCTTAGACGGGGTCCGCTTAGACCATGATCCAGGATTTAGCGAGTCTGGTAATTACATTGAAGCGACTGCCGATCTGACCTTCGTAACCCTAAGATAGGGGAACCAGACAATTTTTGAATCATGGTTACAAATCCAAAGTTGTTTGAATTTGCAGGTTTCATCACGATGTTTTCCTTCACCGTCGAGCTAGTGGTATAAATACGTACATAAACTTGAAAAATCTAGAGGTACGTGCCCAGGTTTGAACCTGCACTCCTCGGTTAAGAGGCGCGTGTCCTTACCATTGAGCTACCACCGCTCCCTACAAAAACGTCCATCAATGACATTAATGAATCATCTAGGCCTAAACCATGAGCCTACATGATTCATTAATATCATTGATGGACACCTTAGATTCTAAGGTGTTAAGGAATGTGTTTTTTTAGGTAAAATAAGATTATTTCTCATTTTATCCGGTAAATGAAAATATGCAATACCTTTAACATTACATGAAAGATTAAAAAAAAAAAACCTTAGCGCTGCACTCGTCACACGCCTCTGTTGCACATTCGTCATCATCAGTGCAATTATTCTAAGAATTCTGTGCTTACTCGCATTGCTCGTAGTTACAACGTTAAATTTAGTCATGTCAGTACATATCAATGACTTGCTGACTGTACTTAATCTCTTCATGTTATAAGAATAAATTAAATGGGAAGAATTGCAGAATAAACAATAATATATTTTTTGAATTCAGTGTTTCGTCCCATTGGGACGAAAGTGTTGTGGGGCCAAACACTGAACGACCCAATGATCCTTGGGTATCTGTTCACTCGTTCCTGAGTTATGACTTATGAGTGGTGAAATTAGCTCGACTTTGTTTTATATATTAGTAAATAGATAAATGGTATCTATCCTAATTTTAAGTATACCTGTTACAACAGGTAGTGTTACAACCGTAGGATCTGAGTCCGTTTCTGCTATTTTTAAAGATACCAATAGTAATTTTATGTTATTTCTAGGATAACCTGTCAGTCAATGTCAGTAGCCTTACTTTAAATTAAGATTTATTTGTTAATAATGTATGTAACGCCGTTGGTTATCCTCAATAAATAAATAAATAAACAAAAAGTTTCGCGCTTTTTAGCCATTTAGAAAGAAATACAATTTTGACATTTCCTCGTCAGCCCTAACAGCTGATTGGACGGCGCCTCACGCATTCTATTTTCAAAATTCATTCCCATATTGATCCCATTCGATCGCTTTTAATTCAGAACCAACTTACACTACCCTTCTCACTCACACATTCGTTCAATTTTGAACTTTATCTGTATGTAATAAGAACTTTAATAGAGTTTAGAGGCGAAGTTGTGATTGGCGGGAATAAATGTATGATTTTCCATCGTTTGTTTATGTCATTTTATAGTGGAGTAAAGTCATGCTAGTGAATGGAATCTATTTAAGGGTTGTTTAAGAATAGATAGAGACTCATAAATTCGTTATAAGTAAAGGCTTGCAAATTTATAGTGAATTATATACAACTTTTCTGAATAAAAAAGTAGATTAAGTACCTATATTTAGTTTGTTAGTGAAAGCGGTGGTAGCTCGATGGTAAGGACACGCGCCTCATAACAAAGGGGTGTGGGCTCAAACCCGAGCACGTACCTCTGGATTTTTCGAATCTATGTACTTATTTATACCACTAACTCGACGGTGAAGGAAAACATCGTGATGAAACCTGCAAATTCAAACAACTTTGGATTTGTTAGAATGATCCAAAAACTGCCTGGTTCCCCTATCTTAAATAATAAATAATAAATAAATATCCGACGACATCACATACATTGATCTGACTCCGTGGTAAGTAGCTTAAGCACTTGTGTTACGGATATCAGAATCAACAGTGGTATTACAAATATATACTTAAATATTGGATATTAACACCCAGACACAGAACAAACACAAGTATTCATCACACGAATGTTTGTCCTGGGTGGGAATCGAACCCACGACTCTTGGCGCATGGGGCAGGGTCACTACCTAATGCACCATCGAGCCAGTCAACAAAACACTTAGGGTTACGGAGGTCAGATCGGCAGTCACTTCAATGTAATTACCAGACTCGCTATATTCTGGATCGTGGTCTAAGCGGACCCCGACTAAGCACGCGACATAACGCTAGGAAGAGTTAGATTATTAAAAAAAATTGAACAAGTATTTTTTTTAACAAGTAAACGAAGATGTACTTAAGATACAGCGCATTAAAGTTCTGGGGTAATAGTACCTAGGTAGTATACTACCTTGGATTTCTAAAGGTTTCTAGCCCTAATTACTAATTAAGTACCTATTTAAATCATTATTGTTATAAGCTGTTAATAATGATTAATAATCAATTTGGAAATGCAACTGAAACAATATCCTTTCTTTGCTCATTAGCTTAAAACAATAACTAATTAGTGATCGGTGGTTTGTTAAACATCCGCGCTAATTGGACGTATTGTCGGTTCGATTTCCGGTCAGGGCAATAGCGATGTTGACATCGTTCACAGTTGATTTGTACATGTCAAACTTGTAATTGCTATGGAAGGTTAGTAGATGGCCTATATGAAAAGATTCCTGGTTCAAGTCCGGGCATGTACGTTGGTTTTTCAAAATCGAAGTATGGAATGATATTAATTAAGTAAAAACAAATAACTATGGACAGACAGACATGTAACCATGATCCGTATTGTCTGGTTCAAGGGTTGTGAATGTAAATGGATCGTTGGTGCATTGGTTTAATTAAACAAAGCTGGGGGTGTGGGTTCGATTTCCGCTCCGGGACAAATAGTTATACTCGTAGATAAAACACTTTTTATGGTGATTTCGTTGAATCTGATATCCATAATAAAGTCTACTTTGGAACCAGGTCAATGTATGTGATATTATTTAATATTTATAGTTGATTTAATTGTGTTTACCTACAAATGTTTTATGTACCTACTATACATACATATATACATATTATCACACCCGTAATCCCCGAAAGGGTAGCTAGCTACTATAATCTTAGGGAATTCGCGAATAATCTAAGCCAAATTAATACTGAATTCAAAAAAGTTGGGTAATTTATTACAATACATACTTTTATAATCTGGACTTTTTGAATCAATTATTGCTTCTTCGTTGCTTAATGAAGAAGTAGTTTCATGCGCCAATAGTCATCATCCTCCTAGCGTTATGTCCCGTGCTTAGACGGGGTCCGCTTAGACCATGATCCAGGATTTAGCGAGTCTGGTATTTACATTGAAGCGACTGCCGATCTGACTTTCGTAAGGTGGGGAACCAGACAATTTTTGGATCATGATTACAAATCCGAAGTTGTTTGAATTTGCAGGTTTCATCGCGATGTTTTCCTTCACCGTCCAGCTAGTGGTATAAATACGTACATAGACTTAAAAAATCCAGAGGTACGTGCCCGGGTTTGAACCCGCACTCCTCGGTTAAGAAGCGCGTGTCCTTACTATTGAGCTACCACCGTTCCTGTTTTTGAATCAATTAGTACTTTTTCATTGCTTAATGAAGAAGTAGGTAGTTTCATGCGCCAATAGACAAGTTATGATAATCCACTAGAAAATTATTCAATACTACTTTTTTCGATAAAAAATTAAGGGCTTTTCACTTTTTACGGGCTTTTGGATATGTGACTGAGTAGGCGACGAGCTAGCCACTTGTCACTCCTTGTTCACAGCTTACCATCCAACCCAGCCCACTGTCCCATGTTGGTCTGGGACTTAAAAAGAACTGTGGTTCTTGCCTAGCATGTCGTAAAAGGCGACTAATGGTATATCAGGTTTTGGGTGTGTGATTGTGTAGGCGACAGGTTAGCTGCTGTCACTGCTTTTCACAATTTTTCATCTAACCCAGCCCAGCTTTATTTTTGGCTGAATGTGGTTAAAGGGGCATGCCGCCCCTTTGACTCTGCCTACCCCTTCGGGGATTATGGGCGTGATGTTATGTATGTACGAATGTTATTTATTTTTTCATTCTTTCTTCTTTCTTTCTTTCTTCTTTGTTTCTTTCTTTAGTAATTTAAATGTGCAAGTTTTCTGACGATGTTTCCTTTCTAAAGAGATATACAGAGTCAAAGGGCAGTAAGCCCATTAAACACTTTTATCCAAAATGAAACTGGGTGATGACAATATCTAAATCTATTAATGCTATATTCCATTAGCAGCCTTTTACGATATGCTTGTTGAGTTCCTAACTCAACGAACACTTATTTAAAAGTCCCACATCAACTGGCACAAATCAACTGGCTCGATGGCGCATTCGGTAGTGACCCTGCTCCATGCGCCAAGAGTTGTGGGTTCGATCCCCACCCAGGACAAACATTCGTGTGATGAATACTTGTGTTTGTTCTTTGTATGGGTAATATCCAATATTTAAGCATATATTTGTAATACCACTGTTGATTCTGATATCCGTAACACAAGTGCTTAAGCTACTTACCTCGGAGTCAAAGGATCTCCTACTTGCGATATGCGGATGACACGACCTTACTCGCAACTAGTGCTCGTCATATGGAGGATCTGCTTCATAAGCTGGAAGCTACAAGCCGTGGGTTTGGATTGAGAATAAATCACGCAAAAACCAAAATGATAATTGTCGACCGCGCTAATAACAACTTACCAGGAATTACACACATAGGGAATTGCGAGGTCGTCAAATCATACATTTACCTGGGGGCATTGATATCCAATGAAGGCGGGTGCATGGACGAGATCAAGCGGCGCATGGCGATCACTAGGTCTGCTATGGACAAAATGAAAAGGATTTGGGGTAATAGGAACATTACCAAGGCCACAAAAACCAGGCTTGTTTATTGCCTGATATTCCCCATTTTCCTCTATGCGTCGGAGACATGGACTCTTCGTGAAACCGATAAGAATAGGGCTGATGCATTGGAGATGTGGTGCTGGAGACGGATGCTGGGAGTATCGTGGACCGAGTTTCGTACAAATGACTCCATATTAAAAGAACTCGGCTTAAGACAACGCCTATCAACCACACTTCAATCACGGATTTTGACCTTTTTCGGCCATGTATCTCGTCGCGGTAATGACTCCATAGAGCGTCTCGTAGTGCAGGGAAAAGTTGAGGGCACCAGACCACGTGGTAGATCACCAATGAGATGGACAGACCAGATCAAGGCCGCAACTAAATGTTCGGTTAACGAATGTACCCGAAAAGCTGCAGTCCGCGATGAGTGGCGCCGTATTACCAAGATCACTCATCGTGATTCACAATGATGACCACGACCACCCTGGCAAGAGTGTAACGACTAGGGAGAAGCATAGGTACTTTGAATTTAAAAACCAGCCCTACTTAGATCTGAACCAAAACCCTTTGCGTTGAGTGTCCTTTAAACTGAATTTTAAAGCTCAACAATTTTAAGACAATTTCCGAAAAACATTACCTTCCTTCCTTCAGTCAGGTAATAAAATAAGTTTTAAACCAATATTCGCACAAATGCTAGCTAAATAATCAATAAACGTACATAATTTATGTTATGTTACCAGTAAAACTGAAACTATTCCTTAAATGCATTAAAATACGATAAAACAACAATGAAATGCACTCAATCTTCTTGCACCTAAGTTTAAGCACTGTTCGTGGTCTGAAACCTATTTAGTGCTTACACTGCGCTGTGTGGCCTAGGTGTTAACTTACACTTTGTATATATACATATATTTATAAACTAAAACTAAATTCCAAAGCTTATAGACCTCTGTACTAAAACTGTTGGTATGAAAATGCGGGTCAATTTAAACTGGTGTTTTTAACGACAATTTTAAAAAGACCTCTTGTTTAGTATGTGAATGTAAGGGAGAAGGGGTCAATGTAATTTGGTGGTTTAACACAGAGCCCAGCGTCGTGGGTGGTCAGCCATTTTTATTTCGCCGTCAAAAAGTCATTCACCCCGGCTATTACTTCTTGTCATCACACCTGTGTTTGTTTTTTTTTTAGTATTTTTACAGTTGGCTTTATATAACTTGTTAATTTAATAGGACGATTTGTTTGGTATAATTTTTTTAGTGATGGTCTCTGGATTGCTAATTAGGTATTTGGGAAAAAAATAACGATTTTAATTGATTGACGATGCAGGAAAAATACATCATAATGAAACGATCGGATTTCTAGTTCATTATAGATACTACTTATGTCGTAATTACAAACTACAAAAAAAAAAGGTTTTTTTTTCAAGCAATTATAAAAGAGTTGATTTAAAAAACTTTTGTAGGCATAGTTATTAGTCTAATTAAGGACCTGATTGAAAAATGTAGCTCGGTGGATAAGGACGTCACGCAAAGGCAGTCCTTTGCATAATTCGTTCTTAGCTTATGTTATGACATCAAGGATGTAATTAATCTGACATTGTTTGCACCACTAAGATATTAATAAGTAAACTTTGTTCCATTTGGTGTGTTAGATTAAATAATTATCGCTGAAATGATTTAAGGTGTAAATACGTGGCTGCGCGGGAAATTTGTGAAAAACTAGTGATAAATGGCTAGCACATCGCTTACACAATCACACACGCAGAACCCGATATACCATTAGTCGCCTTTTACGACATGCTAGGCAAGGAACACAGTTGGCACATTATTTTCAAGTCCCAGACCAACATGGGACTAAATGATTATAAACATTTATTAATCGGATTCCCTCTCACTCCCGACATCATTATCAAGCTTGTCTATGCCTAACGTTCAATTCTTCGCACCATTTAATATCCCCATTAAAAAAAACGGTAAAATAGTGATGTCACAAGCAGGGGTGAGCAAGGGTGTGCTGGGGTGTCAAAATAACACTGCTAGTGTTGTCGGCAGGAATTTGAGGCGGGTGTCTATGGTATGCGGCGGGGTTATATGGAGCGGTTTCGTGTCTGATTTGAACGATTTAAGAAACGAATTTATAAAATGAATGTTAAATTAATGGACGTAAAGTATAAATTTATTTTGACAAGCTCGATAGCGCATTCGGTAGTGACCCTGCCTCATGCACCAAGAGTGGTGGGTTCGATCGCCACCCAGTACAAATATTCGTATGATGATTGCTCTGTATCTGGGTGTTAATATCCAATATTTAAGTATATATTTGGAATACCACTGTTGTTTCTGATATCCGTGACACAAGTGCTTTACTTACCTCGGAGTCAGATTAATGTATTTGATGTAGTCTGATATTGATATAAAATAAAAAAGCAGCTTTTAAAAACTCCTCTTAACAAATTAACTCTGCAACTTTTGTCTCTACTTAGATCATAAACCTTTTTTATTTATATTCACTTTATACACATTATATAAATATATAATATATTATAAAATATTTCCAGTGTCTTAGATAATTTAAAAAAAAAATTAATGGTATTTTTTTTATAAAAAATCTGTAATGACTTCATGTAAGCCGTCTCCCTGTGCGCGGCACGCGAGCCCGCCGCCTGACTTTTCAAATTAACTATTTTTTCCGCGGCGACTTCATGCCACTGATCGATACAGGGTTCATTCCCGGTTTAAACACCTGCACTGGTTATCAGAAAGTGGGAGAAATTATATAAGTACTTTAATGGTAAAAGTGGTGACTCATATGCGAAGAATCCTGGTTCGATGGTGAGGACGTATTTCAAGATTTTGAAAAAAGAATGCTTCGAAAGTTTTTAAATCAATGGGTAAAGCTGTAGCCTCAAATACGAGGGCTATTGGTTCAAACTTGTGTCTCTGGATGTGGAGAATCTGAGTACGGATTTAAATATATATATATACATACATAACATCACGCCCATAATCCCCGACGGGGTAGGCAGAGTCAAAGGGGCAGCATGCCCTTCAACCACATTCAGCCACAAAAAAAAAATTTTTTTTACCCATGTAGCCATGATCCAATTTGCCTGGTTCCTCTGTCTAAGGGTTACCTATCTAAGGGAGGCCAGGCAGTCGCCTCAATGAGTAACCAGGCTAGCTGAACCCAGGATCATGGACGGTCAAATACATTTATGACTATAGATATTTCACCATAATCGATCTATTAGTCTGGTTCTCTGTCTAAGATATTTTTTTTTATGGTAAAGCAGGCTTTTAGTTAACATACAATTAAACTGAGTTGTCGCAATATAGAATATTTTTGGTTAAAAAACTAGATTTTATTTAGTCCCCCAGTTAGTATTACATAACTAACTACACCTCACGCCACTTCCCTAGCAGGGTAGGCAGAGAGAACCAAACGCCATATGGCACGATCCCTACACACCTCACTCGCCTCTTCAACATTCATAATCCTTTTCATACAAGCTCTACGGTTTTTATGACTCCTAACATCACCTTCTGTTAAAACACGACCAATATGGTCGTGGTAGGTGAGCCTGGGCCTTGCGCGGCTCCTACATCCTTCCACTTTCGCATTGTATATCTGTTTCAATCTTTCGTCATCCATTCTTTCCACATGTCCGAATCACCGGATAATAAAGTGTTATATAAAATACTAGCGGCCCGCCCCGACTTCGTACAATGCAATAAAATAATATTGTGACTATAAATTGAGATGTGAGCTATCCTATCTTTCAAGTCGGATCAAACTGCACACGGTGTGCAAATTTGATTCAAATCGGTTGATTAGTTTCGGAGTCCATCGCGGACAAACAACGTAACGCGTAATTTATATATATTAAGATTATGAATAATATAAGGTATCTGTATATATAAAACTAAGTCGTGTTAGTTAAATCATTTCAAGAACATCATCATCATCAAAAAAGTCTCGACAATTTTTATTGATTATTGTCTTTTTGGATTTGTCTTCGTCCGGAATAGGATAATAAATATTAAAAAATGATATTCATCAATATAAAAAATACCAGTTTTCAAGAGCAAAGCTTGATTATGTTTCTCTTCATTGACTGTTAGGCGGACAGAAGTTCGCCGGGTGAGCTAGTTGAATACATAATGTTTGGTTTTGTTTTGAAGTATTTTTTAAGGGTTTGCCCATTGTCCCATGTTGGTCTGGGACTTTAAAATAATGTGCCAACTGTGTTTCTTGCCTGGCGATCGTAAAAGACGACTAATGGTATATGGGGTTGTGGATTGTGTAGGCGACAAGCTAGCCACTTGTCACTACTTTTTTAAAATTTTCCATCTAACCCAGCCCAGTTTTATTTTTAGCTAAATGTGGTTAAAGGGGCCTGCTGGCTCTTTGACTCTGCCTACCCTTCGGGGATTATGGGCGTGATGTTATGTTGTTGTTGTTTTAAAGGTTTCATAACATCCCGCGAAATTGTACGCGCTGCATTCTCGCCAATTATGGTTTGTTGGACATAACAAAAAGTACGTAAGTACTACTATATTTTTTTATAATCATACCTACGGAATAAAAACATATTTTAGTCAAGTAAGCTATTTTGCAGCACTGTACAGTGTTGCACATGTTCACTTAAACCATTAAATTCAAGTCTTACTACATTAAAAACAACATCTATCTCCCCTTCATCCGATCCCCTCGAAAAAACATCGAAAAAAAACATCAAAATTAAACTCCTTGACCGGGAATCGAACCCGCATTCCCGATTCGCGATGCCGCCGCAAAAATTCCAATAAAACTCCGCACCCCGTCTCAACGTTCATCGCTACTAAATTAAAGGGGTGTAGAGATGAGATGTCAAGTTGATGTTTTTTAACCGATCGCGGCTATCTGAGGGTAGTTTTTATTTGATTTTGCGTATTATTTGTTTAAGATTATTTCAATCGTGTTTTAAGTAAATAGTTATTTAGAAATAACAAATGTTTTGGAAATAATTTATATATTAGGTAAGAAATCAATATCCCGAAAAAATCTTCCTAAAGAGTACCTTCCATACGCAACTATGGTCCAATAAACCCCTTTAGTTAAGGAGCTAATGGTCGTAGGGTGTGGTCCGGCTGGAAGGTATACTCTGCAGCAAGGCAATGAGTGTTTTTTGAATTAAAACATCCAAAAGATGGCGTAACTGTGACGTGCGGTCTTGCCACCCTCCTCATTGGTTAGTTTTCTGAACAAACTGACATTCTGTCAACAATGAGCCAATAGTGACAGAGATAAGACTACGAGACTCCATCGTGCCATCTAGCGGATTTTGTATTTTTAAAAACCCTCATTTTGCAATATTTAATATTAACTATCCATAAATCTATTCAAATAATAGTACCTGTTCTCTACTCTTCGTTGATACTTTTTCTCTCAAGATACTTTCTTTCTATTTCTTATTGATTTCTTAATAGTTCATTATACTTTATTTACTTTGAGGTGGCGCGGCCCGAGAGCACTGCTTCGCGGCCGGACCACATAAATTGTTAATTAAAAAGTTATCTGTTGAGGTACTAAAAAAAAGATATATATTCCGATGAAAGTAGACTTTAGGTAGGTATTATTTCAAACTATAGCATCTGAGTACTAAACTGTGGTCCGGTCACAGAAGAACACGTTTGGATTCCGTCTACTGGTCCAGAGATTGTGCGCGTGATGATGTTTATATGTATTTTGACTTGAATGCGACACAACGCGATATACTCATATTTCGTAGACATAGTTATGCCTAAAAAATAAATAACTAACTAAACTTCACGCCACTTCCCTAGCGGGGTAGGCAGAGAGAACCGAACGCCATATGGCACGATCCTTACACACTTCGACTTACTCTTTACGAATTTTTTAAAAATAAATTCCCTCGTCGCTTTTAAAACTTAAAGTAAAATTAGAAAAAGCTCTCACAATTGGTTCGTTTCAGTCCAATTATGCGAGTAATTGTTCAAAGTAACTTACGAGCTTACTTTAAAGAGCTTTTTCTTAATTACTGCTTTGCTGTTTATCTGTGTAAGGCATCATGGAAAAATTAAGTCGTCTATTTCGGTGTTTTTCAAGAAATTCGTAAATTCGTACTTCTTGGAAAATTTGGTTTATTTTTGTAGTGTCTAAAAAGTGGCATTGTATGAAACAATTTTTGGTTAACTTTTTAGTGTGCCTACCTATTGCGTCTCTACTTATGACAGACAGACAGACTCTCCTACGCATTTATAATATTAGTACTTATACGGTTTTGCTGACTCTTGTTAACGAAAATAAGCATAAATGTATTCGTTACAGAGTTACGAAGAATCGTTACTTACAAATTCATTTCGTTACTCGTATTTGTCGTATAGATTTGATTTACGTGACTCCACCCATTGCTATGAAATTTCTGCGTGTTAATGCGCCAAGAGTTGTGGGTCCGATCCCCACCCAGGACAAATATTTGTGTGATGAATACTTGTGTTTGTTCTGTGTCTGGGTGTTAATATCCAATATTTATGTATATATTTGTAATACCACTGTTGTTTCTGATATCCGTAACACGAGTGCTTAAACTTACCTCGGAGTCAGATCAATGTATGTAATGTAGTCGAATATTTATTTATATATTATTTATAAATTGTGATATTATGATGTATAGGTTCAATACATTTAAAAAAAGTGATAAAAATAAAACAAAATACCATTTTTAACTTCTTTAATAGGGATTTTTTTCTATAAATCGCTACTTCTTTTCCGGTTAAATATTAATGACAATTTCTAGAAAGTTTTCATGAAGTTGTATTCAATTATTTACAAAAACTCGTGCTTAATTGTACTATTGTGCACTTTTTATTATTTTTGAACGGCTAGGCTACAAGGTATTATACTATTTGGATACAAATTTGCAAAATGATATAAGTTTATTGGATTAAACACTGCAGAATTATATACTTTTGCAATTTGTATCCTAGATTTACAATATTACATGTAGCTTTTAGGGTAAAAATGGCCTGTAGCCTTAGGGGTACACGTGAAAAAATATTTAAGAATAATTAATATACATTTTAACCTTAGCAAAATAAAAATTATTTCCACAAATTGTCGTCAATATTTTATTTTCTCTAATACTGCTACATTGCACAATAAATAACTTATCTATTTTGTTATCAATTATAAACTAAAGTTTATTTACAATTTAATCAAATCGTTATTATTTATTAACTTTATACAATCGAGTGGGACATATTTCGACTAATTTTATTATTTATATGTGATAGTTATTATTTTACAAAATTAAACTGGTTTGGTTAAAAATGTTGGAACAAAAACCTTGAAAAATATTTTTACCCAATTATGTACAAAATCTTCTAAATGCTCCTGCTCCTGGTCGTAATGTTATTTTTTGGAAATTATTAGGTACATTCCCTCCTATTTATTACTCATAAGAGTTGACTTAAAACAAAGTAGAGCACTCTACTAGTTAAACCATCATACACATTGATTGAAAGTATGAATACAATAATACAAAATAATTAAAAAACATTTTTTTTTTATTTCACATAAACCTTTTAGTCTTTACAACTATAATTTTCTGCACTAAAACATACAACACCTAGTTTAAAAAAAAACCCAAAAAAATTAAAAATAATGAAATCGAGCTACTTTTTTTTAGAAAGAGTTCAGTGAAATACACATGTAAATAAGTATTAATTCTATATATCTGTGCATATGCATATAAAGAAGACATCACATACTCCTTTAATTTCACCAATCGACCAGTATCTCGAATTAGTGAAGATAATTAATATACGAATGCCTAATGAGGGTTTTTTGAATTAAAACATTCAAAAGATGGCGTAACTGTGACTTACGGTCTTGTCACCCTCCTCATTGGTTAGTTGTCAGAACATACTGACATGCTGTCACAAGGAGCCAATAGTGACAGTGATAAGACCACGAGACTTCCTCGTGCCAACTGGCGGTTTTTGTATATTTGAAAACCTTCATTAATATCACTAATTAATTATTCGTTCTCAGGTTTTTAGTTTCAACATTTAACAGCCCAGTTGAAGTCGCTTTATTATTTATAATTTTAACAATGGCAAGAAAACACAAGCATTATTTCACCGGCAAATAATTACTTCACAACAAAAGCTTGAAGGCACCATATAATAAAATAAACACAGTCTAATACATTTAACAAAGTATTCGTACTTAAATTAATGCGACGATTCAGATTTACACAAAACTTCAACATTTAAGGTGATTTTATGACTCATCATGAGGATGTGCTTTACAAATTGGATAATTCAGTTTAGGTTAGACGCTTCAAGGTAATGACCAAACTCGCTAAATGCTGCAAATAGTTCGAGAGAATCCCGATTAGAAACATAATTATTCAAAACTCGGGACAGATGTTAAAAAAGAAATTGTTTTTTCTAATCTTTATTTTCAATGCAGTATTAACTTAGACATAAAAAATTATAAAATGGGGAAAACTTTAAATTTAAGAAATCTTCTCAATTTTCCATTTAATTCAACTTAATTTGAAAAAAATTTTTTGACTTAATCATGTTTTATATAACATTATTTATGAATAGTCTAGCTGACGTTATCCATTAGTGAAGTATCTTGTGAACTATGAACTACAAACCAGTTAAGTCCTTCAATGTTATTCAAATGTCTAATTTCAATAATCTTGCATGGCAAATGAGTCAAAATTTAATTCTCTAATACTTATAACGGATTTACATTATGAATGCGCATGAGTGGATAAAGTCGAAATTCTTCCATAATAATTGTTTTTCTGTCTGGGACTTAAGAAGAATATGCCAATTGTATTTTATTTAGTTTAATTAGTATAAAATCCTTTTAACTAACGAAATTCATGAAGTCAATGACCAAGAAAAATAGGATCTGATTTCACATAAATTCAAAATATCTTTATTTATATAGGCTTCAAGAAAGCACTCATAAATAGTCAATAATACAAAAAAAAGAAAAGGAACAATACTACCACCGGTTCGGAAAGTAGATTATATCGTGAAGAAATTTAGCATAGCATAACAGAAAAAAAACCTCAAAATCAAAAAAAAAAACATAATTAATGGAAGTTAGACCCCTTATACTGTTAGTACATTATTCTCTAGTTCCAAAGAATATTCGCATTAACATAAGTACAATTTATTTCACTTGATACACCAAATCTTATGATTCTGGTGAGACCGAGTCGTTTGCGGTATTATTGACAGTATTTTTACAAGCTTTTATTTAGTTTTATTTGTAGTATAATGAACACGTGGTCTATGAGTTTAAGGCAGAGTTTTTCAACCTTTTTAGTGTCAGGAAATAGCTAAAATTTTATTCTCCAGACTGACTCACCAATTCCTTAGTCCCAAACTAAGATTGTGCTTGTGCTATGGATACCAGGTGAACGGATAAACATACTTAAATATGTTTATGAACGTTCATCACACGAAACATTTGCCCCTAGCTGGATTCGAACCCGCGACCTTCGGTTTCGTGGCCAGGGTCTCCGACCACTCGACCAACGGGCCAGTCAAAATTGTATGGCTCTATTATAATATACTATAGTATAGTATGCTTTACAGCTATATGCTATACAATTACATACTTATTGAGCCTCTGAGTGAGGTCTCTTTCTTGTAGAAACTTCTGTAGGGCCTCACAACCTTGTCTTTCTTTAAAGGGACATATAACTTGCCTCTTAGTGAGCCCTCTTTAAGATATTATATGGCCCACATTGAGAAACTCATACCAAAAAAAAAACTTGTTTGAAGGATAGTTTTTTATCGCAAAGACCCGGTCTCACACATTCAATTATACTTTACAAAGAATCTTCGTCAAACCAAATTACCGACAACACGCATTCAAAATTAACCAGACTATTTTTAAATTTACGTGATCTCTGCCTACCCCCATGGGAAAAAGGCGTGACATTATGTATGTATGTATGTATTTTTAAATTTATCCAATTTTTTTAATTGTATGTTTGTTGTAAGAATCCACTTTTTATTTCATCAATCAGTCATAATTTGAAAATACCTTACCTCTCATAAAAATCTCTGCATTTTTTTTTTAAACACTTTTTAGGAAAATGTGAAGTTTTTCTATACATTCAGATATTGTTTTTGATTTTCTTAATGAAAGTTGTAATTATTAACAACTGACATTAAACTAAATGCAAATATATGAATGAAAAATTACTTAGCAGTGTTGACTTTTTACAGTAAGACCATTAGATCGACTTATTTTTATTTATCAATTCAATATTTAATATTTACAAACACCGGATGTTGTCATTTCTTTTTATACACAAAATATATAACTTTTGCAGACACGAAAATTTAATCCCATCATCAAAATACAGTTTGAGCTGTAAGCTACTCCGGTATTATTAAATTATAAAAAAAAACATCAACATAGATTTGTAAAAACGTATAGTTTTAAAAGTTTTCAAATTTGTGGACTAAAAAAAAATTTTTTTTTTAAATTGTGCTACTTAAATTTCATTTTCAACACAGCATAATTTTTTTTAATCAAATTGGTTTATGTGTCTCTAAAAAAGACATTTGTAAAAAAATATGCACACAAAATAATCTATGGTTTTGTACAATTGTTTTACCCAATTGATAATCTATTTGCGTTGTCGTTATCCTAACAAAATTCCATCTTATACCTTTTGCAAAAACTATTACAGAATATTATAATACAGACACATCTACAAAGATCATGACATCAGAGGAAACAGATTCCTAGTTTTATAGCTCCGTGCATATGCGAGATATAAACACTGCATCCACTTGACATTTTGAAACTTGTACCGAATTCCCATTCCGTGCTCATTTGCTGATTGACATCTATGATAACGATGAGTTTAACTGAATACCTGCATGTGTAGGTAATGTAAACAGTTATAACATTTACTATAATTTGATCAAGCGCTGTTATCGTTTTATTGAAAGATGTTTTAGTCCAAGTCAGATTTCCAACTAAAAAAACCAAATGTTTATAAGAAATACTTCGAAAAAGAAGCTGTGGTAGCATAATATAAAACAGTAATAACGTCAAAATGTTTAGCGAATTCTTCTTCTACCTGTAAAAACTGGTACTGTATTCGAAAGTCGTAATACACGATTCATTCTTTCCTTAATCAACTGGATTCTGAAGTGAGAATCAGAATGGACTTGACAGTTAGAGACTTACAGTTGATTTCTGATTTGAGAAGCGTTCGAGAATATCTTTTAGGTCAAGATTAACAGAGCCTCTATAGTAAGAATATATTTCTGATTAACATGCTTAAGAAAAATTTGGTTTGCTAAGAACCAATATAATTGTTACTATCGATTCGTTTAACTAGCGCTGAGCGAGGCTAGGTAAATGAAGCGATTCAGTGTATTCTCGCAGATCTCTGATGGAAACCAAGTCTAAAGAGATCTCAATCTAGAAATCGCCTGTTAACTGTCAAGTCTTTATATGTGATGATTGTACATGTTCTCCGAATCTTGACTTGCAACACCTGTTAGTCAGCTGGCAAGTCTTAGATTACAACCTGTAAATTGTGTGTATTGTGTTCTTCTCTATCCCTCTCCTGCCTTGCTATTAAACGAATCAACGTCTATTCTGCTGCTCCCTCTCCCTAGCCTTCATCTCCAACTCCTCCTCCTCTTTCGTCAGCGGAACTGTGCTGTGGTTGTACAGGCCCTGCGCCATGAGCTGCAGCGCGAGCGGGTTGCGCTGGCCAGACGCCTTCTTGATCTTGGCGCGCTTGTTCTGGAACCAGATCTTGATCTGCGCCTCGGCCAGCCCCAGCTCCGCCGCCAGCGCCTGCCGCCGCCGCTCCGTCAGGTACCGGTTCTCGGCGAACTCGTGCTGTGAAGAGGACTGTTGTTAGAAGTGGCTCCATAATTTAGGACTTGATGACGAGTGCAGAAGACCAAGATACGGGGAGGACTACTGTTATAAGTGGCTTCGATACTTCGGACTTGGTGACTATTTGAGGCTTTAGCCATCATTTGTCACTTATAATCAAGCCTATTAGCACCGTTTCTGTAGGGGATATATGTAGGTAAGTAAACTTGTTGTTTCAATTGATAGCTGCTAAGAAGGACGGACTTTACTAAGTTCGAGACTTGGGGTTTAGGGACTCGACTGTAGGAGACGGGTTGCCGGTATCGAGTATTTCTAATGCCGCTAATCGTCATTGAAAATTAAGGTACAATCGCTTTTGTGGACGTTAAATTTGGGTGAACCAAGTTTAATACAAATTATTTGGAAGAAACAGGCTAGTGCTAAAATGCGATGGGGTTTGATTCAACCGCAAATCCACATCATCCAATTATAATCCATCCATCCACCATCTCCCACGGCCATTTCGATTATCTTGTATTTTTGACCAAAATACAGAAATGCGCGCGGATATTGCGTATCCTGAGGATTCCTGCACTCCACCGCGCGCAATGCTCGACTCTCATCTATATATAAATACGTGAAGCATAATCTTTGTACCCCTTTTTACGAACATTTCGCGGACGAAGGAGTATGCATTAAGCACAGTTGAAGAAGTCTCCATATAGGAGAAGAAGTGCAGAAAGTAAATATTTCAATAAATACTGCGTTAGAAATTAATTAGAAAATTTAATTAATTATGGTCGAATTTCGACCATAGGCGACCACTAGTACATATTATTCCTCGACTCCTTTGATCCATCTATCTATACAAACGTGATTGTAATATTTGTAAAGTTTTCTTTTCTTACCTTTAACCTGGCCAGTTGGGGTCCAGAGAAGGCGGTCCGCGGTCTCTTCTCGTCTGCTGTAGGGCCATCCCCCGGAGGCTTCTTAGGTCTGCGGGTGCGGGGACCTGTCATACAAACGAATACGGTTTGACTGACTAATCAGGAAGGAAATTTTAATTATCGCTTGTCAAATCTATACATTAATATGTGAAGCAAAAACTTTGATAATTGCGCGGATGGAGGAGTATGAGATTTCGCACACTTCTAGTTTATATAGAGAAGGAGTGCAGAATGCTAATATATTTTTTAAATTAAGCATAAGACAAATTTTAAATAAAAAAAAAAAATACGAATTATGGTCGGATTTCGACCACTGAGCGATCACTAGTTTAAATTAAAATGTGAGTTGACGTGTCGAAAGGTAATTTAATAATTAATTCAACAGGTAAATTCATTTAACATTTAAGACTTTTAAAAAAAATATTTTAATTATTTTTTCATGATACTTCTAAATTTTTCTAAATTTTTAGGTAGCCTATTCTCAATTTTATCCAAATCATTTTGATTGCGTGGTAATACTCGATTTTTATTTCTAATCTTCATTTATATGCAACATTGCAAAATAAAAAAGATGTATCATTTAGTTTAACAAAGATAATCGTACTCCGATGAATAATAAGATACTAAGAACGACAAATTGAAACTGTAAAAAAAACAAACCGATCATGACGTCTAACTAATAGAACCCATTACCAGCCATTAGTATTACCAATTAAAACATAAAGTATAGTCAATATCTGCAATCTTTACTGTGGACCTGACTGCCAATGAATAAATTGTCTAGTCAGCGCGGAAATTCAATTTTGCATACTTTATTATGCTGGTCTGCTATAGGGCTGGCCAGGGCCGGTTTTGAAGGGAATGGGCGAGTCGCATATGTGACTAAAGCACTGATAGGGCGCTGAAAGGCGATTGATTGAAGCAGGGGACTAAATGAGCAAGATAAACGTACGACATATCACATGTATTTAATACAATGCGTCCAGGTCTGTGTCGAAATCTTAAAAGAAAATACGATTAATTATGCTGAGATATTGTAGCTAATCAGTCATTTTTCTTTCGTATCCTATTGATATTTTTCTCATTTATCGGCTTAAAACTAGCGCACAATGAAAGACAATTTAGATTTTTTATTAAATTATTAAGTAGTAGTATTGATAATTAAATTTTTACAACATGGACCGCAGATTGTTAAAGTCGCGGAAAGCTGATGGATTCAGTCGGATAGGAATAATCATGATATGGGTTTTTTTGGGGACGTAAGCAACGTTAATCAGTGAAACTCTATCAAAAGAAAATTAACTAATAAATTAAAAGCCATTTCTCTTCTAAAGTAACAAATGAAAGTGTAAAGATATGGATACAGATAGGGGCGCTTTATAGATTAACAAATCGCCCCCATCGCTAGGGCGGTGGCGTCCGATCCGGCCCTGGAATTATGAAATTAGTTGCATAAATTGGAAAAGTCGATGCTTAGCTATGCATTTAATGTAGTAATTACGAAGCGTGCAATTTAGTCTTGTAGTTATAATTACTTTGGTGTTTTATATCGCGATCAACGCGTGATTTCGCAATGAGTGGTATTAGGATTTCTAATGGATGGTTATTTTATAAAGTTTGTATATATTTTTATTTATATATACATATGTGATGAATGATACTGAAAAGATTTTCTAAACCGTTCAGTAATTCCCATGTTGGTCTAGGTCTCAAAAAGAATATACCAACTGTGTTTGTTCTGGCATGTCGTAAAAGGCGACTAATGGTGCACCAAGTGTTGGGGTTTGTGATTATGTAGGCGACGAATTAGCCATTTGTCACTGCTTTTTACGATTTTGCGTCTAACCCAACTCAACTTTACTTCTGTTTTATTTTTAGGCTGAATGTGGTAAGAAGCTAATCGCTTTTTCAACTCTACCCCCTTGGGGATCACAGGTGTGATGGTATATACGTATATATTGCATTATGTATGTTGCCGACTGGCCTCATTAAGTAATGAGGCCAGCGTCAAAAAGTGTGAATATACAAGTGTATATTCATACTTTTTACACCTTTTATTATTTTTGTATTCAAGTTTAGAATTCTAATTTTATTTTGATATAAATAACCTATTGTTTTTCTAGCAGTCTCTTTGTAAATATACGTTATGTTCACACCTTGGCAGTTTCTATCATTTAAAATGTTTTTTTTTTTTTAATCCAGCCCAGATTAATTTTATTTGGCTGAATGTGGCTATAGAGGCTTGCAGCTTCTTTGAGCTTGCGGCTATTGATATGTGTGTGTTCATATTGAGGTGTGTGCGTGTGTTAAACATATTTTTTATTGTTATCACTGTCTAACTGGCGGTAGAATATTTATTTTGTATTATTATGACTATTCATAAGTGCTTTTGTGGAGCCTACATGAATAAAGATATTTCTATTTCTATATTTCTATTTCTAACAAAGCTTGCTATTTGTTAGAATTTTTTTCTTTTTACATTTCTGCGGCATACGTATCTATGATACAGTAAACCATTGTATCGCGGCACAGGCTTTTAACCACAAGTCTAGACAACCCTACTGCAATATTGTAAAGGCCTTTAGAATGCAAATGTCTGTTAGTTACGCCGCTTTGTTTGTGGACATTGTTCGTTATGTAATAATTAATATAGTGATTAGATCTGCCGTCCGGTTTCAGTCTATTGTGTTTTAAATAGGGATGGTATTTACATTTTTTTTCTACGTAGGTAATTGGACGATTTATTAGATGAGAAGCTATTTTAACCTAATACTGTTATTTTTATACCGGATTATAAAACAGAAGTAGGTAGTATTTCTATACTACTTTTTTTTTATATATTTTTCTAAATAATAAAAAAAAATATCAGAATTTTAACTTTTTGAATAAATAAAGTGGTTTGGAAGTTATCTCTTATATTTATGATATTTATCTATTATTGATGATTTTTTGAGATTAATAATATAAATGTGACCGTATCTATTCACATACAAGGTATAGATCCAAAACTGTATTACATAAAACATATCTATACGTGGAAAAAAATTTTAAACACACAGTCATATAGAATTAGTATGTAAATATATTTTGAACTGAAAAGAAACATGGTGAATAAAATCTAGAATGTTTGTGCAAATGCAATAAAATTCTATACTTAAATATAATTTTCCTGAAATTTTCTATCACAAATATTCAGTAACATTTTTACAATACATGCTAAAGAAAATTAAAAACAGTATTTAGGTAGTTAGAAACAAAATATTTTACCAGATTATTCTAGCTTTCAAAGAAATACAATACAAAATTATATAACAGGCACAAAATAAAAGAAGCATTAACAAAACATAACTTTAACAATTTCGGTAAGTGACAAGTTGATACAGTTGCAAGTTGATTACAGATCTTACAGTTGAAGCACAAAACACAAGAAGCATTAACACAACACAAGTAACTAATCACATAAGTAAGTTGCAACAATACTTTTTACAGATCAACAAAGACCAATGCAAAACAAATGTACAGTGCAAGCACAAAACACAATAAGCACAAACACAACGACACAGGTCAAGCACAAACACAAGGCGGTCCCCCGTCGACATTCCCGAATCAAGCGGACGATGCAATATCTTAACCAATTCAACGACGTGCCCGAACCAGGCACAGAACCTGAGACTTTTAAAATTGGTCAAAATATTTCACCGACTGCCTGACGGGCGGAACTGGTGAAGATGAATGAGGAAGCTGGTGTAAGGTCCAAGATGGCGGGTGTTCTTGTATCCTTTGGCTTATCTTTTACTTTCTTATATAAAAATCTACACAAATATTCTATACTTTTTTTCCAAAGTTGGTGTGGGCATTTCCTTCGAAAATTTTACATATTTTTTTCATTGATGACTATAGAAAAATTGATAAAATTTGCATTTTTAAAAACACTTAAAACTCTCAATTTCCCATGCAAAAGATACATCACGTTCATTTCATTGTATAATTTAAACTACTCATATATGTTAAAAATTATCAATATATTTGATAAACCTATTGTTTTATGTTGTATGAAGTAAATTACTAAATAACTTTTCTAATTGAGAAACATCTACAATGCTAACCTGTTGCCTGTTGAGGGGTATTAATAATTACAAAATTTGTGTTACCTAGGTCAGATTTTAAAGAAAAAAACATATCTACCATTGAGTCTAGTTTGTCTTAAACTCAATCAAACGAATCTTTAATGAAATAACAATCTATGACTGGGTTAACGGGTAGTACTGATTAAATGTAAATACCCTACCAATGTAATAAAGTACCGTAGCATATTCTTAATAATTTTTATACCAAAAAAAAGTTAGTAGGTAGGTACTTGTTATAATATTCAAACAATTTCTTTTTCATGAATTTATGAATTGAAATAAAACCACAATTCCTGTCAGACTACTTTTGTATTAAAAATATATTATAAATAGAGAGAAATAAGATATAAATTGATTTTTAACATTTAATATTTAAGATATTAAATGTTAAAAATTTTGAGATACTCGTTATTATTAAGATTCTCAGTCCAGAAATAATAATGGACTGTTAGATTTAAACGTCGATTATCTACGAGATATAACCCTATCAGAATGTTCTCTAATATACTTTCGACCACAGACACCAAAAATGCACTCACTTGACTGACCCTTCTGTGCGTTCGTACTTAGTATCGTTAACCACATCGTGATGGATCGTGGGTCGTCAACCTCCAATTTTTTACTTCAAACCCAAAGAAAGTGGTTTGGAGACATTTTTTTTAACAACTCCACTGAATAGAGTCAATTAAGCCACTTGATTCGATGTTTTGACGGTGCTTGCACGGTTCACGGATTTTTAGATATTTTTATGCGGTTTTTTTGTAAATTTTTTGAGTAATTTTTTTAGAGTTTGGTAGCTTAATTCTTAATTTGATTACGACCGTTGAAAGGGAAAAAATGAATTGGATCTAATTAAAAAGTCACGCACGTACGATATAAATTAACTTTTTAAGAGAGTCTAATTGACGCGATTAAGTATTTGCTTCATAAATCATGTCTTACTTAGGAATGTGGGATTGGTTTTGTCTATTCTTATGGTATGTCGTAAGAAAAATATACGAGTTTGATGGTATTATTTCTGTCGATTTAAAAATTTAAGCAGTGGTCATGCATAAGGTAAAATTAATTACAAACTTAATTGTATTTTGTTTAAAAAAGATAAATTAACGTTGATTAAACCAAACCTTCACAATTGGATTGATTTGATTGAAATTTCCATTAGTTAATATTTTAATTACGTTAAGCCCCGCTCCAGGTTAAAATTTTAATCGTTTAAAAAATTAATTTAACCCAAATAAAATAAAATTAAAACTACAATAAATAATTGGAATATCCTCACGTGCATCCCGTGAGCGGCTCCCGTACTTACTTCGTCCTAAAACAAAAGAAAACAAGCAATTAGACACAAATCATACAAATATAAACAAATCGTTGTAAAATTAAAAACAAATAGTGACAATATTTTAATCCAATTAAAATTCATTTCTTAAAATAAATTAAAATGGCCGCAACCTAAAACAAGCAAAAAAGACTTGCGTTTAATTTTTTTTGTAAAAGCTTCAGTCTATTTGAATGGAATAAATATAATAACTATGATATTTTTTTAATCTAATGTATATCTCAATATATCCTTGATATATTCTATCGTAGTATTCATAGTACTATTGTCTTCAATTCAAATAACTTACTTAGGATAAAAAAAGTACCTAAAATACAGATTGGTCGTGTAATTATGTATTTTGGATAAAGTGATAATTAGATAATGATGTCACGTGAAATTTTGACATTAAAGTAAAATATGTCCACAATATTTTTAGGTACCAATTTTTTTTATTTATTGTTGATAGACTATCGTCGTAGGTAAGAAGAGGCATGCTCCGTGGTTCGGACATGTGAAAATAATGGATGACGAAAGATTAACTAAACAGATATACAATGCGAAAGTGGAAGGAGCCGCGGAAGGCCTAGGCTCACCTACCACGACCAAATTGGTCGTGTATTAACAGAAGGTAATGTTTGGAGTCATAAAAACCGCAGAGCTTGTATAAAATGGATTTATGAATATTGAAGCGAGTGAGGTGTGTGGATCTTGCCATATGGCGCTCTCTCTGCCTACCCCGCTAGGGAAGTGACGTGAAGTTTAGTTAGTTAGTTAGATAAAAAAGTACCTAAAATAAAGCATTTGTTAGGAATAAATAAAGTTACACATTTAAAATGTTTTTAATAAATAGCCCGTGGTTTTTTATTGTACAGAAACATATTTAAGTATCCATATCCTCAATATAATTTCACTTTTATCACGTCAATTTAACGAAGCTATTGTGATGGCTGTCAATGCATCTTGCTCGTACAAATTAGGTGTCACGTTTTTTTATTCGTCGATAATACTCCTCACTGAGTACCGTTTATTTCTGCCAATGTCGATAAAGCGAATTAACAGTCCCATTGTCGTAATAAAAAAAGACAAGTCAATTTTGTTAATAGTATCGTTATTTTATAAAAAATATGGTCATGGTCGCCTAGTGGTCGAAATTTTACCAAGAATAATTTTTTTTATAGATTTCTAACGCAATATTTATACTAGCTTCTACCCGCGGCTTCGCTCGCGTGGTACATCGATGAAACATAGCCTATGTTATTCGGGTGTATGAGCTTTATTATTCTAAAGTTTCATTAAAATCCATTCAGTAGTTTTTTTGTGAAAGAGTAACAAACATCCATCCATACATTCAAACTTTCGCATTTATAATATTAGTAGGATTTAGTTTCTGCACTCTTTCTCTATATAAACTTCCACTGTGCCACATCGCATACTCGTCCGTCCGCGGAATGTTCGTAAAAAGGGGTACGAAGATTATACTTCACGTATTAATATACAGATATCATTGACCCATGTTGGTGCTTACGCAAAAAATGTTCCAACTTTGTTTCTTGCCTAGCATGTACTGGGCTAGTTAGTACCCAGTTTGTGATTATGTAAGTGACGAACTCACTGCTTATCGAAAAAATATTTAGGATGCATACTCTTTCTTGGACCTCCGAAGGGGTGAGCATAGTCAAAGGGGCAGCTAGCCACTATAACCACATTCAGCCAAAAAATAAAAGTGAACGTCAGATGGAAAATTGTAAAAAAGTTGTGACAAATGGCTAGTTCATCGCCTACACAATCACACACCTAAATGGGCGTGTTGTACCGTATATAACATAGGTATATATTTCTATGATAGGTATGCTTTTGAGCGGTGCAAGCTCAGTGGTGGACACGCGCCTCTTAACCGAGGAGTGCGGGTTCAAACCCGGGCACGTACCTCTGGATTTTTCAAATCTATGTACTTATACCACTAGCTCGACGGTGAAGGAAAACATCGTGATGAAACCTGCAAATTCAATCAACTTTGGATTTGTAACCATGATCCAAAAATTGTCTGGTTTCCCTATCTTAGGGTTACGCAGGTCAGATCGGCAGTCGCTTCAATGTAATTACTAGACTCGCTAAACCCTGGATCATGGTCTAAGCGGACCCCGTCTAAGCACGGGACATAACGCTAGGAAGATGATGATAGGTATGCTTTTGGTATAAGATTTTAGTTTTGGCTGGCTCATTGGCGCAGTGATGTATCGCGCATAGTAAGTCCCTACGAGTACAATGATATAACTTGTTGGTTCGATTTTGTTCGACAAACATTTGTATGGAGATTACTATTGCTTGTTCTGCGTCTGGGTTTTAATATATAATCTAATATTTAAGTATATATTTGACAGACTGCTATTTATTCTGACATAACATCAAATTCTTAAATAACTTAACTTATTAAAAAAATATATTACAAACAGACACTCAGTTATTTATCTGTATAGTCGCGGCCCGAGCGAGGTAGCTATCGGGCGATCGATAAGCGCTTGTAATTATTGGGTAATGTCTTAATTAGCCGCGCGTGGGTGGTCTGTGACGTCACCGGCGCAAGCGCACACTCGCGACTTGTGGCGGACAGACAACTCGATTGTATGAGTTAGCAAATTTGAGAGATATGTATTGGTATTAAAATTATCTGTGGATTTTGGTCGGATCAATGTGTCTGTCTAAATTTATTTTGTGAGAAATTTTGTTAATTTATTATAAATATTAAAATAAAAAGGGACGTTTGTTATTCTCGCAACAAAATCCTTGGAATATTATATTTAAATACAATTCACATGATTATACCTGTAACCATTTACAGTTTTATAATTTCATTCGTTTTCGTATCAAGTTAGATAAGTCAGATATACGGATACAATATATCAGTCAGTTAATATTCTCTACACCCCGATTAAGTTATAAAAACCTAAGCATCCAAACGTCCACGCATCCAAACGTCAACACATCCAAATATTCACACATCCAAACTTTCAAATTTTTTTTTTAATTTGAGAATCTGAATTGGTATAAGTGTCTGATAATATTAAACTCTTTCACATTCATAATAATATTTCTAGCAAAAATTAAATTGGAAAGCTTTAATTTCTGTGTCTAATAATATGAAACTAAACATCGCTCTTGACGTAACAGCGTTTAGTTTGAAAACGAGACATTCTTTCGCTCAGTAGACTATACTTAAGCTTATTGGATCAGCCCACCGGAACAAAATCGATAACAAACTTTAATATCGGCTTCCGTGTCCAATCGGCCACTTTGAGTCCGCCGCTGTCCATAAACAATAAACCATAAAGACGGAGGACTAAATAAACATGACCCTTAATTACCACTTACGATTTATACCTCCAATTAATATAATTACCGTTTACAACCCGAAATGCACTCTAATTTCAGCAGCAATAAAATCTAAATTCACTTGCCAATTTTCACCCCAATTCCCGAACAGACGTTTACTTCACACAATGGAATTTGTACTCTATCATGAAATACTTAAAATACAATATGAAATTGGCACTGAATCAAATTTTGATGTTCGGCGTGTTCCTAATTCGAATTTGTGAGGTTTCAAATCGATTGAGGTCGTATACTTTTTAAAAAAATATATTAAAATATTCTTGTCTTAGGCTGGTATTAAAAATGTAACTGTCATAAGTCCTTATACAAAAGAATTCATGTTTTATGCCCCAAAAAATAAGGTTTAAAAATTCAAACGTGTCATCTAGCGGTTTATTGAAAAAAAGTCTAACTGTCAACAAAAAAGCGCCAAAAGAAATTGAGTCCAAATCTGTAGCGGATTAGGTTATAATTGCTTTGTGATCCGATAAGCAGTTTATAAGGCTATAACGCGTTTGATTTGAGGCAAATGTCTTCATTAATACTTCGTTGGTGGTTCCAAACCGGTTTCCATACACTTTGTATGAAACAGCTGACTCGCTTGAGGAAAAGTGACTAAACTTGATGAGAATTTAGACTAATTGCGGTCTGCGAATTTGCTTGCAGACCCGTAACAAATTAATTCAAAAAGTTCTCATGGCATGATAAATGTGTTATGCCATATTGTATCTAAGAGCGGTGGTCGCTCAATAGTAAGACATGTACCTCACTTGCGAAGAGCGTAGATTTAAATAAAAACTTCAAAACTGGACTTTAAAATTTTTCAAATCTAAGTCTGTATTTAAACAACAAGCTGTTCCCACAGTTTCACCCGCGTTTATGGTAAACGTTTCGTAGCGTGATGTCACATCGATAAATGGACTATTCAATACAAAATATGTTTTTTTAATTCGGACCTACATGTATACATGTAGAGCGGTGGTAGCTTAATGGTAAGGACACGCGCCTCATAACCGAGGAGTGCGGGTTCAAACCCGGGCATGTACCTCTAGATTTTTCAAACCTATGTACGTATTTCTACAACTAGCTCGGCGGTGAGGGAAAACATCGTAATGAAACCTGCAAATTCAAACAACTTTGGATTTTAAACTATGATCCGAATCCAAATTGTCTGGTTCCCCTATCTTAGGGTAACGGAGGTCAGATCGGTAGTCGCTTCAATGTAATTACCAGACTCGCTATATCCTGGATCATGGTCTAAGCGGACCCCGTCTAAGCACGGGACATAACGCTAAGATGATGATTTACAAAGCTTTTTGCTCCTTGGAGTCGGGCCTACCCCTTCGGGGAATGCGGGCGTGGTAATATACAGACGGTACCAACTGGCCGCAAGAACAGTTTTAACCTTTTTTTTTTTACTTTCTGTTGCAACTGTCAATATTTTTTATACTTTTTTGTCATTCTTTCTAAATGATTTTTGCACGTCCGTCTGTATTTTCACTATTTTATAATAATAATAAATAATAAATTCTTCAGACTGACACACCAATTCCCTAGTTCCAAACTAAGCTTATGCTTGTGCTATAGATACTAGGTGAACGGATAGACATACTTAATTACGTTTATAAACATCCATGACTCGAGTACAAATGTCCATATCATCACACGAAACATATGCCCCTAGCGGGATTCGAACCCGCGACCCTTGGTTTCGTGGTCAGATTATCTAACCACTCGACCAACGGGCCAGTTATCTTCTTATATTTTGTCTTATTTCAATTTCCTTTTATTCCAAATTCCCTTACTTCGAAACATGTACGTATGTACTACTTACATACAAGTATTGAAAGTTAAATAAAAGCTTGAAAAAACATTGATAAAGACAGATTCCTCCGAATGGTCCAGTTTCAATCCGTAACCTCTCAAACTAGTCGTAATCTAACATGTTTAATATTTCCGTCTCATTCGCCGCATTATCTCTTATCTCGGTCGTAAATTAGAAAACCACATTAATTTTGTTATACTAAATCATTTGTAAAATACGAGATCCGCTGTGATGTAACCTTGGGTTCACTAGCCTTAAAATAAAATGGTTCATGCCATGAAATTATTAAAAAAAAAAAATGGCGGGAAAAATATACGTAAACATTATTTTTATTTAATTTCATAATATAAGACTATTGAATAATGGGAAACAATGATGCCACGTAAATCTATACCTGTTGAAATATTGAGTTTTAACAGCTCAAAGTACGACATCTGGGTCAATTTCTAAAAAGAATCGAAATAAACGCCAGTGGTCAACTACTGCCAATTTGTCAATTTGCCAACCTAAGCTACCTAGTTAGCCCCTTTTCTAAAATCATATAAAATATGGCCGCCTTATTAGTTTAATGATATAAAGTACTAGCTGTGCCCGGGGTCACCCGTTTATGTTTAATATTATATACCCTATAGCCTTCCTCGATAAATGGGCTATCTAACTCTGAAAGAATGTTTCAAATCGGACCAGTAGTTCCTGAAATTAGCGCGTTCCAGCAAAAAACAAACATACTCTTCAGCTTTATAATAATAGTATTAGTATAGATTTTTTATCCAGGAAAGCGCTAGTAAGTTTATAAGACTGTTTGCTTTATGAGTTACAGAAATAAAATAAAAAAACAAGAGAATTAAATCACCATCATGACCATTGACATTTATGTCTGAAACATCCGATTCATATACGACTAGCTTCCGCCCGCGGCTTCGCCCGCGTGGAAATCGGTTATATCGCGCTTTTTTTTCGTAATAAAAAGTAGCCTATGTTCTTTCTCAGGGTCTAAAGATTGTCTGTGCCAAATTTCATCAAAATCGGTTGAGAGGTTTAAGCGGGAAAGCGTCAGACAGACAGAGTTACTTTCGGATTTATAATATTAGTAGGGATAACTTTTCTGTGAACTTTTAACAGAGCCACTGTTTTAAAAGAGTCATTCCAAAAATCTTACTAATATTATAATCGCGAATGTTTGTATGGATGGATGGATGTGTGGATGTTTGTTACTCTTTCACGCAAAAAGTACTGCATGGATTTTAATGAACATACGTATATAAAACATCACGCACATAATCCCCGAAGGGGTAGGCAGAGTCAAAGGGGCAGCATGCCCCTTCAACCACATTTAGCCAAAAATAAAGCTGGGCTGGGTTAGATGGAAAATTGCGAAAAAGCAGTGACAAGCGGCTAACCTGTCGCCTACACAATCACACACCCAAAACCCGATATACCATTAGTCGCCTTTTACGACATGCTAGGCAAGAACCACAGTTGGCATTTTCTTTTTAAGTCCCAGACCAACATGGGACAGTGGGCTGGGTTGGATGGTAAGCTGTGAAAAAGGAGTGACAAGTGGCTAGCTCGTCGCCTACTCAGTCACATACCCTAAAGCGCGTAAACCATTAGTCGCCTTTTACGACATGCTAGGCATGAACCACAGTTGGCACAATTTTTTTTGTTCCAGATCAAAATGGGCCAAGTCCCAGACCAACATGGGACGAATGGGATGTTATGAAACTTTACAATAGTATAGCAGCATATACGTTTGAATATGCATATACGTTTGTATTGATGTGTGGATCTTTATTACTCTTTCACACAAAAAGTGCTGCATGGATTTTAATTAAACTTTACAATAGTATAGCTTATAATTGACATATAAGCTATGTTTCATCGATGTACCACACGAGCAAAGCTGCGGGCAAAAGCTAGTTATAGATATTTAAGGATCTAATTTCCTTTATCTATATCTACAACAGCCTCATTCTCACTCTAAAAAAAGGCAACAAATTGTAAAATGTCAACATTATTTAAATTGCATTCACATTCACAGTGATTATTTATAGTTTCAAATTGTATCACAGTGATTATGTGTGAGCATTTTTTTATAGTGGAATTATACCAAGTAGTAAAGAACTGAAACCGAAAAATCACAAATATCTAAAATAAACTAAATTTTGTAACAATGCATAGTCGAAAATAGGTATGTAATTTTTCTTATTTTAATAAATAAATATCCGACTACATCACATATATTGATCTGACTCCAAGTAAGTAGCTTAAGCACTTGGGTTACGGATATCAGAATCAACAGTGGTATTACATATATATACTTAAATATTGGATATTAACACCCAGACACAGAACAAACACAAGTATCCATCATACGAATGTTTGTCCTGGGTGGGAATCGAACCCACAACTCTTAGCGCATGGGGCAGGGTCACTACCGAACGCGCCATCGAGCCAGTCAATGTTTATTGTATTTTAATGTTTATTTTTTTTTGTTTATATCAAAACAACCAATTTTCACTAAAATTTCTTTTCTTTTAAAGATTTATTAAACATAATTATGTATATACACAAATTACCTAACCACCGCAATGTCGTGAATCAAGTCAATAAACAAGTTAATTATTCATAATTATCAATTAAAAATGTCCACCAAGCGGAATTATTGTCAATATTACCATAAATATTCGGTAATAAACTTGATGCATTGCTAATTAGATGAAAAAAACTGTCAAGAGCCAAGATGGCCGCAGCCCATAGATAATAAAGCTATTAATGTCACAAACCTCTAGTTTATAACTTGTCGATGATTCAATAAAATTAGCATATGCTTGAGATGTTTGAGTGTTGAATTTTATTTCGATTACTCTTATGTGAGGGATAAAATAGGTTTTTTACACGTAAGAAATATGCCAAATAACAATAGTATTTAGTTTAATTGTCATCACATTGGCGGCAAGCTGACTGACACTAAGAATATTGCATTTTTTTAATCTGACTCAAGTTAATTTATGGTAAATGTAGACTAGGTAGTCAACTACTTCTTGGGCTATTACCCTTTCAAAGATTGTTTGTGTGATGTATGTAGGTAACATTTTAAGAGAAAAATATTTATTCTAATTATAAAATAAGAAAAAAATTAATTCTCCAGACTGACACACTAATTCCCTAGTTCCAAACCTAGCTATTTGCTTGTACTATGGATAATAGGCGAACGGATAGACATACTTAAATACGTTTATAAACATCTATGACTCGAGTACAATTGTTCATGTTCGTTACACGAAACATTTGCCCCTAGCGGGATTCGAACCCGCGACCCTTGTTTTCGTGGCTAGGGTGTCTGACCACTTGACCAACGGCCAGTCTAATATTCTAGTTATTCTTTAAGTTTTCATATTGGTCTAAAAAGTATTGACAGCTACGTAAAAATCTTTGTGTTGACATATTAAACTTAGGCACACATTTTTTTGCAGATTAAATTGTACAAAAGTATCTTCTAAAAAACTGCATTTTAAATAGGTGTACGCAGTGTGCCTACCTAGTATTTTGAAGTAAAATAAAAAATAAAATGCTTATTAACATTTTAGTTAAGATAACTTTGCAAATTAGCACATTCCGCAGGACTATTAATTTAATTGCAATTAGTTTTTACCGCGATTAAATTCTCAAAAATTTTAATTCGCTTAAAAACACAACCGCATTTTTTAATTCGATTAGTATTTAACACTACGAATTAACCGTTGCAACCGAAAAAACCGTCTCGAAATTTTTCCGCCTCCCCAAAAATTTCGACGAAAAATGATAATTGTCTAATTAAAACGTTAATTCGATGCATCGATCCCAGGATTGTTGATACTCCGGCTAATTGCCCGAAATATGGCTCAAATGAATGGACAATAAAAGAAGGAATGCGTGAAGGTATGACGGCGGGTAACTGTCGAACCGGCGATATGGTCAGAGCCGAACTTATATATACTGTTTTAAATGTACACACACTCTTGTAGTAGGATAAACATGTTTGTTTTTAAATTAATTAAAATATAACTTAGCTATATTACAAAAGGAGATAAAGTGTTATAGGCCTATTCTAGATGTTTATACATGTAGATTAATTTAATTTAAAGGTATTTCAGGACTATTTCTAAGTAATTAAAACATTGAACAGAAGTAGTCCTGAACTGAAATACCTTTTAAATTAAAGTATGTCACTTTAATTTATAAGGTATTTTATTTTAAATTAAAAACTACATTTTTATTATATGTAAGTTAATGCCTACTTTTCACATAGAATAGAGGTTAAACCTCTAACAAGCAAACGTTAAATTGCTTTAGCTTATTTATATTACTGAAAATAATCTTGCAAAAGAATCGCTTTAGCAAGATTGAAATCGTAGTAATAAATACGTCTAATTTCTTAATGATGGTAAAAACTACTAATCTACGGGTACTGATGCCTTCATAAATCCCATCGCAGAAATCAATAAATAATGGATATTTTTTGTACCCGATATCTTATCGGGATAATCAGCGTCCTGAATCAGGACTGGAACAAGGATGTTCACTGGAAAGTCAATTGTGATACTTTTTAAAAGCTATCGAATCAAATTCTCTGTCGGTCCATTGTTGGTTCCTATTATTGTTATTTTCAATAAGTCAACGAGTTTTAAACTTTTGCAAAAAAACAATATGCTGAAATTATGAACTGGTTTACGCGAGTTAGTTTAATAAAATTCATGGACCGCGGGCCTGCGGTTGAACTACCTTGTTATATAATAACATGACATCTTTGGGTCCCCGTAACAAACCCGATAATGTTCTTCTTTGCTTCAAATTTCTAAATAAATAAATAAATTCTCCAGACTGACACACCAATTCCCTAGTTCCAAACTAAGCTTATGCTTGTGCTATGGATACTAGGTGAACGGATAGACATACTTAAATACGTTTATATACATCCATGACTCAAGTACAAATGTCCATGTTCATCACACAAAACTTTTGCCCCTAGCGGGATTCGAACCCGCGAGCCTCGGTTTCGTGGTCAGGGTCTCTGACCATTCAACTAACGGGCCTGTCTAAATTAAAATTATATAAATTAAGTAAATTTGGTCTTCTGCGCTGATGAAGTCACTGTTTTTATATTTTAAGAATTTGAGCCTTTTCATACCAAATCATATAGTATTGATGAAGAGCGTGAAGCTCTCAGTTTGCATTTAAACTATAATTTACAGGTTAGGGGATACATTTTGAAACCTGCACGAAAGTTAAATTCGCTGTAAAACTACGTGAAGAAAGACCTAATTGTGCAGCCAACTAGTACAATTCTATTCTAATCCAAGCACCACCGGTTTAGTGGCAGAAAGTCCAGCCGGGAACGGAACCTGCGCCCGCGCACGGCGCCTCTCGCACAAACACGTGCGGGTGGTCGCCACCCAACGCGCCGTGCGCGCGCGCACACAGGACGAGGTGTGGAGACTGTGCGGTTTAATACCTTTTTACTGGTAGCATAGGTGAATTATAGTATATTTGCCATGACCCATGTTCGTCTGGGACTTAAAAAGAATGTGCTTATGTTCACTGCTGAGCATGTCGTAAAAGGCGACTTATGGTATCGGATGTTGATATGTGATTGTGGCGATGAGCTAGCCAATTATCACTACTTTTTCAGTTTTCCGTCTAACCCAACCCCATTTTCTTTCGGTCTTCTTCTTGATCCTTAGACCCTGCTACTACTACCCTACTCCTTCGGAATTACGGGATATTTAATAGAGGTGCAGTAATGCTAAACGGCGATAAGTATAATAAAGAAACTTGTAAGGAGTCGGCTCTTATCTTGGTTTCTACACAATACCTTTGTTCTTTTTAGTTTTATTAATTTAAGTACTTTTTTATGCCACTACCTTGACTCTGCCTACCCGTCCGGGGATTATGGGCGTGATGTTATGTATTTATGTATGTACCCTGAAAATGTGGGAAATATCGCGAGAAGAGAACTCCAAGAAGTATAAATATATAACCATGATTAATACTGATTATTTTAAAACGATTAAATACTTTTATAAGGATTAAATTGTGGCAACGATTAAATGGTGCGCGTTGATGTCTTTTAAGAGGTCTTTAAAAAAAAATAATGAACAGCTTATTGTCCTGGAGTTTTTTTTTTTGGAAAATTCGGTTTTAGCCGAAAAATATTGCAACCTATCCATTTTTCAACGAAGTCAGATTGAGTTATTTGGCACACTTGTAGATCAGTTTGATGACAACGTAATGTTATGGTGCCATCAAGCTGGTCTGATGATGAAGATGGAAGATGACATATTCATATCTATAATTTCTTAGTATAGTTTCTAGAAGTTCAATTGTAACTTCAAACCATTGATTCTTTATGCGTACTAAGCCCTTCCAACCACCTTTGGCCATAAATATATTGAGCTGGGTTACAAGTAGCTAGCTCGTTACCTACCTATCACAACACCCAATACACCATTAGTCGCCTTTTACGACATGCTAGGCAAGGAACACAGTTGGCACGTCCTTTCAAGTCCCAAACCAACATAGGACAATTTAATCATATAAAAATTTGTCTTCCAGAGACTACTCCATCGCTTTCCTGTAATCCAGTCGTATGCTCATGTCACCAAAACATTTCAAGCTTGACTTGCTTGATGCCACATCTCTTACGCTGCACACCCATCATTATGCACCTAAACCTCTTAACAATACAGCTCAAAATCGCACATCTAATCACCTTTTTTACTTTTTCTCGACGCACTCAATCAATAATGGACTTTATTAAAATGACATTGCAGTCCGATTTTCATTGAAACTGCTAATACAGGATTAGCCCAAGAATCTGTACTGTTTAATACCGTAACTGAAAATTGTGCTCTATTTTTACGTGATAAGGTTTATTTTTGTTGTTTTTCAATTATTCTATTTTCGAGATTACGGTTGTGTGAACTAATTGAGTCGTCTTCCGTTTAAATGTCGTCTTTTTGTCTGTCTGTCTGTCTATAGATAGGGTTTAGTGTTTAATGATTGTTTTTTCTTTTTTTTTTAGATTGATATCATCTGTAGTTATAATGTCATGTTTAAAAGGGTTTTTAATTAATAAGATGGCGGGCTGATGTTGCAATCTTGTAATAAGTGGTCTTTGCAGTAGTGTAATTAAACGGGACGAATGGGCAATATGATGTAATTAGTTAGAAATATTTGATTACATTGTATTTCTCTCTTATTTAAATTTTATTGTCTTTGTATATTTACATTGCTATGGTTTTTACAATAAATGCGGCATTTATGGTCTTTTTAGAATGTAATTCAATTTCTTTGTTATTATCTGGAAGCACGATAGTGCGCCCGCCGAGTTGAGGCTTGTCGCGTACAGTACTGTACAAACAGGATATTTTTAAACGTTACTTTAATTTCGTTGTTTTTTAAATGAGGCTTGGACTTTTAATTGTTTACATTATTCATTAAGCATCTATGTAAATTAAACAGTTATTATTAAATTTATCTCACGTATTAATTTTATCTCACGCAACATGGTAAAGCAACAACAGAAAGAAAAGAGTACTGTTACTTATCCCATGTCCTTTTTTGTACCTCAGACAACGTGTATAAAAATTTCATTTAACTAACTAACTAAACTTCACGCCACTTCCCTAGCGGGGTAAATTTCATTTAAATTTGTTTATAGTAGTTAAGGTGTAAACTTTTTGCGCCGTACAACGAAATAAAATTCCACAGATACATAAACAAAAAAAAACATTAATAGCTGTCAAATGAGAACCCTATAAAGAGATTAGGACCTCAATTCAAAGGACCCTTTTTTAACCAGATTATAAAAAACGTTGAATTCACTTTTGCTAATTCACAAATTAATTACCAAAACGTGATATGACAACGTGTGGTGGTTTTAAAACGCTAAGCTAAAATAATATCTGCAAAAGTGGCTTGAGACGGAAATGAAAAAAAATATGAATAGATGAAAAAAGACATCGTTTTTTTTCAAACTTCCTATTTTAACTAACTAACTAGACTTCACGCCACTTCCCTAACGGGGTAGGCAGAGAGAACCGAACGTCCTATGGCACGATCCTTACACACCCTACTCGCATCTTCAACATTTATGATCCTTTTCATACAAACTCTACGGTTTTTATGACTCCTAACATCACCTTCTGTTAATACACGACCAATCTGGTCGTGGTAGGTGAGCCTGGGCCTTCCGGGCTCCCACATCCTTCCACTTTCGCATTGTGTATCTGTTTAGTCAATCTTTCGTCATCCATTCTTACCACATGTCCGAACATGTTTTTATTTTAATCATTAATAATTTGGCTAAAAGTTTTCAAATCTTAGTACGTACAAGGGTTCGCCTACACAATCACATACCCACTACTCCATATACCATTAATCGCCTTTTACGACATGCTAGGCAAGAACCACAGTTGACACATTCTTTTTAAGTCCCAGACCAACATCGGACAAAAAAAGTAAATTAAAAAATTACAATGCAGCACCTATGCAATTCGACATACGCCTCAAATGCGATTTAGTCAAAAAACACAAAACTCCGTAGAGATATTATACCGTTTCTCAGATTGAATCATCAAATTAATGTTAATGGTCGAGTCGAATCGCAGATCAATTTGATCGAATCCAGGGTTGATCCTGTAGGTTCAGATGTTTGATACCGTTTATTTATTAGCTAGTAACCACGGACTAGTAAAAAAAGAAGGACTCCGCGCCACTAACTAGACGTTGAAGCTTCTCAGGTGCTCCAACTTGGCACGCAACTTACGTCACACATTGACATAATAAGCGCTCTGAATGACAGATATCCGATATGGTATCCGCATGTATCTCACTCACACATGCATAAATGTGGCTTCACGCTACTCGAGTCCTTCTTTTTTACTACATAGTCCGTGCTAGTAAGATATCTTTTGACAGGCCTGTTGGTCGAGTGGTCAGAGACCGTGGCCACGTTACTGAGGGTCGCGGGTTCGAATCCCGCTAGGGGCAAATATTTCGTGTGATGAACATGGATATTTGTACTCGAGTCATTGTATATAAATATTGATGTATATAAACGTACTTAAGTATGTCTATCTGTTCACCTAGTATCCATAGCACAAGCTTAAAAGCTTAGTTTGGAACTAGGGAATTCGTGTGTCATTCTGGAGAATTTATTTTAAATATGGCTATTTATTTTATATGTGGCTCGCCTCATAGAATAGCCTATAAACTTCTTAGATAAAACTTCTTTTTCAGGGTTTTCAATAGTGAAAACAGTGTTGCAGTAATTATTTTTAATTTATCTGTATATGTGAGATTTCGTATTTTTTCAAAGAGTTCAAACTTTACGCATGCCAAATGTAATAGGAATAATTATCAATTATTATTCCAATGTGACGAGAAAGTAATTATTTAAAGTGTGAAGATGCAACATACAGACACACTAACAAACAGAATTACTGACGATTAATAACAATAGTAAGGATTTCCCAACTAAAAAAGTAACTGTTTTAGATTTAATTTCTAAAGCAAGATTACTAGTAAAATATATTGCAAACACCTAACAGTTCACATAGTATGTAAAAAAATCAGTTTATTTCTTACTCCTTTCGTCTACTGCCAACCCTATAGTCTATGGGTAACCATCGAGAATCGAAGAACGGAGCTGTTAGTCATCTAATCAACTTTGTAGCATCACTACCGCCCACGGGTTCGCTCGCGATACTGACGTTAATTGCGTATTGTTTAATTGATTATAATTGAAACTTCTCGGCAGACATTCCTGTCATTATAGACGGAGACTGTTATACAAAGGTTGGCTGTCTTTATTGAATACAAACAGTATCCCATGGCTTTGTCTACATCGATGTATAGTTAAAAGTATATCTCTAACACGGGCTATCCATTGTTTTAGTGTTCATCTTGTTGGTTGTCCTAATAAATAAATAAATAAATAAATAACTAACTAACTAAACTTCACGCCACTTCCCTAGCGGGGAAATAAATAAATAAATGTCATAAAATTTTAAGATCCTGAATTTGACGTAATTAAAAGTAATTTTTACCGTTTCATTAAATAAGTTAAAATATAATGTGCATTTGTGCACTAAAAAATATAAAATTAATAAAGAATATATGGAAAATTACGAAGGTATCTAATATAAGTTATTTTAATTTCACTGTTTAATTAATATTTAAAAGGTACGACGATTTAAAAATTAAAAACATAGTTAAATATATTTTTCTAGGCAAGGCAGTCAATAAGATACTTAATAAATAAATACCCATCAAAAAACATTCAGAACCATTGCAAAATGTACATACCTATTGCAAATTAAAAAAAAATCAATAAAATGTCTGATCCTGACCTGACTATTTTTTTTTAAATAATAAAAAACCTCTTAGATTTAATTTATTAACACAGCTACTGAAATACATTTTAACAAGCCCCCGTTCCATAAAAGGCACAAGCTCCCCATCTGTTCCATTTTACGCAAACACCGAATGTTTGTTTTGACAACTTTTTTCCAACGAACCCACTTGACCATAGACAACGCAACCAAAAAGTTAACACGTTCGACAGAAAAAAGCAAGTAAAAAAACCTTTTTAATCCGAATAAATCCTCTTTTGCTACTCTAAGCGGCCTGTGAGTCACTATACCACCCAGTAAGATGAAAACCTGCCGTCTCACTCTGTCGTATAGCGCCGTCTCTATCTGGCGCGTTTTTTTACCTCCATTGAAGAGTGTGCTGTCAAAATAAGGATTATAAAAGCATTTGAATGAGGTTATGCAAGAGTGTGTATTTTTTTTTAATATTGCGCAAAGGAATGTAAGGTTTTAAGTATTAAGGGATACTTTGTGAATAGTTTTAGTGGTTTGAAGGAAGGCATAATGGGAGGAGCCTATGTCAGCAGTGAACGTGATAGGTGGACTGTGTATCCGTTGTAGGTTAGAATAGGATTAGTAATGCTTACTAATAATAGTAAAAATGCGAAAGTAAGTCTGTTTGTCTGTCTGTCACGTTTTGACACCTAAACTACTTAACCGATTGTGATCAAATTGGGTAGGCAAATAATTGGAACCTTAAGAAAGGATATAGGAAATATTGGAAAAGTTTATATATTTCACTTACATTGCACAAAGGCTAGTTAGTCATTCGCCTTCTGTTTTCTTTCCTTTTTCTAAACAGATCGCCTCTTTTTATTCTTATTTGTTTTAATATTTTACTATTATTATATTTTTTAACATTATTTAATGTTGTCTGATATAATTATGTATGTTGTTCTGGAACTTAAAAATAATGTTCCTTGCCTAGCATGTCGAAAAAGGCGACTTATTGTATATCGGGGGTCTGTGATTGTGTGGGCGACGAGCTAGCCACTTATCACTACAAATTCAAAATTTTCCATCTAAGCCAGCCTAGTTTTATTTTTGGCTGAATTCGGTTAATGAGGCCTGCTGCCTCTTTGAGTCTGCCTACCCCTTCGGGGTTTATAGGCGTAATGCTGTGTGTGTTTGTATGATTAGTTGGAAAAAAAATACCTAAGACGTTCAACATCAACCATTATCCTGGTCCGGGATTGAACCCTCTACCCGTCTGCAAACTCTGAACCACTACAACCAATGATATTAAGTTTTCAGTGAGTGCATAACATCATCCCCGACACAAAAAACCTCCAGCCTCTTGTGAGTGATGACTTAATTTTTAGGACCACCGAGCTATGGAACCGGACACTGTACACCCGCAGGAGAGAGGGAATCGTGTAGAGGAATGTTGGAATGTTCCAATGTTTCACATTCCAGATGCGTCATGCTTTAGCTTTACAGCGTGGAAGAACTGTAGTAAGAATTTGGGATATCCGAAAATCTGAAATACATTTCCGGAACAAGATAACAGAACAAAAGACAGATGACAGAACTTGAAATTTTCTTAGTAATTCTATTTAAAAATAAATTACTGCAGAAAGCGGTTAAAAAGTATTAGTATGTATTACCAGAAACACAATAAAGTTCCAATAAATACTACTAAATTTGGTCAGAGGGTCTGTCTAAATCAGAACACCTACTCTATCTATCTGTCTAGAGGAGACAGATAAATAGAATATAACAATAAATGTACAAAACTCTCGTTTTTAAATTTTTTTCATTTAATTCTTTCAGTTGTGTAATTAAAATATAAAAAGCAACAAACAAACAACATCCACACTTACAGCATTAGCCACAATGATGTACGAATGCGCAGTGCCACTAATTCCACTATGCCCTGCGCCTGTACAGTCCTGACATTTGATACCGTGATATATTAGTTCTCCGCACGATCTACGACGGCGATACGACGATATTCCACGCTTCTCTAATATTAATAGCACAAATGACACTAACGAATTAACTGGCCGATGATAAATTTGATTTAAGAAATGATGGATTTAAAATATTTGATAGTACCAATCATATGTCCATGGAACTATTGGGAATAGTTCTATTGATAGAAGTCTCAATAGTTCTATTATAAAATAAATAAATATCTAAGTCCCATGTTGGTCTGGGACTTAAAAAGAATGTGCCAACTGTTTTCCTTGCCTAGCATGTCGTAAAGGGCGACTAATGGTTTATCGGGTTTTTTGTAAGTGACGAGCTAGCCACTTGTTACTACCTTTTCACAATTTTCCATCTAACCCAGTCCAGTTTTTTTTTTGGCTGAATGTGGTTTGCTGCCCCTTCGAGTCAGTCTACCCCTTCGGGGATTACGGGCGTGATGTTATATAGATAATATCTAAGTTTAAACTTATTCCCTAACTCAAAATTATGCAAAATCAATTATCCTCACTAAATTACCATTTAAACTAGTACACTAGTTGATCCCAAGGATACTACAAGAAAAATAATGACTTTACCTAATAAGTCTGCAATGCTTTAATATTTACCAAAAAAATATTTGTCACCAGCGGGACTAGAATCCACAGCCCTGAAGTTCAAAACCAGTGTCTTTAACTACTAAATTAAGTGACATGTAACTGTACATAAACGCATCACTCACTGAAAAAAAATGAGAGAGAATGTCCCATTAGTTCAATTGCTTATCTATTTAATGGGACTATTAAGAATTGTATCATAATTCTCAAGATGTTCTCTCAAGTGGTTCAGTTAACGACGGTGAGCTTATGAAAGCTTCCGGGTTTCCACTTAACGAGCTTTCTAAATCACGGAGATGTTTCAAATAGTTTGTTCCGATCACCTATCCTTGTTTAGATACTGGCAAATGATGCTTGACTTTTGTAATCTTAGTTGAAAATAAAACAATGCGAAAAAAAAATCTATTGAAAGAACTTATCGTATTATTTATTCTTTTTTCAAATAATGTATATTGCAACACCCTATCAGGGTCTATGTAACTGCATTACAAATACCGTGAATAGATTTGATAAATGTGCAATTATAAATAAATAAATATCTCACCTTATAAAAAGTCCATAAAATGTGTCTTAAAAATAAATGTTTATTTTGGATAGAAAATATGCTATAAAATATAGAATAAATAAATAATTTTCAGAGCCTCGAAATATGGACCATTTGAGTCACGAATTGTCGAACGAAGCCACGGCTACAACTAGTCAGTAATGCAATCTCCGAAGCTTACAAAACCTCATCATCAGCTTCCTAGCGTTATGACCCGTGTTCAGACGGGGTCCAATTAGACCATGATCGAGGATTTTGCGAGTCTGGTAATTACATTGAAGCGATTGCCGGTCTGACCTTCGTAACCCTAAGATAGGGGAACCAGACAATTTTAGGATCATGGTTGCAAATCCAAAGTTGTTTGAATTTGCAAATTTCATCACGATGTTTTCCCTCACCGTCGAGCTAGTGGTATAAATACGTATATACATTTGAAAAATCCAGAGGTACGTACGTGCCCGGGTTTGAACCCGCACTCCTCGGTTAAGAGGCGCGTGTCCTTACCATTGAGCTACCACCGCCATTAAGCTGAAACTTATAAAACCACATTCAGCCAAAATTAAAACTGAGTAGGGTTAGATGGAAAAATGTGAAATGGTAGTGACAAGTGGCTAGCTTGTCGCCTACACAATCACAAACCACCCAACACATCATTAGTCGCCTTTTACGGCAAGCTAGGCAAGGAACATTCATATTCAATGCAGAAATATTTCTCATATTAGAAAGACCACAAAAAAGATCCCACCAGAATCAATTAACCCCATCCTTGCTTATCTCAAACGCGCTCGGCCGCCATTCTGACATTAATTTGACAGCTGTCAAAACAGCATTTAGCCGTGACGGATGACGCCGATAATGTTTGCTTATGGCTAGTGGTCTATGGACACTTTTTTTAATAGCTTTTTGGAATGGCTTCCGATGCTTTTTTGTGGGAATATTGGAGATGTGATACGTTTTATAAATATGTACTTAAAGTTAATTATAGGTAAATAATCTTTTGTTTAGCTAACTAACTTACTACTTACTAAACTTCACGCCACTTCCCTAGCGGAAATCTTTTGTTTATTTGTAAGTAATCTCGAAATAAGTTAAAAGAACCCTTAGAAACAGTCGCGTAGCGTGGTAACGTTCAGTTAATTATGAATGCCTTAACATGAAATCTGTTTCAAGATTATCTGGAACTAGCGTCTGGTTCAAAAAAATCCAGAAAAGGGAAGATGTTATAAATTGATAAATATCAGGCAACACATATCAGAAGCATTGACTGACCCGTAGTTTGTGTGGTGAGAGACCCTGGTCACGAAACCAAGGGTCGCGGGTTCGAATCCCGCTAGGGGTAAATATTTCGTGTGATGAACATAAACAAGCATAAGCTTAATTTGGGAAATGGTGTGTTAGTCTGGGGGTTTATTTATTTATTATTTATTTGTGCTAAGGAAATCAGAATCAACTATAATAAATTTAACGAAAAGGCATTCAAACACGCACTGTCGGAACGATTGCACCAACAGGCCTGCGATAACACAGTTCACATATCACTTTTATGACCACTTTGGACAAGCATCATAAAAGACCACAAATCCAGACTTTCTCTACAACACGTTGTCAACAGGCTATTACCGACTAATTCACAACATTGTTCCACACCCACAACTCGAATCACTCCCAACGGCCACCTAAAAACAGCCACAAAGCCATCAATGAAGGCGAAAGTGGAAAAAGAAAAAATACGCGCACCAAAGATAGCCCGCGTGTGTGGTCCGCGGTTATTAAATTTTATTAATCCAAATCATTTTTTAGTCTGTGCTTAATGGCGGCGTATTTATTATGTGGCCCGTTTGGCGCGTAAATCACGCGCTGTCAGAGTGACAGCGAATTTGGCGCCAACTGCAGCTGTCAATGTGTGAGATTCACACGGGAGCAGGGTTGACGAAACAATGTAATTTAGCAATAATTAATACACGTTTTACTAATTTATATTATTATTACATACATACATAACATCACGCCCATAATCTCCGAAGGGGTAGGCAGGGTCAAAGGGGAAGCATGCCCCTTCAACCATATTCAGCCAAAAATAAAATCGGGCTGGGTTAGATGGAAATATATTATTATAAATATATTAATATGACGTAAATAGATTTGTTATCAAACTGAAAAAATATTAATATTACCATGGATAAATATAATCATGCGTTAATGTTAAATTGTGAGGGGTGGTAGCTCAATGGTAAGGACACGCGTCTCTTAACCGAAGAGTGCGGGTTCAAACCCGGGCACGTACGTACCTCTGGATTTTTCAAATGTATATACGTATTAATACCACTAGCTAGACGGTGAGGGAAAACATCGTGACGAAACCTGCAAATACAAACAACTATGGGTTTGTAACCATGATCCAAAAATTGTCTGGTTTCCCTATATTAGGGTTACGAAGGTCAGATCGGCAGTCGCTTCAATGTAATTACCAGACTCGCTAAATCCTGGATCATGGTCTAAGCGGACCCCGTCTAAGCACGGGACATAACGCTAGGAAGATGATGATACTTTAAAACTCTACAAATCATCCAAATAACTATGTATCGTCAGTTGGCAGTAGCTTCTGTGTAACTATGTAACCAGACACACTAAATTAAGGATCATGATCCAAGAGGTAATTGAAATATAACACCACGAAAACGATACAAACAGACAAACATACCATCACGCTCACAATTCTCGAAGAGATTGGCAAAGTTCCAGGAGCAATACGCTCCTTAGTTAGTCAAAGGTATGATTCTATTCAGTATGTCTGTAGGACGGCAACCCTAATTTAATATCCCTAATTTCAGAAGCCGCGCGATTAGCCCAGATGACGTGTTTATGTTCGCCGCAGCGCACAGTGCACCGGGATGCACTTCTCTGATCACGGTGATAATTGATTCAGTGTTGCCATAATCAGATCCGGTTGTAAATTTTCTGTTTAATTTAATATTGTGTGCCTGGTTTTTAAACGATCCCTCGGTTCGTTTTTCAAATAAATACTTCGTTATTCATTCGTCAAATTTTAAGTCATAAGTTAGTGTGGGAATTTAAAAATGTGCCATCTGTGTTCCTTGCGTAGCATGTCGTAAAAGGCGACCAATAGGATATCGGGTTTTGCGTATGCGATTGTGTAGGCGACGAGCTAGCCACTTGTTACTACTTTTTCACAATTTTCCATCTAACCCAGACCAGTTTTATTTTTACCTGAAAGTGGTTAAAGCTACCTGTCCCATTGACTCTGCTCTGAATTTAAGATTTAATCTTTAATATTAAACATATAATTGTTCCACAAAGTCACTTTCAATGTTACATCAAACCAACTGGGGGCAAAAACTTATTCGAATTAGACCATGATTAATTAAAAATGTCCCCACCGACTACCCAATTAACTTTTTAATTAGGCTCAGGCATTTCGCTTAGGAGCGGAAAAAGCGTTGACAAATGATTGTTGGGTAGGTATTTTTTGTGTCAATTTTACACGGTACAACGTTGTCTTAACTTGACAGTGTGAGGTACAGAAGGGCGTTTGTATTTGATGCCTACTCGTTGACGATAAACAACAGTATTTAAATATTATCTATAGCAATTCTTGTCTTTGGTTTGTCAAGGTTATTTACTTATAATCGTTGTCTATTTCGTTTGACTCTATGGTTGTAGAATTGATATAATTATAATCGTACTAATATTATAAATGCGAAAGTTTGTATGTATGGATGGATGTTTGTTACTCTTTCACAAAAAACTACTGAATGGATTTTTGAACTCTGAACTTTAGAATAATATAGCTCATACACCCGAATAACATATAGGCTATGTTTCATTGACCACGCGAGCGAAGCCGCGGCCAGAAGCTAGTTATTAATAAGCCTAAGCCAATGACATACATCTTAAACCCCTAAGGGTTTGAGGCAAGCCTAAGGAATAGAATTGTTTCAAATCTATGGCCATAGACAAAGCAAATAGGTTTAAAGATCTTTATTCTCATACGAAATTACATTTCATTTACAATGAGATATAAATTCAACTTAATAAAAAAAAAAATTAATGATTGGCCGGAACTCGACTCTAAATACAATTTTAGCTTATTTATAAACATATTTACGCTTTCACACTCTTTTATGGTGTTGTAGCTTATTGAATAGCTGTGCTCCCCCAAATCGGAACTAAAAACATTAAAATTACCAAGAAGATGGAAAAGAAAGAGAGGGATTCGTCGTGACAAGAATCAAATAGTCGTCTTTAGTTAGTTCTACTCTTAATAAAGAAATATTTTACTAACTAAAAACTAACTAAACTTCACGCCACTTCCCTAGCGGGGTAGGCAGAGAGAACCAAACGCCATATGGCACGATCCTTACACACCTCACTCGCCTCTTCAACATTCATAATCCTTTTCATACAAGCTCTACGGTTTTTATGACTCCTAACATCACCTTCTTTTAATAAATAATTTACTCAACAAAAATATTCGCTGATTATAACTTTATCTATGATCCTTCTGTTAGTCTATGCGCGAGTTGCATTAAGTGATGGATAAAACTTAATAGCACAATTAATATAAGTCACCGTTAGATAAATCTCTATAAAGTAGCTACTTTATGTCAGTTTGTTTATCTATGAATTCTGATGACCTCTTGAGAATGAGATAAGATGAGCATTTTGAGCTCTTCTCTCGAATCGAATTTCACATGATAATAAGTGACGATTTGACTAAAATGGCGCCAGTTTTTCTTTGCCATGCTGAGAAAAAAAATTGAGCATTTAGTTTTTATTAGCTGTGCCAGCGGTGTCACCCGCGTTTATGGTTAATATTATAAAGACTATTTCCGTCATACATGATTTCTATGTAACTTTAACCATTAAGGCTGCACACGCGACGGAAGCTTAAAAAATGGAGTAACTTCTCCCGTTTTCCCAACATTACCCTTCACTACTCTGCTCCTATTGATTGTAGCGTGATGAAAAGTATACTATAACCTGCCCAATAGTATGAAGAATAATTGTACCATTTTTCGTTAAAATCCGTCGAGTAGTTTTTGTTTCTATAAGGAACATACAGACAGACAGACAGACAGACAGACAAAAATTGTACATCAGTACCGATCATTAATCACCCCCTGATAGTTATTTTGAAAATATATTACATGTACAGAATTGACCTCTCTACAGATTTATTATCTATATTAATAATTTCGTGCAGGGGTACGGTAGACTCGATCGAAACCTTATATGAATAACAAAACATAAAAAAATATTGATTTTGAGTCGACAACATATATCCGCAAAATTCGGTTTGTCGAGTATTTTGTTAAATTCTAATGGTGCTGACAGACAAATCGCAGTCGCCATATTCATAAACGTCACTCACACCGGATGACATCTTGAGTACATACGTTCCGTTTCAGCTATTAACGTACTCTGGTTAAGTGTTTTTTTCTTAAAACCTGAGATTGGCCAATTGCCATAACATTAAATAAATATAAATAAAATACTGTCCTTAACCTTAAAAGTTTAAGTTGAAGTTCTTTTCGAATGTTATTTTACATATTTCAGTATCCATTTAGTTTTGTATAGTAAATATATATCATAATAACTAAATGGATATCATGCCGAAAATCGTAAGTATTTCATAAAATGAATGTCTTCCATCATTTTTTTGTTTGATGATACCTACATCTTTTGTTAACAGCTGAATCTTCTGGCATTTGGTAAACATTGCCACAATGTGGAAAATGGATGCAGCGACGAGCTCTTCGTAAAGATAGTGCGTAGTGATGGTGTTTTAGTAGGTAGATAGCTAGGTTAGTAGGTTGTGTTATTAAGTAAATTTTGTTCTAAGTTTTCTTTTTATGGTGTGAATTGTAAGAATTTCTGCATTCAAATAAAATATGCACTTATCTACTTCCAGCGGCATGCAATTTTCAAATGCAATTGTGCAGACGATATATAGAATGCGAAAACATTATACTCGATAAGCGGTTCAATATTTTTTCTCTTAGACCCGACAAAAATTATTATAGTTAGATAATTTAATGTGGATAACGAAGGGTTGAAGCTAATCGAAGAGTCACTGGTGACTGATGATGTCTCTTTGGACAAAGGGGTCAAAAGAACAAGTTGACGCAGCTCTAAGAATCACTGCTGACTGATGTTTCTTTAGAAGAAGAGGAGAAAGAGAACATAGTAAATGGTTGTCAGACTACAGAAGAAGCGTAAATATTCAAGCAGATTTAGTACAAAACATCAACTCCCTAGGACTAACTACATCTATTTAGCGCTTTTAAATAACACTATTCAAGTGTCAGCACATTCAGTTAGTTCTATGATTTTTTATAAATATGTTAAATGTCAAGCACTTAATTTTTTAGATGAAAAAAATTATAAATTATTTTAAAAATTTTTGTCATAATAGGACGGTGTATATAGACAACAAATCGAAGTCAGGGCAATCTTCCGACAAAATCGGTCTATTGTTATCTTATCCTGTGTTTACCCATGGCCAGCTCTATGTTGCCTTTCGATGATGTAAAAATCCAAATTATCAATACCACTTAACAAGGCTTGAAAGGTGTTAAATATTTAACGAAAAATGTTGTATATAGAAACATTTTATGTTAATCAACCTGTGAAAATCTATACTTATAATAAATCTGTAGAGAGGTCAATTCTGTACATGAAATATATTTTCAAAATAACTATCAGGGGGTGATTAGTGATCGATACTGATGCCAAAAATGCAATCAGTAAAATTTTTGTCTGTCTGTCTGTCTGTCTGTATGTTCCTTATAGAAACAAAAACTACTCGACGGATTTTAACGAAACTTGGTACAATTATTCTTCATACTCCTGGGCAGGTTATAGTACACTTTTCATCACGCTACAATCAATAGGAGCAGAGTAGTGAAGGCAAATGTTGGGAAAACGGGAGAAGTTACTCCATTTTTTAAGCTTCCGTCGCGTGTGCAGCCTTAATGGTTAAAGTTACATAGAAATCATGTATGACGGAAATAGCCTTTTTAATATTGACCATAAACGCGGGTGACACCGCTGGCACCTGGCTGGTTGAAGAGGCGAGTAAGGTGTGTAAGGATCGTGCCATATGGCGTTCGTTTCTCTCTGCCTACCTCGCTAGGTAAGTGGCGTGAAGTTTAGTTTAGAGAATATTTATGATTATGTCATAATAAGTACCTTTGCCAACTTCTCGGGTGAGTGAGTACTCATTGAAAAATTGCAATGGTTTTACTTGGCTTCTCAACATCATTATTGATTTAGCCAGTTTGTTTACCAAAGAGAAAAGATCTTTTTTTTTCAATAATAGTAAGTAATAAACCAAACCTACCTACCAAAGTTAAGAAAAAGACTGAGTGCTTAAAACAGAGAGGTTTACAGGAAATAAACCATAAAAGCTTTGTTTTGTTAATTTATTTTGAAACTTGATTTAAAATTAAAATTATATTTATTAAACACAATGAACGATGCTATACGAATCTATGCCTTGCTTTGCCTATAATATTCCTTGAGAACCGATAACTACAGAAATATCTACCTACATGTGTATTATCACATTTTACCCGAGCGAAGCCGGGTTTTCATCTAGTAAGTATATAGATTATGGAAAGAGTGGGAGTTAAAAATTGTATAAATTGAAGGAAAAATATCCATCAATTACTTTTATTTTATATATAGCATATACTATATACGTACATAGTACTATACCAGTATTAATACTATAGTACATATTATACGACTCCGCCTGCATTAAATATGGTCGTCTACCCTCCATCTTGCGTCCCGTGTGTTCTTGCTCTATTTCCAGGATAAAAAGTAATCTTTGTCCTTCATTATCATCCTCTTGCCCTTTTCCCAGTTCATCTGGGGTCGGCGCAGCATGTCTTCTTCTTCCATACGTCCCGGTCAGCCGTAATCTTTGTCCTTAATCGGTATTATAACTTTTGGTGTACCAAATCCATTCTTTACTTACTTACCTACTAATATATTACTGGCTCGATGGCTCTGAGCAAACATTCCTGTGATAAAGCTGAAGAGTTTGTTTGTTTGGTTAAATGCGCTAATCTCAGGAACTACAGAACGTCCGAATTGAAAGATATTTTTGTGGTGCTCATTTATCGAGGAAGGCTATAGGCTATATAAAATTAACCATAAACTCGGGTAAAACCGAGCACAGCTAGTTCAATCATAAGTTAAATGATTTAAATGCGAAAGCATTTCAGAGTGACTTTCGAATTCGCAATATTAGCAAGAATATAGGTATTGAAGCTTCGTAGCGAGCTATGAAACTAGACTATAACACCTAAAGATGCTAAACCTAGCTATTATTGTACATAGCATTAGTTTAACAGTAAAATATGGTAGTGATATAAATTTTATGATCTCGCAAAATGCGTGTATCGTGCGTGGGAGCTCGTGGGTTTGATTCGTTTCGATGAGACTGTACAGGGTGGTACGTCTCAAGTCCCCCGTTTGATGTACCATTAATATTAACACCAAATATCCCTATGTCTCATTAACCTCCTAATTTTGAAAAGGCTAGTTGACTAAAATATTTTTCCGATCGTAAGTTAGATTATCAAAAAAATATTGATTTCGTATTTTTTCGCTTTATAAAATACTCGAAAAATTGCAAAGATACAGCGCTTCAAACACAGGACGACGTTTTGTGGCTTTAAAGATCTGGAGTGGGGTGCTTTTACAGCACTAGTTCCAATTTTAATAGTCCATCAGATATGTAGAGATTACAAAAAAATATTTCCATCCATCTCAGCCCACTGTCCTATGTTGGTCTGGGACTTTAAAAGAATATGCCAACTGTGGTTCTTGCCTAGCATGTCGTAAAAGGCGACTAATGATATATCGGGTTTTAGTGTGTGATTGTGTAGGCGAAAGGTTAGCCGCTTGTCACTGCTTTTTCACAATTTTTCATCTAACCCAGCCCGGCTTTATTTTTGGCTAAATATGGTTGAAGGGACCTGCTGCCCCTTTGACTCTGCCTACCCCTTCAGGGATTATGGGCGTGATGTTATGTATGTATGTATGTACAAAAAATAAAGCTCGTATTTTTGCTTTTGTTCAGCAAACCAAAAACGACGAAGATACAGCGCGTTGAAGATGCGCGTGACGTCACTTGTTCTGTAGAATTTTAAGAACAAAAAATAAATAGTAACAATAATGATAAATAAGAATAATAATGAATATCCGATTACATCTCATACATTAGATACTCATATAGTTAGGTTACAGATATCAGTATCAACAGTGGATATCAACACCCAGACACAGAACAAACACAAGTATTCATCTCACGAATGTTTGTCCTGCGTGGGGATCGAACCCACAACTCTTGGCGCATGACGCAGGGTCACAACCGAATGCACCGTCAATGTATTAAAGTATCCTCCTGTATGTGAGAGCATTTGACGTCTATATCTGAACTCCGTGTGGGGTCTATAGAGCCATTCTGCCCACGCGGAGCCTGGCGACAAATTTTACAGCGGACCCTTGGAGCCGTAACTATACTTGTCTTTTTACATAGCCAATGGAGGTGTGAAAACAAAGTTATTAAGGTAACATTAAGTATTAATTGTCTTGGAATAAAATGCCCTATAATGGTCTCGGAGTTAGAAGAATAAATTCCGTCTCTGGATTAAAGGCACATTTATTGACTGGCCCATTGTCGAGTAGTCAGAGACCGGCCACGAAACCAAGGGTCGCAGGTTTGAATCCCGCTGGGGCAAGTGTTTCATGTGATGAACATAGTATAGTACTTGAGTAATGGATGTTTATAAACGTATTTAAGTATGTCTATCCGTTCACCTAGTATCCATAGTACAAGCATAAGCTTAGTTTGGAACTAGGGAATTGGTGTGTCAGTCTGGAGAATTTATTATTTATTATATTGGTTTGAGACTTAAAAGAAGGTAACTTCTTCAATCATTTCTAGTCACATATAAATTAGATTTAGGCTCGCACCTTGTTGACCATAACTCAATGTATGTTCCTGTCTCATGTGTCTGTATTATTTAATGGTCAATAAATGTTTTCTATTCTATTCTATTCTATTCTATTCTATTCTATTTGGGTTGAGTGCAAATGTAGTAACAGGCTACCTCCTACCTTCACAAACACATAGCCAATACCATACACCATTAGCCGTCTTTTACATACATGAAACTTGTTAAAAAGTAGATAATGACAAGTGGCTATGAAACACATTCGCCTTCGAGGATTTCACTCGCCTTTCTAGGCAAGAGGCACAGTCGGCACATTATTAAGTCCCAGACCAACGTAGGAATAATACCTAAAGGTGTTAAAATTTAACTATCATAGAGAATACGAGCTGCAATAGGAATGAGGTTTTACGTACCCTTCCATAAGTAAATGTTTGTTACTAATACAAATAATATCCCACGACATCACATACATTGATCTGACTCCGAGGTAAGTAGCTTAAGCACTTGTGTTACAGATATCAGAAACAACAGTGGTATTACAAATATATATTTAAATATTGGATATTAACACCCAGACACAGAACAACACAAGTATTCATCATACGAATGTTTGTCCTGGGCGAGAATGGAATCCACAACTCTTGGCGCATGGGGCAGGGTCACTACCGAATGCGCCATAAAGCCAGTCCTAAATAAATGTTGCGTAGTGCAGATCGGTAGTCGCTTCAATTGAAGCACCAGACTCGATATACTCTGGATTATGGTCTAAGCCAGGGGTGGTGAACCTTTTTAAACAAATGTGCCAAAGTTTCGAAAATATCAAGATTGTTTCTTTGAGTGCCCGGGGAGTGGTTATTGAGGATGTTATTGTCAATCATTGTTGATAAATTGGTGATCTCAAATAAAATACGTGCCAACCATTTTGTATAACGTGCCACCTATGGCACGCGTACCAATGATTCGCCATCCCTGGTCTAAGCGGATCCTGACCAACCACGGGACATAACGTTAATAGATGATAATTTCATACAAACATAATATGTTTGTATGAAATTATCATCTATTAACGTGATGATATTATCATCACGTCTGCAATCCGCGAAGAGTCAGAAAGCAGAGCCCAAGGAGTACTCAACTCTACTCCTTAGACCACATTCAGCCAAAAGCAATTGACTGAGTTGAGTATATTGATATTGGTATATCGGGTTTCGGGTGTGTGATTGTGTAGGCGACGAGCTAGCCACTTGTCACAACTTTTTCACAATATTCCATCTAACCAAACCCAGTTCTATTTTGGCTAAATGTGGTTAAAGAGGCTTGCTGTCTCTTTCACTCTGCCTACCCCTTCGGGGGTTGCAGTATGTATTAAGTTGAGATTATGGAATATTCTGATGATATCTCAGCGATAAACATTCTCAAATTGCGTATTGGGAGCTCGAAGCTGTCGCGGTGTGCGAGCGAGAGGCGCTGACGTCATATCTTCCGTCTCGCTCGCCGCGTATTGGTTTTGTTGTCGGCGCGTGAGTCGGGCCCACCCAGAATGCGGGTTAGGGTTGACACTCTTAAATGTTTTTATTAAATTAGCAAATTACTTTAATTTTATCATTGACATCATCATCCTCCTAGCGTCCGTGCTTAGACGGGATCCGCTTAGACTATGATCCAGGATTTAGCGAGGCTGGTTATTATATTGAAACGACTGCCGGTCTGACCTTCGTAATCCTTAGGGGAACCAAACAATTGGGATCATGGTATTTTTTTTATCATTTACATATAATCATAATTATGTCCCATTTTTTTATAAAAAAATACATATATGAAACCATTTTTTGGTGATTAAATGATGCAATAATTGGTGGTGGTTGGTTGGCATAATTTAGGCTAATTATGAAATTAACATTAAAACAGCTATTTTGGCAACAGTTTGATATTTAAATCACGTTTTTAAAGTTATGTCCCGTTATATTTCTTTTGGTGATTTTATTTTTGTACAACTTCAACAGGGAAACCCGAAAAATTGGATTAATTATGAAATTTTAATGCACTGAATATGTGCTGATAATTTCCCCCACTGCCGAGCGAGATAATTAATTGAATAATATGTGTTTAATTGAAAAATCTAAACATAAAATTGTATTAAGTTCATTGGTTATAAGTATATTAAAAAACCGGCCAAGTGTGAATCGGACTCGCGCACAAAGGGTTCTGTATAGGGCAAAAGACGGCATTAAAATCACGTTTGTTGTATGGGAACCGCCTTAAATATTTCTTTAATTCTGTTTTTTTTTGTTATAGCGGCAACAGAAACACATCATCTATGAAAATTTTAACTGTCTACCTATTACGGTTCATGAGATACAGACGGACGGACGGACGGACGGACAGCGGAGTCTTAGTAATAGGGTTCTGTTTTACCATGGCCACGAAACCGAGGGTCGTGGGTTCGAATCCCGCTAGGACCAAAATGTTTCGTGTAATGGACATGGACATTTGTACTCGAGTCATGGATGTTTATAAACGTATTTAAGTATGTCTATCCGTTCACCTAGTATCCATAGCACAAGCACAAGCTTAGTTTGGAACTAGGGAATTGGTGTGTCAGTCTGGAGAATTTATTATTTATTATATTGGTTTGAGACTTAAAAGAAGGTAACTTCTTCAATCATTTCTAGTCACATATAAATTAGATTTAGGCTCGCACCTTGTTGACCATAACTCAATGTATGTTCCTGTCTCATGTGTCTGTATTATTTAATGGTCAATAAATGTTTTCTATTCTATTCTATTCTATTCTATTCTATTTGGGTTGAGTGCAAATGTAGTAACAGGCTACCTCCTACCTTCACAAACACATACCCAATACTATACACCATTAGCCGTCTTTTACATACATGAAACTTGTTAAAAAGTAGATAGTGACAAGTGGCTATGAAACACATTCGCCTTCGAGGATTTCATTCGCCTTTCTAGGCAAGAGACACAGTCGGCACATTATTAAGTCCCAGACCAACGTAGGAATAATATCTAAAGATGTTAAAATTTAACTACCATAGAGAATACGATTTTATTTATTTAATATTTATAATTATTGTGTAACGAAATATAAATTTTTCAGTAAGTGTTGCCAGCCCTGTTGAAAGTATAATGGTGGGTACAGTCCTGTTCAGAATTAATTTGTCAAAACACGTCAGGTTAACGTGCGCTAGAAGGCCACTAGATGGATGACACTGCGCAGTGGCTCGCGCGCGCATGGATAGCAGGTTCGTACTCGACTTAGGACGTTAATTTAAACGAAATAGGAAAAGAGGAATATTTTGCGATTAAAGAACTAGTATACCACGTCATCATCTTCCTAGCGTTATGTCCCGTGCTTAGACGGGGTCCGCTTAGACCATGATCCAGGATGTAGCGAGCCTGGTAATTACATTGAAGCGACTGCTGATCTGACCTTCGTAACCCTAAGATAGGGGAACCAGACAATTTTTGGATCATGGTTACAAATTCAAAGTTGTTTGAATTTGCAGGTTTCATCACGATGTTTTCCCTCACCGTCGAGCTAGTGGTATAAATATGTACATAGATTTTTTAAAATCTAGAGGTACATGCCCGGGTTTGAACCCGCACTCCTCGGTTAAGAGGCGCGTGTCCTTAACATTGAGCTACCACCGCTCTTAACTAGTATACCACGTGTTCCGATAAAAAAAAATCACATGCTCGGATTCGAACAGAAATCATTCATATGTAAGATGCATTAATATCCAATTCTTTATTTTTGTCCATTTTTAAAATAACATACATACATATTATACACACATACATAACATCACGCCCGTAATCCCCGAAGGAATAAACAGAGTCAAAGGGGCAGCTAGCACTCTTAACCACATTCAGCCAAAAACAAAACTAGTCTATGCTATATGTCAAACTGTGAAAAAGTAGTGACAAGTGGCTAGCTCGTCGCCTACACAATCACCCACCCAAAACCCGATACACCATAGTCGCTTTACGACATGCTAGGCAAGGAACACAGTTGACACATTCTTTTCAAGTCCCAGACCAACATCATCATCATCATCTTCCTAGCGTTATGTCCCGTGCTTAGACAGGGTCCGCTTAGACCATGATCCAGGATTTAGCGAGTCTGGTAATTACATTGAAGCGACTGCCGATCTGACCTTCGTAACCCTAAGATAGGGGGGAACCAGACAATTTTTGGATCATGGTTACAAATTCAAAGTTGTTTGAATTTGTAGGTTTCATCAAGATGTTTTCCCTCACCGTCGAGCTAGTGGTATAAATATGTACATAGATTTTTTAAAATCTAGAGGTACATGCCGGGGTTTGAACCCGCACTCCTTGGTTAAGAGGCGCGTGTCCTTACCATTGAGCTACCACCGCTCCCAGACCAACGTGGCACTTCAAAATTACGTATTGAAAATCGACTTTCCACTCAATGAAAACGCCTACATCTCAAAACACATAAATTATTCAGCCATCTGTTCCCCATCTTATCTCGCAGTGACAAGCATTACTTTAATTCAATAAGCACACCCGAGCAATTTATTTCAGTCTCCGTGCGAGTGGTGCGGCGGATAAACTGAATTCATTCTGGGTCATTAGTTCCCCCTTGGGGTGGAGACAGGGGTGGAACAGGTTTTGCATTTTTTTCTGAGCGCTTTCGCTGTTAGAGATTGTTTTTTGTGTACATACATATTATTATCACGCTTACAATACCTCAAGGGGTAGGTAGAGTGTAGTAGTAAGCGCCTTAAACCATATTTAGCCAAAAATAGGATTAAATACAGGAATTGCGAGACCATGTCTTACAGAAAAATTAAGAAAAAACATTTTACATGCTATTCATAATCTTATTCATCCAGGTTAGCGTACCTCGCGAAAAATGATTAGTAGAATAGAAAGGATTAGAAGGAAAATTGTGAAAAGTAGTGGCTAACTCGTTGCCTAAATAATCACAAGCCCCATATAATTTTTTTTGAGTATTGTATAGTGTAGGTCAACAGTTCCTAAGCTTTAAAGATAGCGGAACACCAACCAAATATATTTTTTTATGGAACCCCATATCAAATGATCGCAAATTAACACTGAAATTTATATACGAACAATTTTTTTTTTAAGATTTTGGCGGAACACTTTCTTATTCTATAGAACCCCTAGGTTCCGCGGAACCCTCATTGGAAATACATGGTAGGTAGGTACATATACTAGTACTAGCGACTCGACTCTACACCATACCGGCGTAAAAGACGGTATATTTCATACATACATACATACATACATACATAACATCACGCCCATAATCCCCGAAGGGGTAGGCAGAGTCAAAGGGACAGCATGCCCCTTCAACCACATTCAGCCAAAAATAAAGCCGGGCTGGGTTAGATGGAAAATTGTGAAAAACAGTGACAAGCGGCTAACCTGTCGCCTACACAATCACACACCCAAAACCCGATATACCATTAGTCGCCTTTTACGACATGCTAGGCAAGAACCACAGTTGGCATATTCTTTTTAAGTCCCAGACCAACATGGGACAGTGGGCTGGGTTGGATGAAAAGCTGGTACCTATATTTCAGGAATTTATAAATTATCCCGCGATAAAAATAATCCTTTATCCTTTTATATCCATAACTTTTGTAACGTTAAATTTCGCTACAATCGGTTGAGTGATTGAGGCGTGACAACGAAACAAACAGACAATTACATTTTCATTAAAATAACTACCTTTTACCCCCGGCTTCCCTTAGGATCTATTTTTTTTCCCGGAATTAAAAATATCCTATGTCCTTTAACATGCACATGTTTCCAAAAAAATAAATACTTTTAACACTAGGAATAGACACAAACTTACTGTTCTAAATCATAGACTTCATAAGAGTGGTAATTCCTTCATTGGGTAAGTATAAAGATATTCAATATGTTACCTCAAAGTCTCATTGATTTACCTGTACATAAATATACTGAGTAACGTTCGCATTTAATCAGTAAGGAAATCGCCTCGCTTAATTATTGTTTGTTTTTAAAAGTATGTATTATTGTAATTGGATGTCAGTGCTTAATAATAGTGGAATCCTGCTATGAGATACTTTAACAATTAGTAACTTTTGCGGCAAGAAATTAATGTAATTATCTCACGTTGCATGTGTTTAATTATATATTTACCTTCACTAGAAAACTAGTTACTATTCAACACGTTTTTATTAACACCACTTACAAACATACATACATAAAATTACGCCTGTAATCCCCGAAGGGGTAGGCAGAGTCAAAGGGACAGCATGCCGTTTAACCACATTCAGCCAAAAATAAAACTGTGCAGGGTTAGATTAACAATACTTGTTAGTCTAATAATGATAACACAATTATAATCCTCCCGTGCTTCGTCTGGGTCGGCTTAGACCATAATCCAGGATTTAGCGTGTCTGGAGGGAAACTAGACGAATTTAATAATGGTTACCCATCCATAGTTATTCGAATGTACAGGTTTCACACGACGTTTTCCATAATCGGGGGAAATTGGGAACAAAATGGACCCATCTTCCCCCGAAATATTATGATGTGCTAAAATTTTTTTTTTTTTGGCTAAGTGGCCAATTCGACATCATATGTCAGGTCCAAGGAGAATAAACACCATCTTCCTTTTTTCTACTAATTATCGCTACATTGTGATAAGATGATATACTTTAAACCACACTTTTCCCGCAATTAACAAGCAGTAATTAGCTGACAATGAGTGGTGTAACAAGACAGCTGTCATCGCTGTATGTACACACATTTTTTTAGTCCTGTATAATTATCACAGGTGATTAAAAGTAATTGGGGCTAGGTTGCCCACACGATCTGTGGATAAGGGACAGGTTATCTGAATAATTGTTTAATTGCGAAAATTATGTGGTTCTAATTAAACTTAAGAGAATAAATGAAGTTTAAATGTATAAGAAATTACTGTTTTATGAATATATGGTGTGGTAATAAAAGGAGTTCGTATGGCCTCTTCCTGTCAATATTTTACAATGGCTCGTTGACGCATTCGGTAGTTACCCTGCTCTATTCGCCAAGAGTTGTGGGTTCGATCCCCACCCGGGACAAAATTCGTGTGATGATTACTTGCGTTTTTTCTGTGTAGGGGTTAATATCTAATATTTCAGTATATATTTGGAATACCACTGTTGATTCTGCTATCCGTAACACAATCGCTTAAGCTACTTAGCTCGGAGTCAGATCAATGTATGTGATGTCGTCGTATTTTTATATTCGTCGGATATTTAAATACTTTTTATTCCGCAACCAAAAAATACATATTCCGCAAAACTCTCGATAATTCATCTCATAAAGCCCAGATTCCGCAGAACCACAAACAAACGCCAGTCTCTGCATAATTTAAAACGTTAAACCAAGACAATGTGGACAGATCTGACATTGTGATTCGAAGATGACTAACAAACGTAATAACAGTGTTTACATTGTTTAATTGGCTGAACTGATGCGGCCGTGGCATTACGTGCGATCGGTATTTGTGCAAACAAAACGCGAGCTTGACTGTCAGCGAAAGTTTCCATGATTATAAGGTAATTTAGTTATTTCTTTAATCTATACTTATAATAAATCTGTAGAGAGGTCAATTCTGTACATGAAATATATTTTCAAAATAACTATCAGGGGGTGATAAGTGATCGATACTGATGCCAAAAATGCAATCAGTAAATTTTTTGTCTGTCTGTCTGTCTGTCTGTCTGTATGTTCCTTATAGAAACAAAAACTACTCGACGGATTTTAACGAAACTTGGTACAATTATTCTTCATACTCCTGGGCAGGTTATAGTATACTTTTCATCACGCTACAATCAATAGGAGCAGAGTAGTGAAGGGAAATGTTGGGAAAACGGGAGAAGTTACTCCATTTTTAAGCTTCCGTCGCGTGTGCAGCCTTAATGGTTAAAGTTACATAGAAATCATGTATGACGGAAATAGTATATATAATATTAACCATAAACGCGGGTGACACCGCTGGCACAGCTAGTATATAACTAAGTAAACTTCACGCTACTTCCCTAGCGGGGTAGGCAGAGAGAACTGAACGCCATATATAAGATAGATGTCATTAAGTTTTAACTGAATTATTACATACATACATATCATCACGCCCATAATCCCCGAAGGGGTAGGCAGAGTCAAAGGGGCAGCAGGCCCCTTTAACGACATTCAGCCATCAATAAATCTGGGCTGGGTTAGATGGAAAGTTCTAAAATATCCTTTTTTGTGTGTACGCTGTCCCGAATTATCATTGAAGTTCCAACATCATTGTCATCCTAGCGTGTTTATGTGAATTAAGAGTTGACATGACAAATAATAGGTCAGGACCTGAAGGTATAATAACTTAAGTACTTTTTCATTTTATGTATTATCTTATCATTAATAAATTAATAAATAAGCATAAAATTATCATACTGCTTATTTTCTTATAACAGTTAGACAATAATCGTGTATTTGATTTGACTGGATCAATGGCTCATTCGGTAGTGACCCTACCCCATGCGCCAAGAGTTGTGGGTTCGATCCCCATCCAGGATAAACATTCGTGTGATAAATACTTGTGTTTGTTCTGTGTCTGGCTGTTAACATCCAATATTTAAGTATATATTTGTAATACCACTGTTGATTCTGATATCCGTAACACAAGTGCTTAAGCTACTTAGCTCGGAGTCAGATCAATGTATGTGATGTAGTCTGATATTTAATTTATTTAGCGAGTCTTACCTATTAATACGTTAAAGACTTGTGATTGTGTAGGCGACGAGCTAGCCACTTGTCACTACTTTCTTATAATTTTCTATCTAACCCGGCCCAGTTTTATTTTTGACTGAATGTGGTTAAAGGGTTTGCTGCCTCTTTGACTCTACCTACCGTCTAGGATTACGGGGGTGATGTTATGTATATATGTTTAAGACATATATACCTCGGATGTTTTCAAATCTAATAATAATAATAAACTTATATAACATCACGACCATAATCCCTGAAGGGGTAGGCAGAGTCAAAGGGACAGTAGGTCCCTTCAACCACATTTAACCAAAAGCAAAACTAGGTTAGATGGAAAATTGTGAAAAAGCAGTGACGAGTGGCTAGCTCGTCGCCTACACACTTACACACACAAACCCGATATACCATTAGTCGCCTTTTACGACATTCTAGGCAAGAACCACATTTAGTACATTATTTTTAAGTGCCAGATTAACATGGGACAATGGGCTGGGTTAGACGGAAAATTGTGAAAAAGTAGTGACCAGTGGCTTAATCTAATCTAAGTTTATATTTATACCATTGGCACGGCAGTGAAGGAAACCATCGTGAGGAAATTTGCACATTCAGATAACTATGCATACCCTTGAAGAACTATCTAAGAGTAACGATAGTCGGGTCTTTCATCGATTCGCCCCACCAGCTGTTCGTCCTACGGAATCGACGAAACCAAAAAGAATCCGTGTTCGAATCGACGAAGTTCAAAGGCTTGTTACGCGATTCGTATCATGGGGCGAACAGTTCGTAAGGCGAATCTACGGAGACCCAGAAGGTCAATTCATCTCCCTAGCGTTATATCCCGTGTTTAGACGGGGTCCGCTTAGACCATGATCCAGGATTTAGCGAGTCTGGTAATTACATTGAAGCGACTGCCGGTCTGACCTTCGTAACCCTAAGACCAGACAATTTTTGGATCATGGTTACAAATCCAAAGTTGTTTCAACTTGCAGGTTTCATCACGATGTTTTCCTTCACCGTCGAGCTAGTGGTATAAATACGTACATAGATTTGAAAAATCCAGAGGTACGTGCCCGGGTTTGAACCCGCACTCCTCGGTTAAGAAGCGCGTGTCCTTACCATTGAGCTACCACCGCTCCAGAAGGTCAATTAGTCGCTTCAATATAATAACCAGACTCGCTAAATCCTGGATCATGGTCAACTGTATTCAACTAAGCACAGGACATACCGCTAGGAAGATGATGAAGCTTTCTTTACATCGACTTTTACCAAACATGTAAGTATTTTCTATGAGGATTATACTTGCTGTTTGCGGCTAGCTCATAATCTTAAGAATTGGTTTGTCTGTCCGTCGCCCCATCGGTTCACAACAACAAGACTTGTAATTAATGAGCCCATTACCTTAGCTATCCTTGGCACTGTGTCACACCGAAGTGCAATTAATGCTAAATCGTTTTGATTTAGATCAATCTCTATGACTTTTAAAGCTATAACTAAAACCGAAGCATTGTTACAGATGTGAGAATGAAGTCGAAATTTGTCATGGGTTTAACTAGATTGAAATTAATATAATTATTCTAGCGACCCGCCCCGGCTTCGCACGGTCAGCACAAAACAATATGAAACTATACGTATAAACCTTCCTTTTGAAACACTCTATCTATTGGTAAAAACCGCATCAACATCCCTTGCGTAGTGTAAAAGATCTAAGCGAACAGACAGAAGCGGCAACTTTGTTTTATACTATGTAAATATTTTATGGCCATTAAGTTGTGTATAATACACAAGGTGTTTGTACTAAATTTCACTTATAGGGACCGTTCAAGTATTACGTAACGCAATTTTTGAAGATTTCTGAACCCCCCTCCCCCTGTGTAACGCGCCAATAACGTTTTCCTGTAGTTTTCACGTAGTCCTAACACCCCCCTCCCGCCCCTGTAACGCATCGTAACGTTTAACAAGAATCTCCCCCCTCCCCAAATTGCGTTACGTAATACTTGAACGCCCCCTAATCTGATTCATGGTTACAAATCAATGTGCTGGTTTCATCAAGATGTTTTTCAAATCGGGTTTTTTTTTCAGGGAGACAAAAAGGTTTTTGTGACTGACACATTACGTTTCCAGAGTGAATTTAAATATCTGACCCAGTTGTCACGTCATAACATGCCCGCATCGCATCGGAAAATCCAGAGGTACGGGTCCGAGTTTGAACCAGCACCCTTTGGGTATGAGGCCCATGTATATAACGCTAGGAAGATCCAATACCTTCCGTTTTTCGTAGTCGAGTAAAATACCTCGTTACACTTCGGTGTAAATAAAACCAAGGCGCTAAGTCTTGACTAATCGTTGCAGTAATTATCCGAACGCTAGCCGAAGTAACTCGTCGGCATCCAAGATGGCCGCTTGTCACTTTTGACAGTTAAGTTCACGCCTTAGCTAGCGATATTTGCGGGGCTCGAGGAATGTTGACTTGCGAACTAATATTGGATCGGGGGTGTTTTGCCGAAAGGGTCGGTTCGAATCTGGGGATGTAAGTTTTGAATTTGGAAAATCTGGGCATGGATTTATATTATTATAATGCTAGTATGAAGGTACCTTATGTCAGGTAACTGTAGATGTGTAATCAGGGTCCAAGTTTAATTAGTTTGTCTTTAATTAGAGTCTAAAGCAGCTGGCTAAACAATGGATCATGGTTTCTAGGCGGTCATCAATTAGAAATGACACCAATATAAAAAAATTCCAATGTTTTATTTTTTAAATGTAATTTATTATCTACTGTTACAATGTTTAAATGTTACAATTTTCCAATGTTCCAGTGTTCCAATGTTCCACTGTTCCCATGTACCAATGTTCCAATATTCCTATGTTCCAATGTTTTATCGTTTCAGTGTTCCAATGTCCAAATTTCCAACGTTTCAACGTTTCAATGTACGAATATACCAATTCCTTTGTTCCAATTTTCCAACATTACAATGTTCCAATGTCCTAACGTTCCAATGTTCCAATACCTACGTTCCAATCTTCCGCAACTAAAGCAAGGGCCCGAGGTGAGGTTCCGCGGAAAATTAGCAGCCAACAACGAAGGAAATGTGATTAATTGGAGAGCGGCGTGAGTTTCAAGAGCTAGCGGTTGAACATGAGTTATCGTGTTAGTCTGGGACTTAAAAATAATGTGCCAACTGTGTACCTTGCCTAGCATGTCATAAAAGGCGACTAATGGTATAACGGGTTTTAGGTGTGTGACTTCTTCAATATTTTCTATCTAACTCAACTCAATTATGTTTAGGCTAAATGTGGTTCAAAAAGCTTATTTCTCCATACAATCTGCCTACCCTTTCGGGGATGGCAAACGTGAAACTATGAGTGACTGACTCGTTGGTCTAGTAATAGCATTCGCCGCCTAAGAACCAAGAGGTCCCTGGTTCAAATCCCGGGTCGGCCCAAAAATTTGGGGCTGGTTATTTCGATATTGTAACTACTCAGTAACTGTCCGGAGTCAGGAAGTTAGCGGTTTAACCACCCCCGTGCCTCGGAAAGCACGTTAAGCCATTGGTCCTGCGCCTGACCTCTCTCCGGTCATGTCAGTGTTGTCTTACCGGACTGAGAAAGTGAAGGGACAGAGAGCGCACCTGTGTTTGCGCACACACTTGTGCACATATCTCCTGCGCAGATGGCTAATCCTCGTTGAGATTGGCTGCCGTGACCGATATCGGTTAGGAGGACATTATTATTAGTTATTGAGTATTAAGTATATTAGCAATGTATGTATTTATGGCAGATTATTCCTACTACATTGTGGCATCCTTATAGTAAAGACACGCTTTTCACGTGCAAAAGGTTCAATCCGGACTAGATTTACAAAATCTAAGTAGATATGTACTTAGAAAATTTAAAAATTTTCAAATTTAATAAGGTTTTTATCTAAATACGCTCTCAGCTTATGGCTTGATCGCTATGTCGGCGACTAGAGAAGACTTCAATTAAAATAGCTCTACCCTCGATACTGATCGCTTCGATCCGTTTATAATAACGTTATAACGATAACCGTTTTGTACATAACATGGCCGTTATTAGCGTCAGCGAAATGTTTCTAGCGTGAGGTAAATAAATGATTTGTTTAGACGTTTTTATGTTGGTACTTAAATCCTTTCAATAATATAAATATGAAATTAAAAGCCTAGTTCAAATTTAATAGGACGCTTGAACTATAAATGTGGGCCAAGTTTACATATACGTAGTTGAAGCTCAATCCTACAAATATTATAAACGCGAAAGTTTGTGAGGATGAATGTTTGTTACTCTTTAACGCAAAAACTACTGAATGGATTTTAATGAAACTTTACAATAATATAGCTTATACACCCGAAAAACATATAGGCTATGTTTTATCGATATACCACGCGAGCGAAGCCGCAAGCAGAAGTTAGTATTTTATATATTTTATACATTATTTCGCAAAATCACATACGCAATCCCCGAAGGGGTAAGCAGGGTCCTTTAAGTTCCTTTAACCCCATTAACCCAGAACTAAAACTGAGTTGAATTAAATGGCAAGTTGGAAAAAGTACTGACTTGTCTAATCAAAGAACCCAATACATCATTAGTCGCGTTTTACGACATAAATAAATAAATATCCGACTACATCACATACATTGATCTGATTCCGAGGTAAGTAGCTTAAGCACTTGTGTTACGGATATCAGAATCAACAGAGGTATTACAAATATATACTTAAATATCTATTATTAACACCCAGACACAGAACAAACACAAGTATTCATGACACGAATGTTTGTCCTGGATGGGGATCGAACTCACAGCTCTTGGCGCATGGGGCAGGGGCACTACCGAGTGTGCCATCAAGCCAGTCAAACGACATGCTAGACAAGGAATACAGTCGGCACATTTTTTGTAAGTTCCAGCCAATATTATGGAGCTTCTGCGTTTTCCGTTAGATATTTAACGGAGTGATTTTTGATATTTCGCCTCTTTCCCGCCCTCAATCCTCGCGTCGGCCGCCCTCCCCCTCGCGTCGGTGAAATTTCAATTGGCACCAAGTTTCCCAATTAAAAGTCACTCAAACGTCTCCTTCTACCCTTCCCATAGGGTTGGCAATTATGTCTTTGAGAAAAAATGGGCGCATACTTAATAATTAATTGAATTACCTTTTTTGTTATTGACTTGCAAAGATAAGCAATAATACATAGCGGCTATTCTAATTAACTTGGCCTGATATCAGACATTGCTGTATGTCTTGCTAACCAAAACCACAAATATGTCTTCGCAATCCCCGAAGGGATAGGAAAAGTCCACAGGACAATAAGCTCTTTGGTTTAAAGAACTTATTGTTCCGTCCATATAGACAATAATAAAAAAGATCTAACACAAATAGTTTGTATTTGCAGGTTTCCTTAAGATGTTATGCCTACCACCTTATTATGTTTCAATTAAATACGTAGGTAAATACGTAGATTAAAAAAAAACAGGGGTATTATGCCAATACTTCTTACCCTGTAGCAAAGACATTCTCACTTTTAATTAATACCGCTAACACCAAAATTAAATTAAGTAAATAAAAAATTTCATTTATTGACTTGCAATCAAATTGACGTTACAAAATTAAATCCATTTTAAATTAATGTTTCAAATTTTAATAAATTTTATCCCCAGCCAACCCTAAATCAGCCGAACTCTATCAGAGCAGCAGTTAAATTAAAATAACTGTTATTTCATTATCAACGCGCGCCGCGGAGTTCGCAACGTTATTCGTTATTACGCCTGTCATGGCCGACAGAGGGCGTTTATTAGTTTTGCGATGAGCATTTCATTTAGTTAATTTAAATCTAGGTTACTCGTATATATCTAGGTAGTATAGGTAAGCAGAGTACTAAATCTAGGTGACTTAAGAGATGCCGGAGGTGAATGTAGAAGCGAAGGCTATACCGAGTCACAGCTCACCTCCACTCAGGCGGTGAGGGGTACCGTGGAGTATTAGTGAGCATACCCCGGCCACTGCCACCTTGGCCGGAGCAGGCACCCCCTACTCAAGGGAGTCCCACATACCCTCCCCCCCCCCCCCTCTCCCCCCGGGTAGGGTGACGGTGCGTAACGCATTTCTTCGCGTCAAAAGTAACATGACAAGGAGAGACATGCAAATCCAATACACCATTAGTCGCCTTTTACGACATATATTTTTAAGTCCCAGTCTAGAATGGGGCTTCATTAATTACCAAGCAGCGCCTCGCGGTTTAACCCACGTAGTTCCCGTACCAGTAGGAATACGAGGATAAAATATAGCCTATGTTACTTGCTGATAAAATAGCTTTCCATTGGTGAAAGATTTATTCAAATCGGTCCAGTAGTTTCGGAGCCTATTCAATACAAACAAACAATCAAATCTTTCCTCTTTATGATATTAGTAGAGATTATATTTACTTATCATACAAAAGACGCGAGTGAGAACTATGTCTATCTGTCATAGATAAGATGTGGTAATAAGATTAAAGGATTATTTAAGTTTCTTGTTTAAATTAAATTAATTATAAACAGTTTGGTTCTGTCTTAAAAGATTGCCGACCCCTAATCTGCACTAATAAAAAAAAACTAATCTCAAAATCACAGGAAAATTTCCAAAAAACACATTCCCATTTCTCAAGCGAAAAAAATCCCCAGCCTTTCATTAAAATAATTACTACACTGATTAGAACACAATTAATTTAATTAAAACCGAACTTGTAATCAAAATGGCTGCCTGAAACCTCACACTTAATTACAAAAAGAACAAATGTCCAATTATTACTGTGCTAATGACTACCTGGTGTTTAGCGATCATAGGTAATGAGGTAGGCGTTAACAGGGTACAGCCTTTTTAGGGGTCTTTAGGCCTTTAACTTCAATAACGGACTACGCGGGTGAAGAAGGCGGGTCCCCCACCCGCATTGCACGATTCCGACTGTCGGGAGACGATTTCCGTGTGCCGGATCGTCTGGGGTTAGGCGTGGGAGGCCCAGCTAAGGCAGGGCCGACGCTGGGGTGTTCGCGGAGGTTTAGCGCTGCGCGATCCCGTGGGCACCTTACATAAAGGCGTAGAGGTACATCCCAGGGGTTTAGTCGGTATACCCCGCCCCGTCTCCTATCATCTAGAGCAGTGCTTCTCAAACTTTTTATGCTATGGAACCCTTTTAGGAAGCGGAGTATTTGACGGAACCCTAGAACAGCACGGGCGGCAGCGCGGGGGGGGGGGGGGTGTAATAATTGACTTTAAACGGATTTCCCGCCAGGAGACTTAAATATAGTACCCCTTTTAACAATTATGATCAGTACCAATTTTCGTGGACCCCCCAGAAAAGCTTCACGGAACCCCAGGGTTCCGCGGAACACACATTGAGTATAGCTGATCTAGAGGGCCCCAGGAGTCCGACACACCCCGCTGATTCCCTCCGGTCTCTGCGTAACACATTCCCCTGGGTCAACAAAAAAAAAAGGCCTTCACCTTCAAAATTAAACGCAGTACCCCACCTCTCACTCTGGTGCCACTGAAAATCTGTGCTATGTCGCCCCGGGGTCATGGCAAATGCTGAGTTGCTACCATTTTGGCTGTATATACCATTAGTCGCTTTACGGCATGCTACGCAAGGACACAGGAGGCACATTCTTTCTAGTCCCAGACCAACATGGGACGACAGCTACAAAAACTCTACGGAATCGAGACTTACTCGACGATCTCATTTCGAAGCTAACTTATTAACAGTACAGGTGCGAACTAGCTCCAGTAATTGCACGTTTCATACCTCTATGAAGCCTACAAATTCACTAATTGACTATTTAATTATTGTGTAGCCCCGTGTTGATATAATTGGGTGTGAAAAGGTGGGACTGGTTACACTTTGAAATTGTCTATGTGGAGTTAGCTAATTGGCACTAGTAATTTTTTGTTGTACAAAGGACTTTTAGAATCAGCTTTGTATATAAAGTGGTGTTGCTGAAAAATCTACAATTTTGCAATCGATAGTTTAACGGCCAAAACATCTATACGATTGATAAGACAATCGATAGTATCGATACTATAGATAGTCTGTTCACCGATGGTTTTCAGAACCGATTTTCTATTCGGGTCCGCTTAGACCATGATCCAGGATTCAGCGAGTCTGGTAATTACATTGAAGCGACTGCCGGTCTGACCTTCGTAACCCTAAGATAGGGGAACTAGACAATTTTTGGATCATGGTTACAAATCCAAAGTTTTTGAATTTGCAGGTTTAATCACGATGTTTTCCTTCACCGTAGAGCTAGTGGTATAAATACGTACATAGATTTGAATTTTTTTTTATTAATTCAATCTAATTCATTATTTATTAATATATTAGCTTTCTGCACTCCTTCTCCATATAAACTTTAACGTAGTCAAATCGTACAGTCCTCTCTCCGCGTAACTCTATACAGGTACAAAGATTTTTTTTACGTTTAACATATTACAATGTTTAAAGTAAAGAGTTCATATCCATTTTATTTACAACTTAATAGAGTTTAAAAGAAATGTAAAGTCTAATCCAAATTTGTAGCGTTCGGAGTCTCCGTTCGGTAGCAAATCGATAGCGAATAAAAAGGCATTTTATTGGGCGCGCCCTACCCCCTACCCCTACAGGGTTGCTAATCCGCCCAATCATGTTGTACACTAGCTCCCTGCCCTGGCTTCACACGAGTAGTGAGGAATAAGAATCTCCCCTTAGCAGTCAGATTAAACCTTAATAGTAATTAACTGTTCGCACATATGATTGAATTGTTTTTATGGTAACATGCAAAATTAATGTTGGAAACTGGACAATTGACTGTTAATTCTGTTCATTGCATCAATATTTTGAAGATCTCCTTCTTTCTTCTGTATGAGTCACTCGTCTTTTCAATAACAACTATAATTATTGATAGATTTAATAGACAAATTATATTATTGTAATTATTAATTGAAAAAAAATTACTTTAATTCTTTATTTTTAATTTTTCTCACTATACTTTTTTTTTCAATTTAATTTTTAGAACATTAATTTCTTTTTAATCAAATTCTTGATTTGGTTGTTGAATTGGTTTAAAATGTAATTTATTAGGATTGAGTCTAAGTTGATTTGCATGATTGCAAATATATTGCCAATGAATACACCTTAGATAAATCAACTAAGCAATACATCATAAGTCAGCTTTTACGATACCTAGGCGAGGAATATAGTTGGCACATTTTTTTGACTCCCAAACAAACAGCGCATTAATTTTCCATAATCTTACTTCGACAACCACAATTATCAACAAATACAAGGCGATACAAATATTTCATCCAAAAGTAGTATTAAAAGAAGCGTGATTATTTGCCTATGGTGGTTATCAACCCTACACCAACCCGGTCCGGTCCATTCCGCACCATTAACCCCTGGTCCGGACCTGTTACAATTTCACAATTACCTCTGTTCACCGAGTTGTCGAAGTCTTTCAATAAAATTGGATTTAACGCCTACTTTTAATCGATTTTAAAGATGGCGTTTGTTTGTCATTTCATTAATGTCTTACTATGTTGTCGTTTCAGCGCTAAACAAAAAGAATAAAAAACAATTGTTTTGTATTAATATTTTATAAATATCAGACTACATCACATACATTGATCTGACTCCGAGGTAAGTAGCTTAAGCACCTGTGTTACGGATATCAGAATCGACGTCATGCCCCGTGCATAGACGGGGTCCGCTTAGTTAGACCTTGATCCAGGATTTAGCGAGTCTGGTAATTACATTGAAGCGACTGCTGATCTGACCTTCGTAACCCTAAGATAGGGGAACCAGACAATTTTTTGGATCATAATTACAAATCCAAAGTTGTTTGAATTTGCAGGTTACATCATTGGATGGAGGATTTCCCAAGTAACCCAACTCAATTTTTGACTGGCTCGATGGCGCATTCGGTAGTGACCCTGCCCCATGCGCCAAGAGTTGTGGGCTCGATCCCACCTAGGACAAACATTCGTGTAATGAATACTTGTGTTTGTTCGTGTCTGGGTGTTAATATTGAATATTTATTTGAGTATATATTTATAATTCCACTATTGTTTCTTATATCCGTAACACAAGTGCTTAAGCTACTTACTTACCTCGGAGTCAGATCAATGTATGTGATGTAGTCTGATATACTTATATTATTATATTAATTGTATTTTTAGCTAAAATTGGTTACATGAGCTCGCTCCTGGTCTCTACCTACCCCTGGCTAACATTAGCTAATCGAATCTTCGTAAAGTGTCAACAGTCAATGATTCTGCAAAATAAAGTGGCGATATCTCGCGTTGAGCGTGAAAACAGATGTTTGTCGAGGGGGCTAGGGACGCGGCCGGTGTCGATAACACCGCATATTTAACCGACTATGTAAGTGAGAGGGGAGCGGTGGTAGCTCAATGGTAAGGACACGCTCTCTTAACCGAGGCGTGCGGGTTCAAACCCGAGCACGTACCGAGTTTTCAAGTCTATGTACGTATTTATACCACTAGATCGACGGTGAGGGCAAACATCGTGATGAAACCTGCAAATTCAAACAAATTTGGTTTCTTGCGTAGCATGTCGTAAAAGGCGACTAATGGCCCTTTGACTCTGCCTACCCTTTCGGGGATTATGTGCGTGATGTTATGTTATTATAATTAAGAAAGTATATTTAGGGTTTCTGTCTGTCACGTCTTTACGCCTAAACTATAAAATGTAGTACGGCTTAAGTTTAAATTCTAAAAAAGACATAGGCTGCTTTGGTCTTGAAAAAATATAGATCCTACATTAAACACGATAGTCTCTATAACTGGCTTTCACGTGGAAGAAGCCACGGCCAAAACCTATTTATTTTTATAGCATCACGACACAATTCTTGAACAAGAATGCAAAGTCCAGTCCAGGTTCTGAACGTGGAATCGAACCAGCACTCCTCGCTTAAGAGACGCCGTTCTCAACTACTAACGGTACATACAAGAAACCACCCACGAGGAGTCAATGTTCATATCAAAAAGCGGTTAAAAATTGTTTTATTATAAAATACACTTAATGTTTCTATCTGCAACTAAAAATCTAATTATTTTTAAACACGCATGCGTTTTTCTAATCGTGGATTAGCCACGTTCAATCAAGTGTTATAATGTATTTAAATACCTTGTTCGATATAAAATATCTATAAGACAAAGGGTTCCGTAAGAAAAACAAATAATATACATAGCTATAGTGACTGGATGTTAATATCCAATATTTAAGTATATATTTGTAATACCACTGTTGATTCTGATATCTGTAACACAAGTGCTTAAGCTACTTAGCTCGGAGTCAGATCAATGTATGTGATGTAGTCGCATATTTATTTATTTATATTAATGTTAGTAATTATAAAAACAGTAGAGCTTGTATAAAAAGGATTATGAATGTTGAAGAGGCGAGTGAGGTGTGTAAGGATCGTGCCATATGGCGTTCGGTTCTCTCTGCCTACCCCGCTAGGGAAGTGGCGTGAAGTTTAGTAAGAAATATGGTTTACATTTGAAGGATCTCCGAAAACAGATATTGCTAGTAAGCGTGTCGAAACGTCTTAATAAAATGCAAATTTTATTCTATGGAGTGTGATAGACGCCATTAATTGGAGTTTTAATCGGTCGCGGAATGCAAATCAAGGATGAAGCAGCGTTTGAAGACATCGTGGTAAATAACAGCGGGGCATCTTCGTTTGGATTTATGAAAATAAAATTAGCTGCCCACGGACTAGTAAAAAAGAAGGACTCCGCGCTGTCATACAATGTGAAGCCACTCCTGAGTGAGACTTAGAGATACCAGATACCGAAAATTTGGAGCGTTTACATCGATGTGTGATTTAAGTTGCGTGTCATGTTGAAGTTCCGCAGATGCCGCAACGTCCAGTCAGTGGCACGGAGTCCTTCTTTTTCTTCCAAGTTTGTGTGTCTACATAGTATTATGTCCCCTTAGTCTAGAATTGGATTAGATGGAAAATCGGGAACAAGTAGTGAAGAGTTCGATCTTCTCCGTCTTCCTAGCGTTAGGTACTGTGCCTTGTCGGGGTCGTCATTACATTGAAGCACCTTCCTGGCTTTTGTAACCCTTAGACGTGAGAACCAAACTAAATTTAAATGTCCGACGACATCACATACATTGATCTGACTCCGAGGTAACCAGCTTAAGCACTTGTGTTACGGATATGAGAATTAACAGCGGTATTACAAATATATACTTAAATAAATATTGGATATTAACACCCAGACACAGAACAAACACAAGTATTCATCATACGAATGTTTGTCCTAGGTGGGGATCGAATCCACAACTTTTGGCGCATGGGGCAGGGTCCCAACCGAATGCGCCATCGAGCCATATAAAAGGCTATTTTATATAAAAAGTAAAAAATATACTTTACTAACTTTTTTGATTCTTTAAATCCTTAGAATAATAAGTTTAATTAGAAAGTAAGAGGTTACGCGTTAACTAAAAATATTCTTATATAACTTCACTGGATACTTATTTACTATAGTTCTAGATCTTCGTCTCAGATGAATTTATACACTGAAACGTATTTGTTCAAATCGATTGGTTTCTCTAATTGGCGAAGTAATTAAAGTGATATGCGAGATGTGTTAATAACTCTATTTACTAAAATGTTTCGGAGTCAACTTCATCTTCCTAGTGTTATGGTCATTGGGGCATCTATGGGGTCCTCATGGACCATAATCCTGGATTTAATACAACCGTAGAGCTTGTATGAAAAGGATCATGAATGTTGAAGAGGCGAGTGAGGTGTGTAAGGATCGTGGCATATGGCGTTCGGTTCTCTCTGCCTACCCTGCCAGGAAAGTGTCGCGAAGTTTAGTTAGTTAGTTAATACATACATATCATCACGCCTGTAATCCCCAAAGGGGTAGGCAGAGTCAAAAGGCATCTAACCCCCTTAACCACATACAACCACAAAATAAATAATGAATAGATGGAAAATTGTGATAAAGGTGTGACAAGTGGCTAGTCGTCGCCTACACAATCATACACCCAAAACTCTATATACCATTAGTCGCCTTTTACGACATGCTAGGTAAGGAACATAGTTGGCACATTATTTTTAAATCCCAGATTAATATGGGACTGTATTTAGTGAGGCTGGTGTTTATACGACCGCTTGTATAAAATACCGATAATCTTTGTAGCAAGAAGTTTCAATGCATATAAATATGCAGATAACCTGAGGCCGAAAGCCGAATGTCGTTTCAGGCTGAAAGCCGAGTGTCGTGTAAGCCAAAAGCCGAATATATCGCGCACACGAAAGCCGAAGCTACGACTGTATTTCAGACTGACTGACCATATATAGCTAAGCTTTATGAATAAACTTATAATAACATCTAACTAAGGGGATCCATGATAAATATATTTATATCATGGTGCTAGCTCATTAAGTGCTTATCTCCTGAGTATTTATCGCAGTTTAATACTCATAAGACCTGTTATTAAAGCCTAATGATACGTTAATCTGATTAACGCTCTATTATGTAGACTGCGGCACCTCAAAGTATGGAGGTGAGGATGTATTAATAAAGATGAGGCTTGAAAGAATGGAGACCACGTATCGGCAAACGTAGTGTAGGACGCCATTAGTCTAGGTGGGAAAAGGATCTCCGCAGAGTGTAAGGTAAGAGCTGGATAAAAATAGCCGCAGATCGTGCTGAGTGGAGCTTTGGGATAGGCCTATGTCCAGTAGTGGACGACGATAGGCTGATAATGATGATAATTGAAGAAAGTAAGCAGTTTTGTTATGGATATCAGAATCAATGAAGGTATCATAATTTGACTGGCTTAATGGCGCATTCGGTAGTGACCTTACCCGAAGCGCGAAGAGTTGTAGGTTAGGTAGTCAGATCAATGTATGTGATGTAGTGGGATATTTATTATTAAACATTTACTCACAATAGAGACGTTATTTGCAGTGACTGTTTAAGTAGGTAATCGATCAACATAAACGAAATGACAACCGCAAAACAATAATTGCGTGATGTTAACCAATAAATTATTGAATAAATTAAAATGTTCACTTATTTACAAACATTACATACGCTATAGGTAAACGTTTTACACAATCACAAGTAAAATTAATTTACTTTATTAATAACTAGCTGTGCCAGCGGTGTCACCCGCGTTTATGGTTAATATTATAAAGACTATTTCCGTCATACATGATTTCTATGTAACTTTAACCATTAAGGCTGCACACGCGACGGAAGCTTAAAAAATGGAGTAACTTCTCCCGTTTTCCCAACATTTCCCTTTACTACTCTGCTCCTATTGATTGTAGCGTGATGAAAAGCATACTATAACCTGCCCAGGAGTATGAAGAATAATTGTACCAAGTTTTGTTAAAATCCGTCGAGTAGTTTTTGTTTCTATAAGGAACATACAGACAGACAGACAGACAGACAGACAGACAGACAGACAGACAGACAGACAGATAAAAATTTTACTCATTGCATTTTTGGCATCAGTATCGATCACTAATCACCCCACGATAGTTATTTTGAAAATATATTTCATGTACAGAATTGACCCCTCTACAGATTTATTATAAGTATAGATAATTAGTGATGTCCGTACATTACTACTTAAATATAGTTATCCGTGGAATATGTATCTCGTATATTCCAATATCTTTAAAACAAATGGCGCTACTTATACTAAATACAATTATATACTTATTTATTAAATATTTAATTTAATTTGTGCTACAAAATAGCCAGATTCGTGATTTTCAATTATAATAACTAATTTCTATTCAACTACACAGTATTCTATGCCAAACATTGAATTGGTTGAATGTATTCTTTCGTTCAAGTTACGGATACAGATTTACAAATATACGGATATGTCCTCCTGTATCCGCGTATTCATGTATTCGCGTGTTCACGTACTCACTATAATAATACAGTAACATCAGAAATAAATTATTTACCGTCTACCGATGCAAGTTTATTGCGAATTATCGTATATACATAACCATTAATAATTTAATATAATATATATGTTATTATTGATTACATTATATATATTAATTCATAATAATAAGCCAACATAATTGTATATTTTATAGGCATCACTAGTTTTACATCAATCAGAATATATTGTGAAGTTTAGTTAGTTAGAATATATTCAGAAACATGATAGTAAATATTTTAAACGTCGTAAAAGATATAGATGTTAATTAATTAATTCTGTATTATTAGTAAGAGTTAATAAAGTAACAGTGTCCGGATACAACGGACAAAATAGATTAATAAGTTTTTAATTAAAGTTTACTTAAACTAACCAACTAACTAAACTTCACGCCACTTCCCTAGCGGGGTAGGCAGAGAGAACCGATTACTTAAACTATCTTAGATAAAGATGAAATACAAAACAAATTATACAATGTCATTTTAGCACCTGTGAAATCTCTTACCTAGTTACTTAACTCACGGTCCTAAGGTACCAATTTGTCTGGCTCGATGGAGCATTCGGTAGTGACCCTACCCCATGCGTCAAGAGTTGTGGGTTCGATCCCCACCCAGGACAAATATTCGTATATTGAATACTTGTGTTTATTCTGTATTTGGGTGTTAATATTGAATATTTAAATAACATAACACACACGTAACATCACGCCCATAATCCCCGAAGGAGTAGGCAGAGTCAAAGGGGCAGCATGCCCCTTCAACCATGTTCAGCCGAAAATAAAGCTGGGCTGGGTTAGATGGAAAATTGTGAAAAAGCAGTGACAAGCGGCTAACCTGTCGCCTACACAATCACACACCCAAAATCCGATATACCATTAGTCGCCTTTTACGACATGCTAGGCAAGAACCACAGTTGGCATATTCTTTTTAAGTCCCAGACCAACATGGGACAGTGGGCTAGGTTGGATGAAAAGCTGTGAAAAAGGAGTGACAAGTGGCTAGCTCGTCGCCTACTCAATCACATACCCAAATGCCCGTAAACCATTAGTCGCCTTTTACGACATGCTAGGCAAGAACTACAGTTGGCACATTCTTTTTTTTTGTCCCAGATCAACATGGGCCAAGTCCCAGACCAACATGGGACTTGGCCCATGTTGGTATTTTGTAATACCACTTTTGAATTTAATATCCGTCACACAAGTGCATAAGTTACTTACCTCGGAGTCAAATCAATGTATGTGACGTAGTCTGATATTTATTTATTTATTTATAATTTACTTTTTATTAAAAATAGCGAATCAGTCACGACTTTTTCACATTTTTCCATCTAATCCAACCCAGTTTTGTTTTTGGCTGAATGTGGTTAAAACGGCCTGCTGCCCCTTTGACTCTGCCTATCCCTTGGGGATTATGGGCGTGATGTTATGTATGTAATATTTGAGTTTTTTCTAAAGTCCTTTAAATTCGTTCATTAGAATAATGAGATAAATAATAAGCAATAAAATGAATACATTGATCATATTTTTAAAAACTCTACTAAGAACAATCACATTTATATACACAAAACCAAAGTCAACACAACTCCACAAATCTATACTTATAATAAATCTGTAGAGAGGTCAATTCTATACATGGAATATATTTTCAAAATAACTGTCAGGGGGTGATTAGTGATCGATACTGATGCCAAAAATGCAATCAGTACATTTTTTGTCTGTCTGTCTGTCTGTCTGTATGTTCCTTATAGAAACAAAAACTACTCGACGGATTTTAACGAAACTTGGTACAATTATTCTTCATACTCCTGGGCAGGTTATAGTATGCTTTTCATCACGCTACAATCAATAGGAGCAGAGTAGTAAAGGGAAATGTTGGGAAAACGGGAGAAGTTACTCCATTTTTTAAGCTTCCGTCGCGTGTGCAGCCTTAATGGTTAAAGTTACATAGAAATCATGTATGACGGAAATAGTCTTTATAATATTAACCGTAAACGCGGGTGACACCGCTGGCACAGCTAGTTTATAATAAACAACTAATATAATATTTTTAATACACAAAAACTAATAATAGAAAAAGTTTAAATTATTGTATCCTCTTCTTCTCTCCTAATATTTTGCAGTGCCCGACTGGGTCCATAATTTAATGTAATTACTGTACCTAAATTATGGAAGCAATAAATGATTTGATTTGATTTGATTTGATTTGATCACATACAACTATCGACATAATATCGACAGATAGAGTCCCACCCCTAGACGCCGCTACCCCGAGGGGAGGCATTAATATTTATCGACATTACACTTTCATGGCTAATGATTTTTAATTCAATTGCCGTGGGGTGACTTTTGTTTGTTGAGATTTCTTTTGGAAATTCTACTTCATTGGTAATGATCTTTGATGCTAGAAGCGAGAATGAAGGAAGTTCATTCACTTAAACCAGTGTTTGTCAAAGTGTAATACTGATGTATTAGTATTAAAACGACGAATTTTGACAAAAAATATGAAAATAATATGTCAGAAAGTTATGAATATAACACCTACTTGAAGTTAATTTGTCCCGAGTTGGTCTGGGACTTAAAAAAGAATGTGCCTACTGTGTTTCTTGTATTCTTGTTTCTAGCATGTCGTAAAAGGCGACTAATGGTGTATCGGGTTTTGGGTGTGTGATTGTGTAGGCGACGGGCTAGCCACTTGTCACTACTTTTTCACAATTTTCCATCTAACCCAGCCCGGTTTTATTTTTGACTGAAAGTGGTTAAATGGGCCTGCTGTGCCTTTGACTCTGCCTACCCCTTCGGGGATTATGGGCGTGATGTTACGTTATGTTATGTTATGTTATGTTATTTTATTCAAAAATTCAAAAAAAAAAAAAAATTATGTTATTTTGTGTTATGTGATGTTTCATTTATTTAATTTATTTAAAACCTCCAAATCGACATGTGTACAAGCATTCCCTCTGCGTGTTACCAAATCACCATGACAAGATTACATCTAATATTTATCTAAATACCCACTGTGAGGGTTCAGCCCTCAGCCCACCCGCCCTCCATATCGCGCCCAAACATACCCATGGGGGCAGTTATCAAATTATGGCATATTTTCACCTCATTGACTAACCCTATTCAAAGGGCGTCCCTTATCCAAACCTAGTGAAGTAAAATGAGCATTACTTATTTGTAATAAGATTGATTTTCGTTTGTATTGGAATGGACTCCATTCCCTCCATCTTCCCTCTTATGAAAAGATGTGGTATATTAGTAGTTGGTAAGTAGCTTATCTCATTTAAGAGTACTTACTGGTGTAAGCGTGAAATTTAATTTACTCTTGGTTTTGGCAATTTAGTTAGGATGAATGGTTCAATGGTAGAGACGTGGCTGCGAGGGGTGCTGGTTCAAATCTGGGCCCGTATCTTAAGATTTTATAAATCTAGATTTGTATAGGCGAGTGAGGTGTGTAAGGATCGTGCCATATGGCGTTCGGTTCTCTCTGCCTACCCCGCTACCGCTAGGAAGGTGGCGTGAAGTTTAGTTAGTTAGTTAGTTAGATTCGTATACAAGGCTAGTTAGTGTTTACACACTAGCTTGGTGGTTGAGGAAAATCATCGTGAGATAGTTTTGTACCTTCCAATAAGATATATACTTAATAGACAAGCTCGATGGCGCATTCGGTAGTGACCCTGCCCCATGCGCCAAGAGTTGTGGGTTCGATCCCCACCCTGGACAAATATTCGTATGATGAATACTTGTGTTCGTTCTGTGTCTGGGTGTTAATATCCAGTATTTAAGTATATATTTGTAATACCACTGTTGAATCAGATATCCGTAACACAAGTGCTTAAGCTACTTACCTCGGAGTCAGATAAATGTATGTCATGATATTTATTTAAAAAATATATATATTAGTACGGATTTTCTCAACTTCGGTTTTAGGTAAATATGTCTTCGGGGATTACAATCGAGACCCAAGATCGGATCCTGTGACGTTTACTAGGAGAGGCCTAGAGGCCTATAACCATCAGTAGACGCGTGTAGGCCGATAGAGTTGATGTGTAACGATCGAATCTGTCTGGTCTTAGGATTTCGAAGGTAAGGCATTCGCTTCAATATAATAATCAAACTCGCAAAAACTCAGTTCATAGTCGATTTTATTTATACCTACGGTTGCCATCCGTCCGGGTTTCCCTGGATTTGTCCTAGTTTAGAGGGCATCCGGGGAGCGTCCGGGCGGGGCTTCATTTGTACTGGGTTTAAACATTTGAAGTCTTAGGCCGCCCGCGACACACGCACCGTGCCTGCACGCCGCGATCAACCGACGAACCGAATGGCTAAATTCACCTTCATTTTCGTCTGTTTTCTATTACACCGAAAACCTGTTGACATATTCGGGTTCTGGGGTCTAAAATCCGGGGTTTTCACGCATCTTGTCTTGGTTGCCCAATTTTAGAGATGGCAACCCTATTTATGCCTAACCATAAAACCTAATCGTAGAACAAATTTTCAGTGTCGTATAAAAATATATATAGGCTATGTACAAAAAACAGCTACCAAAGAATAGAAAACTCTACATTAACGCGAGAAAAGCCACGGTAAAAAACTAGTTAGTCATAAATGTCAAATTATGAATTATGTATGTTTCCTTAAACTTAAATTTCCGTAAACCTTCTACAGATGTCAGGTATTGTTATGATAACAAAGACTATAATAAAAGGCAGTATTTTCTCCTAATAAGACCTAATCGTCTTAAAATAGACCAGTACTTAATTAAAAAGAAGTTAGCCTAAGTTAACGAGCCGAGAGAGTCTTTAATACCTAATTAATAATCCTTTCAAGGCTTAATGACCTATTAACTCATATTAATCACCTATTAGACTGATATATTAATATTCAAACGAGAAGAGCCACAGTGAAGAGGAATTAACAGTGAGTCACTACATTATTTTATGGATTTGAAAGATCTTCAAACAGTCATGATTTTGTTAGAAAACATTTGCAATGGAAGACTTAATGACACCAATGATGAATTCATCGGTGTCATTAAGTCTTCCATTATAAGTCTTCCATTAGACTAATTATGAACCGTCAAAATTAAATATTTCCATAGATTTTTATAGAAATACGATTTAGTGACGTCATAGTTTAGTATACTCTGCTAATTAATGATTAACTCTTTTCACTGAAATTTAAAATATAAATGTGAAAATAAATGATTTTTTTAAGCGTTTATGCAAAATATCTTCCTTCAAGAAAGCTCATATTAAATACTTTTATATTTTGTATTTAAATGTAGCAAACATAGGTTGTGATCTCTGCCTACCCCCATGGGAAAAAGGCGTGACATTATGTATGTATGTATGTATCAATAATTTTAAGTTGTTTGATATTGAAGTGTTAAAGAGTCTATTACATTTCAATATCAAAAACTAATTGATGTTGCTACTTAGAGCGTACGGTTTTACCCGGACACATCTCACTGTTATTACTCCACTGTGACAAAAACTCACAAGTATGTATCACGTTTCGTCATCTGATATTCGTACTCGATAAAACAGCAGTAAGTATCAGGTGTATTAAGACAGGTGAACGTTATTATTGAACAAAAAATCCTCCTTATACGCTATCTCCTACTGTTTCATTTAACGTATATTGATTAAAAGCAATTGTAGCTCAAAGGTAAGGATATACGCCTCATAGCCGAGGGGTGCGGGTTCAAACCTTTAAAGGGATTTTTTAAATCTATGTACGTATTTATTAAGTACTAGCTGACCCGGCGCATTTCGTAACGCCCCGTTATCGGATTTTCGATACCCATTATTTTTCCGTGTAACTTTTTAAATTTTTTCTTTCATAAAAATCTTCACTTGATAATAACAAACACAACTAAAAAAGAATTAGCGAAATCGGTTCAGCTGTTCTCGAGATTTGCGCTTAGCAATACATTCAGCGATTAATTTTTATATTATAGACTAGCTGGCAGTGAGATAAAACATCGTAATGAAACCTGCAAATTCATGGAGCTTTGGATTTGTAAGTATGATCCAAACATTATCTGGTTCCTCTATCTTAAGGTTAATAAAGTCAGTTCGGCAGTCGCTTCAATGTAATTACCAGACTCGCTAAATCCTGGATCATGGTCTAAGCACAATTTTCATGATTTTCCATCTAATCAAGCCCAATTTTATTTTTGTTTGAATGTGGTTAGAGAAAAGGGGCTGCTGCCCCTTTGACTCTGCCTACCCCTTCGGGGATTATGGGCGTGATGTTATGTGTGTATAGTCTAAGCGGACCCTAATTATGCACAGGACATAAAGCTAGGGCGATGATGATATTTTGATAATAAGAGAGTGACAAGGCTAATTAATTAATATACTTTTTCTGAACTATCATTAGAAGTTTCCGCAGACTTTGTATAGCGATAGGAAATTGCTACGTCACGATCTGCTATACTCAAATGTCTAACTATTAATTATTGTAATGCCAGTCCAATTCATTCCGAAGACATATTTGACTAGCTGTGACTTCGTTCACGTGGAATTTCGCAAAAAAAAAAAAATTATCTTCTAAAGGATTTCGGTCACGGTGGAAATCTCTACGAGGATTTGGTTATTATTGTGTACGCAGGAGATATTATAGTGCACAAGTGTCTGTGCTAGCACAGGTGCACCAGAAAGTGCACATGTGGAACAGAGGTTCCTTCACTCTCATAGTCCGGTGAGACGGCACCGACATGACCGGAGAGGTAAGATGTAGGACTGACGTTTAACGTGCTTTACGACGAAGCACCGGGGCGGTAATATCACCAGTTTCCTAACTTCGGGCTGTTACTAAGTAATTGGAAGAAACCCAGCTACAAATCATGGCTTGACCCTGGATTCGGACCCAGGATTTTGTGGTCTTTAGGCAACATTTTCTAACAATAGACCAAATGGCCATACAACCGTAATATTGTCTTCTGAAAGGACTCACCCGAACTGGGTCGATCACTGTACCTCGTACAGTACACCCACGCTGGCCACACCATCGGCCCTTCTCCCGTCGTCGTACCTGTAACACAAAGCCACATCACTATGGATACAGCAACGAGATACGACTATTTCAGCAAAAGCTAATAACTTATTATCAAAAAACTCGACAGTAACAGATAATTTTTCATAAAATTGATCATCATCTTCCTAGCGTTATGTCCCGTGCTTAGACGGGGTCCGCTTAGACCATGATCCAGGATTTAGCGAGTCTGGTAATTACATTGAAGCGACTGCCGATCTGACTTTCGTAACCCTAAGATAGGGGAACCAGGCAATTTTTGGATCATGGTTAAAAATCCAAAGTTGTTTGAATTTGCAGGTTTCATCACGATGTTTTCCTTCACCTTCGAGCTAGTGGTATAAATACGTACATAGACTTGAAAAATCCAGAGGTACGTGCCCGGGCTTGTACCCGCACTCCTCGGTTAAGAGGCGCGGGTCCTCACCATTGAGCTACCACCGCTCCCTAAGTCATAAAATTGATCGTATTTGCAAATTAAAAAAAACTTTTAAAATCTACTTACTTGTCGTAGATCCTTGATTACTCCCGCTGTCTTCTCCCTTAGAGAGGTCTATAGCGCCTCCCTTCTCCGTCGGCTTGACCTCCGGCACTCTCGCCTCCAGAACCTCGGGCTTTGAAGGCAACGGGACCTCTTTCACAGGCACAGTCTTCGCTTCAAACTGTCTAGCCTTTAGATTCTTCCTTTTAGTCAGAGGATCTGTTATCCTCCTCCCGAAGTCCGCCTTCAAAATATTATCTATACTGAACTTAAGACAATTCTGATTGATAAAGTCTCTCCCAGACTCATTATCAGGAGACTTCGGACTCATGTAGTTAAGTCTCCTGTTTTCATCTGTTCTAGTACTTCTCAATTCCTGCGTCTGACTGCCATTTTTTCTGATGCCGAAGTTCAAACCGTAATGCTGGGGGTTTAAATTCAAATTGTTTTGTGGAATCGGCATTCGGTTCAAGCCGTTGATTCCAGATTTCAGATCCACTTGGTTCATTAGTGGACTTTGAAACAAAAGTGGCTGGTTTAGGAACATTAAAGGGTTAGGAGTTATGGGACTAGGTCGGAGAAGGAGTGGTTGGTTCATATTGAGGTTTTGACTTAGCTGGGAGATGGCATTTAAGTGTGTCTGTATGTGTTTGAATGACGTCAGTCCCTGAGACGTTTCCGGGCTGTTCTTGTCTCTATCAGCCTCATAGTTCGACACCGGAGCCTCATTGCCTACAGAGAGAACAGTATCATCGCTACAGCAAGAATTGTCATCGTCAATACTAATCTCTGCTCTAGATTCGTTAGTGTGATTATCATCATCTTCAATATGAGGGCTCACGCTCTCAGAATTCCTAGAATTGTCTTGATTGTCCTCGAAATTCGGCGTGTTTTGCAATAACTTGTCAGTTGAGAACACATTTTCAGGACTAGCGACGTCTCGCTCTTTCTTAAGCACGTTGTGTATGGAGAATGAGGATGTATGTATTTGTCTATCTTCTGTCTTCTCGTCTTCGTGGTAGTCAGGGCTGGTAGTGTCTCTGGTGGTGGGGGAGTACGGCTCTTCGTCGCTGTGGTCCTGAATCTTGATTCTGTCCGACAGGTGCACGGATGAGGACACCGCGGCCATCTTGGTGGCACGTTACGCCATCTGTGGAGGGAATGGAAACTTCAGATGTGTTTATAGATATATAACTCCAAGGAATATAATCCATATGTAAATTGTTAAATAATGCTTATACTATTTTAAGACCTGCAGTATATTTATTAATGCAATAAATAACTTTGATTTTGAATACGGGCTCGACTTCTGATATTTTTTTAAAAACTTCATGTCTTGACGAGGAATTGTACCCCAAATTAACAAAGTTTTATCTGCGCTCTGTGATCTTATTCCGAGTTGAGTAGCTTATTCATTTGTGTTATCATTAACAGCGGTGTTCTCATAAATATATATTTATGAGATCAATATATTTATGACTTATGATATCAGTATATACTGATAGGAGATAGAACACCCAAACACAGAACCAACATAAATATTTACCATACGAACGATTGTACTGGTGAGGAATAAAAGCCCTTAGCTTTTAGCGCATAGGTCAGAGAAACTATCATAGGAGAATCGAGCCAGTCAAAACATATCTTACTAATATTATAAACGGGAAAGTTTGTATGGATGGATTGATGTTTGTTACTCTTTTACGCAAAAAGTACTGAATGGATTTTAATGAAACTTTACAATAGTATAGCTTATAAATTAGTATAACACATGAGATACGTTTCATCGATATACCACGCGAGCAAAGCCGCGGGCAAAAGCTAGTATGATATAATTCAAGCATAGTTTGGGTCATTCAATTCAGAAACCGATTTGTTTATGTAGTAATTACCCCGGATAATTTAATAAAAATGGTCGCCGTCCATCAAGTAATCAATCGAAGCCGGTCGATTGGGTTTGCATTCACGCGAATGTTTTTTATCGATATAGCGTAACATTATAGTTACGTTTAACTTAAAGCGGGCAAGACAGACGGACGGAGGATCTGTAGATTTTTGTGTAGATTTTGATAGGACAATGTGTACTAATCCTAATTGAGGCAACGTTTCTTTCGTTTCGTGAGACCAATGACCCTTAATCATAAAACTATTTAGTTCACAATTACATACATACATACATAACATCACGCCCATAATCCCCGAAGGGGTATGCAGAGTCAAAGGGACAGCAGGCTCCTTTAACCACATTTAGCCAAAAATAAAACTGGGCTGGGCTAGATGGAAAATTGTGAAAAAGTAGTGACAAGTGGCTAGCTCGTCGCTGACACAATCACATTCCCAAAACCCCATATACCATTAGCCGCCTTGACGACATGCTAGGCAAGAAACACAGTTGGCAAATTCTTTTTAATAATCAGACCAACACGGGACAAAGATCACAATCAATAAACGATAATTTAAAAAAAATAAAAATTCTCCTTAAATTTTAGTTCATAACTTTAATCATAAGAAAATCTTTTCTAAGCAATAAATAGTAGTGGGAGGTGGGCTGGCTGGAGTGATCGGCCGCCATGGCTCACGCACAATGGTCCCCCTGAGGACTAAGTGCGGAAACCAACACACAGAACTTTTTAGACTTTAGTAGTAGTGGAAAAATGTTTAAGTGAACATTATGAAAAATTAACAAATCCAGAAAAACTAAATTGTCCTTATTAAACAAGTTTATTAGATAAGGATGACCCTTGCTTTTTTGCATTAACGTGTATTTGTTTATTTGTTTATGCATTCATATATTTGCGATCATTCACTTACTACACATTCATTCATTTCTGGTTTCATTCGTTCTCCGGAATGCATCCCTTTAAAGTCATTCAGTTTTTATTATCCAGTAGTTATCGGACATTCATTTAGATTTTGACACCCTTCATTAGTTTCTCGAAATTAAATTAATTAACGATATTCTTTTGATTTTCGATTCATTGACTTGCTTTAAATTTTTTTTTTTACATTTATATTTTTTTTCACATTGTTTTAAGATAATCTTTTGGCTACTAACTGCCCCTTTGACTCTGCCTACCCCTTCAGGGGTTACGGACGTGACAATATGCATGTATGTTTAATTTTTGCTTTCCATCATTTAATTATTTTACGATATTCTTTTGCTCTCCGCCATTCATTATTCGTTCACCGACAGTCATTTGTTTCCGACATTCGTCTATATCGTATTTATTAAGCGGTTTTCTAATTGCGCTCGCAGCTCCCATCCCCAATCGGCCACCCCGCTCTCATCTACATTACAAATGGCTCATTATGGCACGTCTGTTGCTAATTGCCGACGTATATGGCTCTCGGAGGAATACCAGCGAGGATATGAACCTATTGCATGATACGGCTCGGTTGGGTGCGCCCGCAACTGGGCTTTGGAAATGCGTTTTGACGTTCGCACTGCAAGACGTTCGCAAAGTTCCATGACTTGGTCTTGCGTGATTCTGTTAGGTATTACGTTATGAAGTGGATGGTACATAAATAAATAATAAATAATAATAAATAAATATCCGACAACATCACATACATTGATCTGACTCCAAGGTAATTAGCTTAAGCACTTGTGTTACGGATATCAGAATCAACAGTGGTATTACAAATATATAGGTTCTTAAACAAATATTAAATATTAACACCCAAACACAGAACAGACACAAGTATTCACCACACGAATGTTTGTCCTGGGGATCGAACCCACAACTCTTGGCGAATGGGGGAGGGTCACTACCCAATGCGCCATCGAGCCAGTGAACCCATAGGTATGGAAGTAATCACCGAAGGGCTAGGCAGAGTCAAAGGCAGTAAGCAGAACCCTCACTCCTCGGTTTCGGGTCCCTGACCTCTCACATTTGCGACTCTACTGTCTTCTGAATCGGCCAAGAGACAGTAAGCCCGCCTAATAAATACTTACAATTTTAAAGGTTGTCATAAAAGATCGACGTCTTCACAACTAACACAACATCACATCCATAATCCCCGAAGGGGTAGGCAGAGTCAAAAGACAGTAAGCCCCTTTAACCACATTTAGTCAAAAATAAAAGAAGACTGGGTTAGATGTAAAAAAAATTGTGAAAAGGTAGTGACAAGTGGCTAGCTTGTCACCTCCACAATCACATACCCAAAACCCGATATACCATTAGTCGCCTTTTACGACATGCTAGGGAAGAAATATAGTTGGCACGTTCTTTTACAGTCCCAGACGAACATGGGACATGCTTATGTAATAAATATTCCAACACACAAATAAACCATTTAAGGATATGCTAGACTAGTAACACAATTGATACATTATTTTTGTATTCTACGCCAATATGGGACATCCTTGGGGCTTTATAGGTATTCCCCCCCATCCTCCATCACAGGCGGAGTAGGGTCCTCCAATAAGCCTTAGGAGTACATTGCTGGTTCATCCAGGATTAATCGGGACGATGTAAAAAGCCTTTCTAAAGGTTAACAATTAAAAATGGGTTATGGGCGTGATGTTATGTATGTATGTATGTATGTAACAACTAAACATAAAGGTAGCGGGGTTCCTCAAATGTCTGTTCCAAACCTATCTCCCTAAATCATACCTAAATCTACTCGTTTACGTAAATGCATTTCTGCCGCAAAAGACAGGATTCCCTAAGTGGGCGCCGTGTCGCCCCGGGGCGCCGAAGCGATGACAGAGGGCGCTGCTGCAGCTTAGGAACCTCTAATAGTTCAGGTAGCCCCTAATAATAGGATTACTAAGATAATTATGTCATCATCTTCCTAGCGTAATGTCCTGTGCTTAGACGGGGTCCGCTTAGACTATGATCCAGGATTTAGCGAATCTGGTAATTACATTGAAGCAACTGCCCATCTGAACTTCGTAACTATACATATGGGAACCAGAATAATTAGGATGATGTTTACACATTCACAGTTGTTTAAATGTGCAGGTTTCATCATTCCCGGATTTGAACTCGTACCCCGTGGATATGAGGCGTGTGTCCTAACCATTGAGCTACCACCCCTCTTACAAAAAGGTATAATTATGTATCTGTGCGTAATAGCGTGATTTGATCGCTTACCTATATTCAATTTTGTCTAGACATCTGTAATGTATTCTAAATAAATAATAAATGTCCAACTACATCACATACATTGATCTGACTCCGTGGTAAGTAGCTTAAGCACTTGTATTACGGATATCAGAAACAACAGTGGTATTACAATTATATACTTAAATTTTGCATATTAACACCCAGACACAGAACAAACACAAGTATTCATCACTCGAATGTTTGTCTTGGGTGGGAATCGAACCCACAACTCTTGGCGCATGGAGCAGGGTCACTACCGAATGTGCCATCGAGTCAGTCAATTCTGACACAGAATTGGCTACTAAACCAAAAAAAAAAACTTTAGTTCGTCAGTTAGATTATAACATCTCAAGGTTTGAACCAAGCACTTTAAGTTTGTACATACATACATAACATCACGCCCGTAATCCCCGAAGGGGTGGGCAGAAGGACAGCAGGCCCCTTAAACCACATTCAGCCAAAAATAAAACTGGGCTGGGCTAGATGGAAAATTGCGAAAAAGTAGTGGCAGTGGCTAGCTCGTCGCCTACACAATCACATACCCAAAGCCCGATATACCATTAGCCGCCTTTTACGACATGCTAGGCAAGGAACACAGTTGGCACATTCTTTTAAGACCCATCCCAACATGGGACGTTTAAAAACTGAAAACGAAATTATTCCTAATAGTCCCCTTTAGGTTTCAGCTAAGAGCAATCGCTAAAACAAGTATTTAAAACATTTCAAATTATTACTTTAGTAAGAATTCAAGTGACAGCGCTTTATCAACCTTGTATTTTATATTTACTACAGAAAAACATATAAATAAAAATATATAAGAAGCAACTTCAAATGAAGTACAAAAAGACAATTTATTGGCTAAAAACTCTAAAGGCAACGCCTATTTTGTTAAAAAAACATCCAGAGTCGATTTCACCACACATAAATATCAAACAGAGCTCTTTCTGTCATAAATACAAGCATTTCAGTCTAAAACAGTGTGACAGCTCAAAAAAAAGGTTTCTCACGAAAGAGTATTGATTGCTCCCTGCAAGTAATATCATTGGTGGAAATGGCGTGAAGTTTTTTTTATTAATATTAATAAAGTCTTAAAATACAGGCAACCTTTTTGCAATAAAAATGTAAAAAATATTTCCCAAACATAATATACTATAGGCTCCGAATAAAACCGTAAGTTAATGGAATTATCTACCATATACCAAGTGACGTTAATGCCTTATAAATAAAAATAGACATAACCTACATGTTTATTTATCACCACACTCATAGAAAATACCTAATAACATAACTTGATACCCACGAAACACAGTTATTAAAATATATAATGTATTACAGTAATAAATAAGTATTATGTACCCATCCGATATTTATTGCTAGAAAATTAACGAGTTTTTTGACATTTGCAGAAGTAAACCTATCACTGAAACGGTCTAGATGCCATTGTCAAAAAATAGTAAAAAAATATAAGGTCATAACATAATATATTTTTACTGATTCCCGTAGGTGCTTTAAAAAAATACAGGACATGCGATACAGGAGGATTAAAGTAGAGCTTATTCTTAGCTGATTTAGTAATATGATACTAATTGCGAAACTTGGTTATTTGCAAGTTAATAGTTTTTAAGTAAAACATATTTTTTATAGTTTGTAACTCTAGAAAGAATAAATAAATGAATAAATTCTTCAGACTGACTCACCAATGTTCCAAACTAAGCTTACGCTTGTGCTATAGATACTAGGTAAACGGATAGACATACTTAAATACTTTTATAAACATCCATGATTCGAGTACAAATGCCTATGTTCATCGCACGAAACATTTATCCCAAGCGGGATTCAAACCCGGCACTCTTTGTTTCGTTTCGTGGGCAAGCTCTAAACACTGGACCAACAGGCCTGTCGAAATAGAGAGTGCACCTGTATTTCAGCAGATACTTGGGCACTGTAGTGTCTCCTGTGTTGGCTTATCCACGTTGAGATTACTCACCGTGACCGAAAATAGTTAAGATGATAGTACTAATACTTTAAAAAAAAATTACATACATACATACATAAAATCACGCCTGCAGTCCCCGATGGGGTAGGCAGAGTTAAGGGGGCAGCTAGCACCTCTAACCACATTCAGCAAAAATAAAACTAGGCTGGGTTAGATGGAAAATTGTGAAAAAGTAGTTACAAGTGGCTAGCTCGCCTACACTATCACATACACAAAACCCGATAAACCATTAGTCTTTTACGACACTTACGACATGCTAGACAAGAAACACAGTTAGGAGCGGTGGTAGCTCAATGGCAAGGACACGCGCCTCTAAACCGAGGAGTGGGGTTCAAACCCGGCACGTACCTCTGGATTTTTCAAATCTACGTACGTATTTATACCACTAGCTCGGCGGTGAGGGAAAACATCGTGATGAAACCTGCAAATTCAAACAACTTTGGATTTGTAACCATGATCCAAAAATAGTCTGGTTCCCCTATCTTAGGGTTACGAAGGTCAGATCGGCAGTCGCTTCAATGTAATTACCAGACTCGCTAAATCCTGGATCATGGTCTAAGCGGACCCCGTCCAAGCACGGGACATAACGCTAGGAAGATGATAGACAAGAAACACAGTTGGCGCATTCTCTTTAAGTCCCAGACCAACATGGGACGTATAAACAACAATGGAAAAAATACCTAATTTTAAATTTTGTTTAAACCTAGGATTACAAATATCAAGACTTTTCAAGTTAATTCCGTTTCACAGTACATGGCTCTATAACTTTTTAACAAATACTAGTAAATTGCTCATGGCGAGTAGTTAAAAATAGATAAAATTTTATAGCCCAATTATGGTAACCTTATTTCAAAATATCACTTTCAAAACGCATCAATACCATCATTTTCCCATGGGTTAAACTATTATGCGTTTATAACGAAGTTTATATAAATACTAGCAGCGCCCCGCGGTTTCACCCGCGTAGTTTCCGTTCCCGTAGGAATATGGAGATAAAATATAGCCTATGTTACTCGCTGATAAAGTAGCTTTCTTTTGGTGAAATAATTTTTAAAATCGGTCTAGTGCTTTCGGAGCCTATTGAATACAAACGAACAAACAAATAATAAAATCTTTCCTCTTTGTCATATTAGTTGTACGTAGTATATTATTATTCTGTGATATTAGTGAGTAATTTCGATTGGTGAAGGAATTGTTCAAATCGGTCCAGCAATTTCGGAGCCTATTCAATGCCAACAAACAAATTTTTACTCTTTATAATATTAGTATAGTATAGATAACTAAGATTATAACATTTAGGAGGTTGATTGCAGATATAACAATTATAAAAACGTGATGAAGTATCTTGATTGGTTTACGAAATTGATAAGCAATTACACTTTCAAGAGAATAGAGTCATAGAGATACATCATAAAACTAACAAGTTAATCAAATAAATAAACGTTTGTTTTTCAATTTTTTATGTAGGTATATTTGTTTTTGTAAGGAAAAAATAGGTAATTTTTATTTTACTACAGTTCTAACAATGCTATACTTCTTGGCCCTTTAAGTTTTTATTAGATACTAGCTGTCCCGGCGCACTTCGTTGCGCCCCGTTCTCGGATTTTCGTTTATTACTTTCCTCTCCTCGCAATGTTTCCATATTTTCTTACCGTACAAACCTTCCCTGGAGGATTACATATATTTTAAAACTAAAATGTAATTTTACTAACTAACTAACTTAGTTTAGTTAGTTAGTTAGTAAAACTAAAATCATCCAAATCGGTCTGGCCGTTCTGCAGTTTTAGCGAGACCAACGAACAGCAATTCATTTTTATATATAAGAATATAAGATTAGGGCATATTGATAATACTCGTTGGTTAATGTGCATACTGATACTATTTTTGCTTATATCCAACGAGTAACTGTCTTTATTTTTTACCGACTCGAAAAAAGGAGGAGGTTCTCAATTTTTTTCTAATTTTTTTTTTGTATGTATGTTACTCGATATCTCTGAGAATTGTAAACTGATTTACAAATTTTTTTTTTTTTATTCAAAATGTTTTACTCTCGAGATGGTCCCATTGCCACCAAGTCAGGATCTGGTGAAGGGATCGAGGGAAACCCTAAAATTTGATAGGCACGTACAATGTGTTTTAGACATTTTCTACAACTTTTCAAGTATTCGACTCCGAAACTAACTGATTATTGTAAATATTTAAATACGTGTTAAATTTTAACAGTAACCTAGCAATCGGAAGAATTAATTTTATACTTTTTAGTGTTTAGGTATTTAACTAGCTATTTAGGCAGATTCTTTTTTGTGTTTTTTTTTTTTTCATAAACATTTTTATACAACCAGCTCCCACGCTTAGTCGGTCCGCTTAGACCAGTCATACTCAACCTTTTTTTATAGGCGTCACAAACACGTTTCGGTCATTATGTCAAGAAGCCGCGGCCGCAAGAAAAAATATTTAGGTCTTAAAATTAAAACTTAATTTAACAAAAAATGGCTTACAATAAATTTGTAACTTCAAATGGACCAATAACAAAGGCCCGGAGGGCCGCATGCTTCCCGCGGGCCCCAGGTTGAGTATAGCTGGCTTAGACCATAATCCAAGATTTAGCGAGTCTGATTATTACATTGAAGCGACTGCCGATCGCCTTCATAACCCTTAGATAGGGGAACCAGACAATTTTTGGATCATGGTTACACATTCATAGTTTAAATGTGCAGGTTTCATCACGATGTTTTTCCTTACCGCCGAGCTAGTGATATAAATAGGTAAACAGATTTAAAAAATTCTGTGGTATCATAGGCTTGAACCCGCTCCCCTCGCACGTGTGCTCACCATTGGGATGTTGACACCATTAATATTTAATTTTGAAATATCAATTCCGTAAGAGAAAGTATCGTAGTATGTTGTAAAACCTTATTGATTTTGAATTATATTGAGTCTACGATTTTAAATTTTACAAAATCTGCTCAATATTTAGTCAGTTGACTATACGAACTAGCGACGTCATAAACTTACTAGCCTATTCAATATCTATGAAGTGATTGCGTTTTGGCAGCTTTTAAAAAGCATCTCAATTGACTTGCCAGTCAACATTCTTATTGGCTACCAACGGTAGGAAGATGATGAGGTATAAAGGTTTGATGCTCTTCATCGGTGGACTCAAAGTTCAAAGCCCTGCAGGATTGGGTATCAGCATGTAACAGTGATCAGCTACGAGCTGACGGACCGCGCGACACGTCCAACCAACACTCCATAGGGGTCGCTGCTCTACAAACCTACTAGCTACTTTATATTAGAAATATAAGAGTCTGTCCCATGTTGGTCTGGGACTTAAAAAAGAATGTGCCAACTGTGTTTCTTGCCTAGCATGTCGTAAAAGGCGACTAATGGTATTATGGGGTTGTGGGTATGTGATTGTGTAGGTGACGAGCTAGCCACTTGTCACTAGTTTTTCACAATTTTCCATCTAACCCAGCCCCGTTTCTTTTTCGGCTAAATATGCTTAAAGAGGGTCCATCGGCTCACCTAAAGTTCTTTACCTGAAATGGTTCTTCCTACCGATTAGTAATCTGAATGGTCACTCTTCCTAAAATTATTCTGTTAATTATCTAAACCAGCCAAACAAACTCGCTTCGCAAATATTTTCAAAAAACAAAAAAAAAAAGCATAAATTTCTGAAAACAATACCGCAATATTCCGAAGTAGAGCAACATTCCGCGCCGGACCACACACGTTGAGTCGCACGCGCAACTCGACCAGACATTTTGCTTCCAACACACACAACTTTACCGATACCATTCGCACACGCGAAAATAAACCTTATTCTAACGTGTTAAAGCACATTCAATAAGCTTGTATAACTCAGTCCTCTTAAAGGGCTTGACTAATTTATTTCGACGCAACTGCCGTTCAATTCTCGACTTTGTTCAGTTGGTTTAAGGTTGGTTTTATATTTGTTATATGCAATTTCAGACAGGCTTCGTGTTAAGGTGTATGAATTGAATCGTTTTGTTGTGAAAGCACGATCCGCAGTTTCAGTTTATTTGTTAGTTCAAATCGTTAGTAAGAATATGTTTTGTCATACACGACGATGGATAAGCGGTGATAGCTCATAACAGGGTTCTGCGGGTTCAAACCCAACCACGTACATTTTGATTTGTTAAATCTATGTACGTATTTATACCACTAGCTCGGAGGTGAGGGAATGGCGATGAAACCTGCAAATTCAAACAACTATGGGTCCATATGTAACCATGATCCAAAAATTGTCTGGTTCTCCACGCTATCATACTATAGCGTGAAGCCACGTTTATGCATGTGTGAGTGAGATACTTAAGGATGCCATCTTACGGATATCTGTCATTTGGAGCACTTATTATGTCAATGTGTGACCTACACCACCTGAGGAGCTTCAATATCTAGTTAGTGGCGCGGAGTCCTTCTTTTTTTACTAGTCAGTGTATAGGACCTAAAAAGTTGGTAGTCTCCGACGATGCTTAATTCCACAAATAGGTACATCTACCAACTCCTTTTTTTCGAACTTTATAAAGAATCTCCACTGTGATATAATATCTAAAACTGACTGTTAAAAAAAAAAGAAAATACCGACTTTTTTTAGAATACCATTAAGAAAAAACCAAAATTAATTCATTGACTGAACAGCGTAATTTTATTGGAGGATTATGTTATAAGCTATTTATTCAAAGATTTTTTGCAAGTCAACCAAATAATAAAAAACAATTTTTTTACTATTTTAATCTTTAAACGAATGCATATTTTGATTAAAGAATTTATAATGAGCTTCAATAGGTACAAAATCAAATATTAAATTTAAAAAGTTGGTCGATTGTTCATCCAGGCAGTGGCGGATTTACCCAAAGGCCCGGTAGGCCCGGGCCTAGGGCGGCCAGATATTAGAGGCGGCCAATCGTGATAAAAATAGCTGATGATAACAAGAAATAACTTAAAGTACGCGTTCCGTCGCTTTGGTAGTTTTGGTACTGAAAAGGGGGCTTACTACATGGCCAGGGGCCTAGGGCGGCCAAGACTGTAAATCCGCTACTGCATCCAGGGTAGATTTGAAAGAAAAGTTAAAAGAAGGTACATCTACCTAAAAGATGGTCGAGTTGGTAACACTCAATTACGGCCTGCAGCGCAAATTTACGCGACACGCAATTCCATTTTATTACAACGCATAAAATAAATATATTCATACATACATATCATCATGCCCAAAATCCCCGAAGAGGTAGGCTAAGTCAAACCAGCTGGTCTTAACCACATTCAGCCAAAGATAAAACTGGGCTGGGTTAGATGGAAAACTGTGAAAAAGAAGTGACAAGTGGCTAGCTTGTCGCCTACACAATGACACATCTAAAGCCCGATATACCATTAGTCGCCATTCAACTTGAACAAGTAAAAGCCAATATTTTTATACTTAACCAAGACATAAAGGTGATAATTGAGTGACAATTAATGTAAACACTCGCGGCAATTTATGCAAAATTATGCGTTATGTGGTAGCAAACACGGTCGATAATTGATTGCGTTGTATTTTACGGTTTCCAAGTTTATAACAACTGGCTTGTCAATTGAGATATGGCGAAAACCAGATATGTGATACTAGTGTGCGCGGGCAGGTTTGCTCGTATAAAATTCAGTTTGCATAGTAAAATTTAGGGATATTCTTCGGAATATCTCAGATAAGGCCAAAAATAAATAAATAAATATCAGACTACATCACATACATTGATCTGATTGAGGTAAGTAGCTTAAGCACTTGTGTTACGGACATCAGAATCAAAAGTGGTATTACAAATATATAGATATTGGAAACACTCAGACACAGAACAAACACACATATTCATCACACGAATGTTTGTCCTGGGTGGGAATCGAACCCACAACTCTTGGCGCACAGGGCAAGGTTGCGCCATCGAGTCGGTCAAATATTTACTTTTTAATTCTTGTTATTGTTTTTTATAGTGTAAAAGACAATAAACCATTTTTTTTTTTTTAAAGTAAGTTGGTCTCGATAAATTAAAGTCTGTGTGTAATGCCAACGTAACAGCAATTATTAAATGCATATTAAAAATATATATATACAGCCGATTTTAACCATTTTTAGGGTTCTGTACCCAAAGGGTAAAACGGGACCCTATTACTAACACCGCTGTCTGTCCGTCAGTCTGTCCGTCTGTATCTCAGAAACCATGATAGCTAGACAGTGAAAAAAAAAAGAAATTTGACAAATGATGTATTTCTGTTGCCTCTATAATAATTAATACTAAAAACAGAATAAAATAAATATTTAAGGGGGCTCCCATAAAACAAACGTACTTTTAAAGCCTTTTTTTGCTCGATATTGGTACGGAACCTTTCGTGCGCGAGTCCGACTCGCACTTGGCCGGTTTTTTATCTGTCAGTTTGTTTGTTTCATAGTTAATCTTTGAAACGGCTGTAACTATTTTGATACGACTTTTACAGGCTGAAAGCAGGTGTTACAAGGAACTTAGATGAGTATTATTTAAGAAAAATAATTAGCATTGTTTCCGTTTAATTTTGGCAAATTCCACTGGAACAAAGTCGCGGGCGTCAACTAGTTTTATTTCTAAAATCTGTCTGATTACTTTACTTTTTAATAATTTTAGGAGCTTTTTCTGTAAAGTATGCCACAAACACCCAGACTCAAACTTAACCTCATTGTAAAACATTGTGAACACCCAGACCCGATACGAATACTTGCTTCATATATATTCCTCCCGGGAATTGAACCCTTCAAAACGTTGCACATTGCACATTGCACTGTCTAAAGCCACATAGCTATTATATCGTCCACATCGATTTGTCACGAGTAAGTTGTCACGTCCGCAGTTCAAACACTGACTCCGAAAGTCTAGCCTCGTTAGGTTTCCTAGAACGCTTTGATCTAGATCTAGGCATTGTAACGGCCTTCCCTTTGACTAATGTGCTAGTATGCTATATCATTCACGCATGTTTCCAATGTCCCATGTTGGTGTGGGACTTTAAAATAATGTGCCAATGTGTTCCTTGGCTAGCGTCGTAAAGGTGACTAATGGTGTATCGGATTTGGGTGTGTAGGCGACGAGCTAGCCACTTGTTTACACTATCTTTACATAATTTTCCATCTAACCCAGCCCGGTCTGATTTGGCTGAAAGCAGTTTAAGGGGCTAGTTTGCCCTTTCAATCTGTCTACACCCCTCCGGGGTTTTGGGTGTGATAGCCAAAAAAAAGGATTATAAGTTTTTTCCAGGCCTAAATAAGTAAATACAAAGCGAGCGGTGGTAGCTCAATGGTAAGGACACGCGCCTCTTAACCGAGGAGTGTAGGTTCAAACCCGGGCATGTACCTCTAGATTTTTCAAATCTATGTACATATTTATACCACTAACTCGACGGTGAGGGAAAACATCGTGATGAAACCTGCAAATTCAAACAACTTTGAATTTGTAACCATGATCCAAAAATGGTCTGGTTCCACTATCTTAGGGTTACGAAGGTCAGACCGGCAGTCGCTTCAATGTAATTACCAGACTCGCTAGATCATGGTCTAAGCGGACCCCGACTAAGCATGGGACATAACGCTTGGAAGATGATGATAAGTTAATACAAAATGAATCATCAATTTTGCGTAAATCTATAAAGCAGCGTGAACAGGGCCGGACCGCGAGTTTAGGGGGCCCTGGGCTATTACTACCTAGGGGCCCACCTAATTACTCAAAGTATAAGACGTAGACCTGAAATAAATGAATTGAATAGGTTTGATTAATCGCAGAATTCGCAGGGCTGCAAACCGTACGATCTGTTTAATTTAGTAAAATCATGGATTTTTTCGCATTACCGTCTATTTTTGACTTTGATTTGACTTAGCTGGGAGCCCCTTGAATCCACGGGGCCCTGGGCTGAATCCCAAAAAGCCGGTAGATCCGGCTCTGAACGTGAATCTACCACCACAAAGAAACCGGCAAGAAATTCGATAGTTACTCTTTCCATGGACAAACTACACATGTGTATTTTGTCTGAAAATTTGCTAAATTGCCACTTCAATTCTGATTTTTGACCAACTTTTAGAAGTCGGTTTAACGAGGTTCTTAATTCATCGAAATATTTTTAAATAGTTAGACAAGTACTTGCCAGGATTAGAAGCAGTATCTTACACAACTGTTTACTTAAATACGTGGCCACCACTCTCTACTCGACAAAGACTTTTAGTCCAACTGAACACTTAACTTACTTTAGGCCTCATTAAGTTGGCACCTAGCATACCTAGACTTTCGCGGAAACCATAACCTCCATATTTGTAACAGTTTCACCTCGTGGGTCGGATTCTAATCCATTGGCATCTAGGACCTAACACTACACTAGGAGATGAGATGATTATTTAGTTTAATGGTACAAGGCAGCAAATTCCCGTAGTATTTCCTGACTTGTTCCTTTAAAAATAAAATAAATAAATATAAAATATTCGACGACATCACATATATTGATCTGACTCCGAGGTAAGTAGTTTAAGCACTTGTGTTACGGATATCAGAATCAACAGTGGTATTACAAATATATACTTAAATATTGGATATTAACACCCAGACACAGAACAAACACAAGTATTCATTATACGAATATTTGTACTAGGTGGGGATCGAACCCGCAACTCTTGGCGCATGAGGCAGGGTCACTACCGAATGAGCCATCGAGCCAGTCAATTTGAGCCAGTCAAAAATAACAAAAACCTTTGTTTGAGAGATTCAACATTTTTAATATACATACAGATACAATAATTTGACTAGCTGTCGTTGGTCGAGTGGTCTGAGACTGGCCATGAAACCAACGCGGGTTTGGATCCCGCTAGGGGCAAATGTTGTTTAGGAATCTTAATGCTCCTTAAAATCTATCTGCCTCTTAGAGGGTTTCAGGCGTTTTATTACATACATACATAATATCACGCCCATAATCCCCGAAGGGGTAGGCAGACTCAAAGGGGCAGCAAGCCCCCTTAATTACATTTAGCCAAAAATAAAACCGGGCTAGGTCAGATGGAAAATTGTGTTGTAGTGACAACAAGTGGCTAGCTCGTCGCCTACACAATCACACACCCAAAACTCGATTACCATTAGTCGCCTTGTAAGACATGCTAGACAAGAACAAGTCGGCACATTATTTTTAAGTCCCAAACCAACATGATGTCTCATGTTTATATATATACATATGTTTTATTCTCTTCTAAATATAAAGAAACACCATGTTCATTTGAACCTTAATACGGCCAGTTAAAGCCACATAGCTGAGTATTAAGCATTTCCGTTGAAACGTTATAGGGAAACATGAAAAATTAATGAGCCTCGCTAATGATTTCGTTAACAAGTTCACTTTCAAATTGCTTGGACTAATGAGATTTTGTATACTTCACCTCTGAAAAACCTTATGCGGTAACGCAATGCTAAGTCGTGGTACGCTTAGACCCTGATGCAGGATTTAGCCAGTCTAGTAATTAAAGCGACTGCCTATCTGACTTTGATATAAATATATATGAAAGTCGTTCCTTCACATTTTTCAATTAGTAGGTAGGTATATTTATGTATATATAGAAATTAAACTTAATTCTCATTTATTATATTCATATAAAAGTGTGTCATCATTATATTTCTCGTTTATTTTTTATCATACCATCACGCTTGTAATCCCCGAAGGGTAAGGCAGAGTTAATGGGACAGCTAGCCTCTTTAACCACTTTCAGTCAAATTAGACTGGGCTGGGTTAGATGGACAGTAGTGAGAAGTGGCTAGCTCGCCGCCTACAAATCACACACCCGAAACCCGATATACCATTAGTCGCCTTTTAAAACATGCTAGGCAAGGAACAAAGTCGTTCATTCAATCTTCTTAGCTTCCAGACCATAAGAAATAAATGGTATATCGGGTTTCGGGTGTGTGATTGTGTAGGCGACAGGTTAGCCGCTTGTCACTGCTTTTTCCCAATGTTCCATCAAACCCAGCCCGGCTTTATTTTTGGCTAAATGTGGTTGAAGAGGCATGCTGCCTCTTTGACTCTGCCTACCCCTTCGGGGATTATGGACGTGATGTTATGTATGTATGTATGTAAGAAATAAATACTTCCTACACTATGCACATTGCATCTACTCACACAGGATACAGTTCAAGTTTAATTTTTTAATTAAAACCGTTAAAACACTAATGTTATCTCCATAAATCTCGCGTAAAGAAAACAAAAAACAAGCCCGGCGCATTTTGTAGCCGTGTAAAAGTCGACTTTGTTATTGTTTTGTATAATTTACGCGTTTCAGCTACCGGTTTACATATCAAGCGCTGAAGTAAAGTAAATAAAGTATATTTAATAATAGTCCAGTCAGTATATACATAGACCAAAAATTGGCTGGGTATTTCAATATTGAAATTACTCAGTAACAGCCCGCAGTCAGGGAGTTGATGGTTTAACACCCGCCTCAGAAAGCACGTTAAGCCGTTTCTCTGTCGTTTTCTGTCTCCAGTCATGTCAGTGCCGTCTCACCGGACTATGAGAGTGAAGGAACAGAGAGTGCACCTGTGTGTGCGCACACACTTGCACTATACTCCGCGTATCCTTAAACTTCTTGAATTAAAATGAAGGCAATCGAGAGATAGAGGCGTCACAAAATATAATATACCTACTTAAATAAAGCCAAAATGTAGAAATACTTACTAGTATAATTTTCCGTATTCCTAGATTATGTCTGATGAACCTAATAGAATATATTTAGCCATATACCTAACCTTGTCTAGCTTTATCTTGACTAGCTGCGCCTGCGATGATCTAAAGCCTTCCCGGATAAATTAACTATACCTACAAGATAAAAAGAAGTTTTGAGCCTCCTTCATAAACAAGGTATTTAACACATAAATATATTTTAATGTCGGACATTTAGTACCCTAGAAAAGCGCGCTCAATCACACTTAAAAATTAATTTATCTGCGTTATTTTTACCAAAAACACTTTATACTTTCCACCAACTACCAAATAAATAAACTATTTCTTTGTTTTTTGTGTCCAATTATTAAATTTTTGTGTCAAAATTGCATTAACCTCAATTTTACTGTTAAAACCGCCAGTCTTTTGTTGTTACGTTACAAAATATAAGTAATTGTCCGTTGACTAGTATAAATAATCATTTCTTGTCAACACGAACTTAGATCAAAGACAATCGTATGAAATACGACCACATATATATTTCTTGAAATACACTCCAATTGTTATAATTAGTTTGTATTTTAAACGCTAATTTATTGCCCGAAAATGTTTTGTAGTGTTAAATTTTCTTCCGAAATATATTTTTAAAATGCATTCGCATTTTTATGAGGCTAAATTAACTGAAGTCACATTCGCGTAACTGTTAACATCAAACCTAATGTTTTGTTATTTCAAATAAGACTATGTTATTGGTTAAGCTTTTAATTGGAATCATTAAATAACATACACCCTTTAATTTAGTGATATAGCAGTCTGTTCTCTCTGCCTACCTCGCTAGGGAAATGGCGTGTAGTTAGTTAGTATTAAAAAAATAAGAATTAACGGACGTATCACAACACCTATCTCACATATCTGATTGCATTTTATATTTTGACTGGTCCGTTGGTTGAGTGGTCAGAGACCCTGGCCACGAATCCAAGGGTCGCGGGTTCGAATCCCGCTTGGGGCAAATGTTTCGTGTGAAGAACATGGACGTTTGTCCTCGAGTCATGGATGTTTATAAACGTATTTAAGTATGTCTATCCGTTCACCTAGTATCCATAGCACAAGCATATGCTTAGTTTGGGACTAGGGAATTGGTGTGTCGGTCTGAAGAATTTATTATTTATATTATTTATATTAAATGTACTAATGTCGATTTTTTTTACATCCCCAATAGAGGATAAGTATCTATTTTAATGATAAACTAACCTACCTTACCGATCCTTCAAAAAGTATGTGGAACTCAAAAATGCTTTACTACCTAGTGTATTCATACATACATAACACCACGCCCATAATCCCCGAAGGGGTAGGCAGAGTCAAAGGGGCTACAGGCCACTTTAACCACATTCAGTCAAAAATAAAAGGGCTGGGTTAGATGGAACCCTGTGAAAAAGTAGTGACAAGTGGCTAGCTTGTCGCCTACACAATCACATACCCAAAACCCGATATACCATTAGTCGCCTTTTACGACATGCTAGGCAAGAACCACAGTTGGTACATTTTTTTTAAGTGCCAGACCAACATGGGACAGTGGCCTGGGATTCATGGAAAATTGTGAAAAAGTAGTGATAAGTGGCTAGCTTGTAGCCTACACAATCACACACCCAAAACCCGATATACCTTTAGTCGCTTTACGACATGCTAGGCAAGAAACACAGTTGGTACATTCCTTTAAAATGATGTCCCAGACTATCATGGAACAAGTTTTTTTTGCTAAAATCGTTGAATGACCTTAACTCTGCCTACTCCTGATGGGATTACGGACGTGATGATATGAATGTATGAATACACTAGGTAGTAAAGCATTTTTGAGTTCCACATACTTTTTGAAGGACCGGTAAGGTAGGTTAGTTAATATATCATTAAAATAGATACTTATCCTCTACTAGCTGTCCCGGCGAACTTCGTATCGCCCAGTAAATGAAAATTGACATTGATTTGTCGATTGACATTTAACATTGACAGATACGAATCCCACCGTTTTATATGAGAAAATACTTTTGCTTTTATTTTGTTTTATCGTCAATTTTTCAATGTTTTTAAAAGTTATTCTGTTATTCTGGACGAAGACAAATCCAACAAATCAAAAACAACGTAAATCGGTTCAGCCGTTCTCGACTTATAAGTGGTGTAACAAACACGACTTTGTTTTATTTATATATAGATTGGGGATGTAAAAATATCGAATTTAGTACCTTTAGGTACCTTTGTTTGTATGTATGTATGTATGTATGTATGTATGTATGTATGTATGTATGTATGTATGTATGTATGTATGTTTGTATGTATATTTCTCTAATTAATCGTTAACGCAGTTACAATTCACATGGCTCCGTTGCCTTGCTTGTATTAATCAGTGTTTGTTTTTTACACTATCCTCTAATGAACATTTGTAATTGATTAATTAACTGGTCTAAGTTGAAGTGACAAGCGGTTGTAGATACATTTTAATGAGCTTGCAGAAATACTTGAAGCTTGTCCGTTGATAAATGCGTTTCTCAATAATTTCCATTTCAAATGCGTTCGCCTAAATACCGGTTCTGATATGCGCATAAATAAAAATTATATACTATGTGTACTTGATTTATTTATCAAATAATTAGTTTTGTATAGTAATTTAATTACTATTTTTATATTGACTACATTGGCACGCGACCCCACTCGCATATAATTGGGATGTTGACTCCATTTATATTTAATTTTGAAATCATTCATCAATTCTGAAAAAGAAAGTATCGCAGTATGCTGTTAAGCCTTATTGATTTTGTATGATATTGAGTCTAAGATTTTTAATTTTACAAAAACTACTTAATATTAAGTCAGTTGACTATACAAACTAGTGACGTCACACGTTGACAAGCCCATACAAAATCTATGAAGTGATTTCGTTTTGACAGCTCTTAAAAAGTATCTCAACTGACTAGCCAGTCAACATCATCATCATCATCTTCCTAGCGTTATGTCCCGTGCTTACACGAGGTCCGCTTAGACCATGATCCAGGATTTAGCGAGTCTGGTAATTACATTGAAGCGACTGCCGATCTGACCTTCGTAACCCTAAGATAGGGGAACCAGACAATTTTTGGATCATGGTTACAAATTCAAAGTTGTTTGAATTTGCAGGTTTCATCACGATGTTTTCCCTCACCGTCGAGCTAGTGGTATAAATATGTACATAGATTTTTTAAAATCTAGAGGTACATGCCCGGGTTTGAACCCGCACTCCTCGGTTAAGAGGCGCGTGTCCTTACCATTGAGCTACCACCGCTCCGCTGACTAGCCAGTCAACATCCCTATTGAATCTGTTACAGATGATCATGGTTTCCCTGTGATTTTTTCCTAGATTTTAAAAAGTTAAGTTTAATAGTGTACCTACACTTTCTTTCATGTGTATCTTATACGTACTAATATATTAAGCTGAAGAGTTTGTTTGCTTGCTTAAACGCGCTAATCTCAGGAACTACTGGTCCGAAATGTTTTTTTTTTTTTGTTGTTGTATAGTACATTTATCGAGGAAGGCTATAGGCTATATGACATTAACCATAAATGGATTAAACACACAGCTAGTCCAATAATAAGCTGTTAATAAGAAATTACATTGAGACACGTAAAATACTATCTACCTTCAAGTATTAAAAATACCAATGAATATAGTAAATTTGTAATAGCTTTGACTGACTTCCTAAATAATAAATGTTATTATAATTTAAATGAATATTATACTAAGGTGCAATAAAGTAAGTTATGATAGTTGATTAGCACTTTTAATTATATATAATGTTAATTAATATCATCATCTTCTTAGCGTTATGTCCCGTGCTTAGACGGGGTCCGCTTAGACCATGATCCAGGATTTAGCGAGTCTGGTAATTACATTGAAGCGACTGCCGATCTGACCTTCGTAACCCTAAGATAGGGGAACCAGACAATTTTTGGATAATGGTATATATTATGTTAATAATGGATAATATATAATACTATACTTAATATTCGTGTAACATAAATATTTAAGATCTGGATACACAATAATATTATACATAGTATGTAAAAAATGCGTCCTCTCTTCAATTGCAGTGCCCTCACAGGGTCTATAATGTACTTTATCTCTTAATTACTACCAACACCTTGTAAACATTATGGAAGCAATAAATGATTGAGTATTGAGTATTGAGTATTGAGTACAAATATTTTTAAATATTTCTCAATTTAGTAATTAAGATATATGCAATGCCCTTGCAGGGCGTCACATGTAACCTTTATTTACAATGTACCACCTCTTACTATACTGTGACATGCAATAAATAATTTAAATTTGAATTAAAAAAAAAAATACATGGAATAAATAATTGTAGGCTGACTCAGCTCGTTTAATTATATAATTTCCCTTATTACAAAGAAAATATTTAATCCTGACTTCAATTAAAATACTTATTCTTACACAAAATTATTGTCAGATTCCTCCCATTAAAATTAAAATTCCATCCAACTTTTAAGCGATTCAAACATTTACGAATGAGCAAAGATATTTTTTAATTTGAATCTAGGTATTTCCTGTCTCAAATATTTCTAAGCCTTGAAGGTTGGTGCTACTTATATTTTCACACTAGCTGTGCCTGCGGTTTCACTCGCGTTTATGGTTAACCAGCTGACCCGGCGAACTTCGTTCCGTCAATCAGGAGCTTTGCTCTTGAAAACTGATATTCTTTCTATTAATTAATATCATATTTTAATACTTATTATCTTATTCTGGACGAAGATAAAACCAAGAACACAAAGATCATAAAAATTGATTCACCCGTTCCTGAGTTATAAATGGTGTAACTAACACGACTTTGTTTTATATATACAGATGTTATATAGTCTACAGGCTGATGTACAACACAAAAATAATTCCTCAATTCGGACCACTAGATTCTGGGATTAGCGCGTTCAAAGAAACAAACTCTTCAGGTTTATATATTAAGTAAGTACTGGCTGAGCCGGCGGTTTCACCCGCGTTTATAATTAATGTTATATAGCCTATAGCCTTCCTCGATAAATGGGCTATCTAACACTGAAATTATTTTCCAAATCTCGCTTAAAGATTACTATGACATTCAAGACACAACAAGTGTATATAGTATTGTAAGTGTACCGTGTATAATATATAACTACTTTATATGTATCACTAGCTGATGCCCGCGGTTTCGCCCGTGGTAACTTAGAAATTCGGGATAAAATGTAGCCTATGTCCTAATCCAAGGTATAAACTATCACCATTTAAACTTTTAGCCAAATCGGTTTAGCCGTTTTGCCGTGCATGAGCAACAAACATCCAAACCTACAAACTTGTCCATAAAATATTAGTAAGATTATTTATATCTTACGAGATAGATCGCGCCTATCTCAGATCGATGCGCGTGAGTTCGTAAGTCTCGGACGGCGCGACTCACAGCGCCATCTAACGCGCCGCGCAGGAACTACACGAGATAAGATCTATGGGTCTTTGAAATGATTTGTGATAGTAATTATTGGGTTACAAGACTAGTATGAGCTGGTGGCGTTGTCTGTTTTAACTTCAGAATAGGGTATTAGACAAAATAAGGATTTTGTGATTTGTCAAAATGTTTTTGACAGATTTGTATGGTATCAAAACACTGACTAATTATATCTAAAATAGAGGTTAAACATATATCAGAGCCTAGGTATTAATACGTAGGCTCTGATGTAAAACGTTTTATTTGGTTTGCTATTTTTTTATAACTTTAAATAGTGTCAAATATATAATTAAGGAAAAGATGAATTGTGTTATGAGTAAAAATGTTTTTTATAATAATCCCCGAAGTTGTCAAAGAGGCAGCAAGCCCCGTCAACAAGCTTTTAACAACAGTAAAACTGGGCTGAATTAGATGGAAAATTGTAAAAAACGTGGCTAGCTCGACGCCTACACAATCACACACCCAAAACCCGATACATCATTAGTCGCCTTTTACGACATGCTAGGCAAGGAACACAGCAAATTCTTTTTAAGTCCCCGATAAATATTATATCATCCCAAATTAAAATTATGAATGAATAAAATTAATTAAATTAATAGTACTTCAATATCACCACACTCGCCAGACTCATACAGTTATACAGTCCTGGATCATTGTCTAAATGGACCACAAGCACGGAACATAACGCCAACATGACGAATGACGTCACATATCTCTATATCGTATCATATGTATGGCATAATTATCGGAGCGGTGGTAGCTCAATGGTAGGGACACGCGCCTCTTAACCGAGGAGTGCGGGTTCAAACCCGGACTCGTACCTCTGGATTTTTCAAGGTCTATGTACGTATTTATATCACTAGCTCGACGGTAAAGGAAAACATTGTGATGAAACCTGCAAATTCAAACAACTTTAGATTTGTAACCATGATCCATAAAATTGTCTGGTTCCCCTATCTTAGGGTTACGAAGGTCAGATCGGCAGTCGCTTCAATGTAATTACCAGAGTCGCTAAATCCTGTATCATGTTTTAAGCGGACCCCGTCTAAACACGTGACATAACGCTAGGAAGATGATGTATGCCATAATTATGTTGTTCCAGCTGTATTCAATGATAGCATTAAGACAACCATTATACTGAACAATAAATTTTGTAACACGCTTTGTCTCAGCTTAAATTGTAAACACGTATTGTAAGTCGGCTATAAAAGTATTCACCGAGAATTTATTACCATAGATTTTCATATCATTTATGTCTGTCACGAATCGAAATCAATATTTATAGGAAATTATCTGATAAATTTTTGACTAGCGGTTAACATTCACGTGAATTATGGTTTAACTAACTAACTGAACTTCACGCCACTTCCCTAGCGGGGTAGGCAGAGAGACCCGAACGCCATATGGCACGATCCTTACACACCTCACTGGCCTCTTCAACATTCATAATCCTTTTCATACAAGCTCTACGGTTTTTATGACTCCTAACATTACGGTTTAATTTACATGATATCGTTATTTTTAATAGCCTATGTTATATTCTGATGTACAAGCTAGACTTTTATAAGATTGCATGAAAATCCGTCAAGTGGTTTTTGCGTAGAAGGGTGACAAACATACTTAAACAAAAACTTTCGCGTTTAAATTGACAGTAACTTTTATCTATGACTATTTCAACTTAATACTATTTTTATTAGGTCGATTTCAAGTTATCATGTAAAATAAATAAATAATTAAATATCAGACTACATCACATACATTGATTTGACTCCGAGTTAAGTAGCTTAAACACTTGTGTTACGGATATTAGAATGAACAGTGGTATTTCAAATATATACTTAAATATTGGATATTACACCCAGACACAGAACAAACACAAGTATTTATCATACGAATATTTGTCCTGGGTGGGGATCGAACCCACAACTCTTGGGGCATGTGGCAGGGTCACTTCGAAAGAGCCATCGATGATTATAAATTCTCATATTGACTCTTATCAGTCTGGGGCTTAAAATACCAACTGTGTTACCTGCCTAGCATCTAGTAAAAGGTGACTTGAAGATATATTGGATATCAGGTGTGTGATTGTGTAGGCGACGAGCTAGCCACTTGTCACTTTGACAACTATTCTTCAAACCCAACCGAGTTTTTTTATAGGCCAATAGCTGTTGAAAGGGCTTGCTGCCCCCTAACTCTGCCTACTTCTTCGGGAATTGCTGGCGTGACAATATGTAATATCCCTTCTCGGTTATACCATTTTAAGCTTATTTTCCGACTAGCAACGCCCCGCGGTTTCACCCGCGCAGTTCCCGTTCCCGTGGAAATACGGGGCTAAAATATAGCCTATGTTACTCGCTGATGAAGTAGCTTTCTTTTGGTGAAAGAATTTTTCAAACCCATCTAGTAATTTCAGAGCTTATTCAATACAAACAAACAAACAAAGAATCTAATCTTTCCTCTTTATAATAGTAGTATCATAATATTTTTTCGCTAAAGGAAATAATACCAAATTCATAACAGACAAAACCGCTTACAAGACGTGTTTATTTAAACGAATAAACGAAAAATCCACATGTTCCACCCAATTTATTAATGCGAATAACAAACAAATTAAATGTATAATGTATTGTTAATAACAATAGATTGAAACAATACTCATTGGGCAAGAACAACGCTACGACATCTGTTTAAACGAAAGATGGCGTAGATTGCTATAACAATATTGATTCGCCAATAATTATTGTTGTAATTTTAAATTAATGTGTTTCATTATCATAAGAGCAGTGGCTCAATGACACACCTCACGTGTAATTGATAATGGTTCAAACACGGGCATGTACTTCTGGATTTATAAATAAATAATAATAAAAATAAATAAATATCAGACTACATCACATACATTGATCTGACTCCGAGGTAGGTAGCTTAAGCACTTGTGTTACGGATATCAGAAACAACAGTGGTGGATGGTACAAATATCTAAGTATATAATATTACGCGCGGCAAAATATTTTTACCCCTTTTTACGAAAATTGCGCGAACGAAGGAGTATTAAATTTTGCACACCTATAGGTTACAGAGAGAAGGAATGCTGTTATTTTTTTTAATTAGGTATGCAAAAGAAATATATTAAATTACCACCGAGATGTCAATAATATTGAATATTGTTTCTGTAGAATAAAATCGTCCATTTCTATATTAATGAATGTTAAAAAAAACGAGTCAAATGCTACTATACTTCAAAAAAAAATTGTTTCTACTTTAATATCTACTTTTTGCTAATATAAAAGTCACTTTCTAATACCAGATAAAATTTTTGTCGTCGAATTTTAATAAAAAAATCTGCTAGTGATTTATCTATCAATTAACTTCCGATTTAATTTTATTAAAATGACTATTTTAATAATGTTCGTATATGTTATGGATAACTTAAAAAAACCTGTACCTAAATGTTTTATTAAACAATTTTATAGAGATGCAATATCCTTAAAAAATGTCAAAGGCATTTTAGTACGTTCCATTTCACGCAATCAGTATTTTTTTTACTCGAAAAAAGTGACTGCGCATTAATGATTTAATTAACATATTTAATGATGACATATTCCGGTTTTAATTAATTAAACTGATAGAAATATTTGTACCAATTAGCGTCAGTTTTATATTCCGGAAAAGAATGTGGTAATTAACTATTAAAAAATTATAGACCCAAACTTATAAATCAAACTTTGTTCAACATGGGGCTGTTTAGGAAAATTATCTCTAAATAAGTTCAGTCTTACTTAATTAATACTAAAATATGTATCTTTTTACAAACTTTTTTTAATTTAAACTTAAAATGTTTTTATGTTATTTTGAAACGTATTTAAGTTTTATGTTTCAAAATATGCAATCTATTTTTCAAACTCAGTTTGACGTCGGATTAAGTTATTTGGAACACGTATGTAAATTTGGTGACAATGCAACGTTATGGTGCCAACGAGCTGGTCTGATGATGGAGGTAAAAGTGGCCATACGTAAGCAGAATTAACGAACGGTAGTAGCTCAATGGTAAGGACACGCGCCTCATAACCAAGGGGTGCGGGTTTAAACACGTGCTCGGGTTTTAACCTATAGATTTTTCAAATCTATGTACGAATTAATACCGGTGGTAATAGTGGTGAGGGAAAACATCGTGAAATCTGCAAGTTCAGACAACTTTGGATTTGTAACCATGATCCAAAAAAAAACTGGTTCCCCTATCTTAGGTTACGAAGGTCAGATCGGCAGTAGCGTCAATGTAATGACCAGACGCGCTAAATCCTAGATCGTGGTTTAAGCGGACCCCGACTAAGCACGGGACATAACGCTAGGAAGATGATGATACGGAAGCAGGATTAACAATATTAAATCTACCACACAGACAAATAAATTGTTGTTTCATCAACAACTATCAGTGCCGGTGTGGGGTTCGAACCTGCACCCTTCGCATTTTGGCAAAAGGTGAACTATTACATCAACGGACTTTAAAAAATCCACACTCTCTGGAGGATTTCTTCGGGATAAAATTGTTCTAAATTATTTCAAAGCATCCATTTTTATTATGCTTGCACTAAATTACAGCAATATCATTTCAGCGATTTAGCCGTTTAAATATTACGAAATAATTGTAAGCATTTATAAAGAGCTGTTTGTGTAGTATTTATTAATAAAATAACGTTCATATATTAGAGTCTTTAAAGTAGACAATTTTTGTAATTTATATAATTTCTGTCTTAAGTTTAAAAATAATACTTTCCTGGATATTATCCCACAGGAACACAATAAACACATTAAACACAATAAACATTATCCTATCTGTCACGTTATGCGTACCAAACACACAATTTATTTTACGATTGAAAAAAATAGCTTTAAAATTTTATACAATAATTAGAAGAGACAATAATATATTTCAATTTAAATTTACGAAAACAAACCTTGATATTAAATGAAATATACAGACAGAAACACAATTTTAGTCTTTAATATATGTTTAAGCTACTGATTAGACACTACTAGCGCTATCTATCGGCAAAATCGAATAACATTAAACTAATTTATTCTGCATCCAAGCTATTTTGTAATGTTAAAAAAATGTACGTTCTTACATTTTAAATTAAAATTTCTCATTTTTACGGCCTTCAACTTCCATAGCCCGTATTTAATTTTAAATTTAAGTCAAGTCATTCCTTCTTCAAAATTACATGTCGAATAGCCAACCCAATCTACATCACTTGGATTAAAACTTTGTAATTTAGTTTGCAAAAACATCATCATCCTCCTGGCGTTATGTCCCGTGCTTAGTCGGGGTCCGCTTAGACCATGATCCAAGATTTAGCGAGTCTGGTAATTACTTTAAAGCGACTGCGTAAATTCCCTACCCTATAAATAAGTGAACCAGACAATCATAGTTACACATCCATTGTTATTTGAATGTGCCGATTTCCTCACAATATTACCTTCACTGCCGAGGTACTGGCATACCATGCTATTAAAAAAGGTGCCAGAAGGTGTTGAATATGAACCAACACACCTCGTATGCAAGACTTGTGTCCTCACCCAGTAAAGTTTAACCATTATCAAAAGGCTTTTCATCGATTTCTTATTAGATTAATCCCGATTCGACCATCGTTTGTACTCTATCTACTACTGATACAGTATAATTATTAAAACTACTAGCTGACCCGGCGCACGATTCGGATTTTCAATTCCCTTTTTTTTTTTTCATGCAACTTTTTTATTTTTTTCTGTCATAAGAACCTTCTCCTGATAATAATAAACACAACTAAAAAAGAATTAGCGAAATCGGTTCAGCTTTTCTCGAGATTTGCGCTTAGCAACACATTCAGCATTTTTAAATTATAGAAGATAGCAGTTTTTTTGGCTAAATTATATTTCAATTGATGTATATAATTATGTTTTGTATATTTAATTTATTGCATGACTATTTTCGTTTATTGGTAAATAAGTACTGCATTCAATATTGTCTATGTTTATTTCCATTTTTAAAACAGTTGTGAAAATTTTACATTAAAAATATGACACTAGCTTTTCCCATAACTCTATCCTTGTCAAATTGAACCTGATATATAGACTCTATGGTGCATCCCACGGGATTTATTAGATTTTCCGGGATAAAAGTAAACCATGACTTTTTTCAGCGTTTAAACTATGAGCACATGGAATTTCACCACAAACAGTTAAGTAGTATAAACGTGAAAACTAAACAGACAGACTGAGAGACATTCGCATTCATTATATATTTTAATGTTATAATATTGACAATGTATGTGGGAAAAGAAAACAAATATTTTATAACGAAACAAATTTATACAAACGCTTGCATAATTACTAACTCATTAATACTATATCTTTAGAGAATACCGGTATTTGTAAAAAAGCTACATACAAGACAAACCGGTTAAATCCGATACCGGTCCTAACATTTCTTTTCTACCTAATCTTAATGATTATGATGACTCAAAATGATTTAATCTGATTTTCCAATGTCAGATAAAAACTGAACAATAAATTATAAAACGACTCATTTTAGAATCACTCTCGCGATTCTGCTTATGATATAGACAATCCCATTACAAATTCAGTCGTATCGTACTTTATTGTACTGATAATTTTTTTGTGACTGTGAAAAATCGGCCATTAATGGTAAGTATAAATAAAAGATGTGTTGCAGTTTATTGAGGTCGAGTTGTATATCATTCCAAGGTGCCAGTTTGATGATGGCGGAAAAAGATAATCTTCATAAACTTTCAAGGGTATTTATTTATGATTTAATAAATACATTTTTATTCTGCCTATTAATAATGGCATGGAAAACAAAAAATACTTCTGTAAGCCTTCATGAACGCAACGTCCGTCAAATATACATTGTATGTAATAAGTACTATTAACTTGATGTATGCAAATGACTTAATCGGTAGTTTATGAATATTAATTGGCACAACACTATTTTTGTGTATATTGATCAAACTTAACAGTTGTGAGCAGATATTTTTTTAAAAAGCTTTATTTTACCGTAAGAGATTAATAAAATAAATATAAACATACCTCAATATTAAATCAGCTGAAAATCCCACACAATTCCGCCATACTTATAAAAAACATTAACTTCTAAAACCAAACGAGTACTTATACATTTCACACACACAAACACTGGCCGAAAACGATTTCCTCGAAGAAAAGAAACTGTCAACTCTTAAATTCGCGCGGGAAACCCGGCAAGGAGGTTATGAAAAACCTTTTTGGTCAGTTTAATTGGGAAATTAAACTCGAAACTTGTACATCGGTACGCAAAACTGGATACGGACTGGCAAATACAAGTGGGTATCCCCCCCACTGCGGAGGCGTGGCCTCTGAGGGCCCCTTCGGGGGCGGGGCCACTTTTTTCCTCTACGAATGCCCACAATTTCTCCTTGGTTTCACGTTTTATATTATTTTTGGCTCGCTTATTATATTGTAATGTTGTTTGTTGTATTTAAATAAAAGTGAAGTTGTCATTTCGTCATTGTTGATGTCGACAATGATTTTGAGTTGATAATCGTATTCGGACTTTTTGCTTTTTGAAAGGGGGCGGGAGTGTTGACTTTTTGAAATTGTGTTTTGAATTCTGTTTGAGGACTGGTCAAAAACAAATATTCAAATTCGACGAAATAATTTCGTTTAAATATTAATTTCTATTATATTAAATATTTACAAAAAATAAGTTCTGAAATAATATTTTAATGACATTATAAATATTAAATTTCGTGACCTTGGTTAATTTTTTGTATGTAGCTTTTCGCGGTCATAAATTAGACCGCGGGGTTGTATTACGAACATTTGGAATGAGTTGTTTCAATTAATTTAATTATTAAAAAAATGTTCTAAACCTTTATGAAAATTAATTATTGTCATATGCTTACATAAAATTTTAATTTAAAATTAATACTTGAACGTTCATGGAGATTTTACACAAGCAATTTAATTAATATTAATTTAATGGGTATACTTGGAATTATTCTAAATAATTAATTATAAATTTATATCTAATGGCACTAGTAAGTCAAATCAAAAGACAGCTGTACTTGTGTAGTTATAGAATTATAAAGACTAGTGATCGCCATTGGCCGAAATTCGACCACAATTAGTTGAATTTTCTTTTTTACATAATGTATTTCTCAGGCATTATTTGTTGAAATATTAGCTTTCTGCACTCCTTCTCTATATAAACTTTAACTGTGCCAAAATGTTGGCTTCACGTATTAATATAAGTATAGATTTATTTATCAACTATTTTATGAATATACATTTTTGAATTAAAATTATTTAATCAAAACTAGAATTGAAATAGAATTCACAGTGATAATAATATAGAAAAATTAAGAAAGAGTGATTTAATGTTTAAAAAATCTGCTTATAATTAATAGTAACATTTTCAATGTTTACCGAAATGATTTTGCTTAATCTAGATATAAATTTTTAAATGTTTTCGCCATTTTCCATGTAACCCTTTGACTCTGCCTACCCCTTCAGGGATTATAGGCGTGATTATATGAATGTATATACAATTATTGTAAAGTGTGTTTGTTAGTGTGTTCATAATTTACATACGGTACGGTTATGAACGGTGTGTTATTTTAAACCATTTGATTAAATATTTCCGCCTCCAAACATAGCAAAAAATATATTTTTTTAACATTTTATATGTATAAAATATTTTTATGACGTCACATTTCATATTAAACAAAATACATCATCCATATTTTACTTACAAGCGCGTCGATTTGATTTCGTAGACAATTAATTCTTGCTTATAAATAACGCCGCTTAGGCTTTCTGTGGTATCATACAAGATAATATTAGGTATTTCCTACAATACAATGATGATACCCCAATACATATTACACATACATATCACCACACCCATAATTCCCGAAGGGGTACTAAAAAAAAAGGGGCAGGAGGCCCCTTTAACCACATTCAGCCAAAAACAAAACTGGGCTAGGTAAAATTTGAAAATTGTGTAAAAGCAATGACAAGTGGCTAGCTCGTCGCCTACACAATCACACACCCAAAACCCGATATACCATTAGTCGCCTTTACTTCATGCTGGGTAAGAAACACAGTTGGCACATTATTTTTAAGTTCCAGACCAACGATAAATTGTGAAAATCCATGCCGTACTTTTTGCGTGAAAGAGTAACAAACATCTGCACATCCATCCATACAAACTTTCGCGTTTATAATATTAGTAAGATTGACTTACGTGACCACTTTTAAACGGAAATACCTACCCATTAACATTTGTTTGTATCAAACTAACTAACTAAACTTCACGCCACTTCCCTAGGGTAGGCAGAGAGAACCGAACGCTACATGACACGATCCTTACACACCTCACTCGCCTCCCTTTTGTATCAAATTCTTCTAAAAGATTTGTATTCCGATGGTACATATTAATTTACACCCAGAACTTGACTATAGTAACCCTAAACAAATTGAATGTAATTAAAAACATCTTTTTCAAGGTAATAAAAAAGAGTCGGTACCCAAATACAGTTAAACGAGAAACAGTGAAGTTACATTTTAAAAAACTTATAAATTTAATAAAGAACTGTTTATATGAAATCATATAAATTCCATATGTTAGCGTAGGAATCAGCAGCGCATTGTGTAGCGAGCTGGGCTTTCTGGCTTAAGACTTTACTGCCTAGAAGTATTCCTAACGCTCCATTCACCCTATTCCCTGCATTCAAACTTCTTTCTTATCTACTACTTCTAGCTTCTGTCCGCAACTTCGCTCGCGTGGTACATCGATAAAACATAGCCTATATGTTATTCGGGTATATAAGCTATATTATTGCAAAGTTTCATTAAAATCCATTCAGTAGTTTTTGCGTGAAAGAGTAACAAATATGCATACATCCTCACAAACTTTCGCATTTATAATATTAGTAGGATAACAACTATAATCTCCAGACACATTGGAGCCATCTATTTAAAACCCGTTTTCGGACAATTTTTTTATATCAAGTTTGCATTCTTCTTTTACACTCCATAAAAATTTAATTTATTGCGAGACAAATGTCAGTAACCTCATTGTTAATTCGTGACATCTTTCAGTAAATATTGGCCTAAGTACCCATGAACCATAATTTATGTAAGGCCTATGGCTTACAGTGGCAGATATATAAATATTTAAATAAATTTTCACCGACCATCACAACACAATTAATTTAAACGTAAATAAATTAAAATTATTTTTTATATATATAAAACATTTATGTATTACAATAATAAAGAATTTATTGAGTGTAAAATTCTTGAAATAATATGAAAATTCTTTAATTAAATATTTAAAGAAATAAATATTCGCTTAATTTTCAAATATGCACACAAATCTCTCTGTTTAAGTTATTTACTACCTATTTGTATTACATATAATATATATATATATACCAATCAACTATTATCATTACGTCACACATGATTTATAGACAAAATAAATAGAAACAAGCGTTTTGACAGCTCATCAAAATTAAATCCCATGTTGGTCTGGGACTTAAAAGAATGTGCCAACTGTGTTCCTAGCCTAGCATGTGGTAAAAGTCGACTAATGGTATATCGGGTTTTGGGTGTGTGATTGTGTAGGCGACGAGCTAGTCACTTGACACTACTTTTTACAATTTTCCATCTAACCCAGCCCAGTTTTTATTTTGGCGGAATGTGGTTAAGGAAGCTGCCCTTTCACTGCCTACTCCTTCAGGGATCACAGGCGTGATGTCATGTATGTATGTAAAAAGTAAGTCAAAAGATTGGTGGTGTTCATCCTATTAGACTTTAAACGCTGACATTATTTTCACTGTGACACTTAGCTACCCCCTATCACCACCCTTCCAAGCACCCCCTGTTGGTATGTGCGGGCGTAAAAATCTCCCTAAAACGAGGGAGTTTTTTAATTAGTCACCTTTTTTAAGTATACTTTAAGACGAATGCTGCGTTCTAACTTGCCATTTTACTTGACAGACAGACAGACAATTGATTTTTTTAAATTTCGTACGTTTTCCAAGAATACACAAAACTGGGTAAGTTTTTATTCAATATCGTAACAAATATCAGAAACTAGCTGACCCGACAGTCAACATCTCATCAATAATCAATGCATTGAAACCGTACAATTTTAACATCATCCTCATATAGGGTCGGCAATATATTATTTTATATTCAAATTAACATTTATTTTTTTGTAAAAATATTTTTGCAAAAAATGTCGACTTAATTTTTACATTTACCTTATTTTTTATGTTTTCCAACAAATTTTAAACACAAAAAATATTTGATATTAAGTTCAATTCAGTCGTTCGTAAGTTATGCGTACATACATATCGGCAATTCATGCTCGTACATGTTGGTCACCCTATAAATTCTTACCTATTTCTACTATCATGAAAATTTTCATATCAATAATTAAGAAGATAATGATCATCTTCCTAGCGTTATACCGTTCCCAGTTGAGGTCCGTTAATACCTAGATCAGTGATTTAGCAAGTCTGGTAATCTTATTTAATAGAAACTAACTGAACTTTGTGATCTTTAATTAACAGGAACTCAGACTAATGGATGCTGGTTACATCTATTATTATTTTGAATGTGTAACCACCATCTTTATCGTCAAAAAAGTGGTATAATACTGTACTTAGATCAAGAGTACATGTCAGGATTTGAACCAGCTCACTACGCATTTGAGGGGTGAATTCTCCATTGAGCAATCACTTCTCTGGTCTGTCTGTCTGTCTGTTAAATCATTGCTAGTCAGCTTTCCCGTTCAAACACAACACGATTCCGCCATTAACAGCCAAAGGGGAAGAAATAAGACTTAGCGTAAAACAAAGATAAAATGTAAGGAAGAAAGACGGAAGTTTTTTTAATTAAAACGGAACTCGCTAGTCACCTTTGAGTATTTGACGCGATGAGACTGCGTTGCCTTAAGTGAGCGTATTCTGAGGATACTCCTTGAGACGGACTCGAGTAGCTCTTGAGTGGACCTTGAGAATTTGATTAATTAAATAAAAAGAAATATTTATATAGCTTAAAAGATGATAAGGCTTTTCACTTCACGTAATTGTTAATTGATGTCTTTAGCATAAAAATAATAATGTAATGAATCGTCTATGGTTAGATCACAATATCACACTACTAATACTTTTTGTTGTATGTTATTTTGATTTGCAACTGTTACTCGCTTTGTTCATAGGAGCTAATAAATTGTTATTATTAACAAATCAAATAAAAATAGCAACAAAAATAATATTACTTTCCATAATTTACATGAAATTGACATGACATAACTGGCCCGTTGGTCGAGTGGCTAGAGACCCTGGCCACAAAACCAAGGGTCGCGAGTCCGCTAGGGCAAATGTTTCGTCTGATGAACATGGACATTTGTACTCGAGTCATGGATGTTTATAAACGTATTTAAGTATGTCTTTACGTTTACCTGGTATCCATAGCACAAGCATAAGCTTAGTTTGGAACTTAGGAATTGGTGTGTCAGTCTGAAGCGTTAAAAAAAAAGGATTATGTTGTTTGGCGGTTGGTCACGAAATATATTTTTATTATCGGCAGCCAAGACTCACTTTGGGTCGCCGCGCCAATTTAGTTAGTATGATAATTATATATGTTTTTTAAAAACTTTATCAGATATGCATATACTATTATGAATCACTTATTTATCCTAGGATTTGAGTTTAAGTTAAGGTTCAATCTAGGATACCGTTTCTAGAATAAGTGGCGATAATGCTGCTCAGATACAGGAGATAAAAATGGAGAGACTATTCTCTCCAATAAGATGTACCTATGTACATCTTATTGGAAAATATAAAAATAAAGACCAATTTTGTTTTCTTATTAATAATTTATTTATTCTTTTAAATAGACATATCCATTTAACTACCCAGATGAAGCAGCAAGAATGATCTAGTATCCGTATACATTTTAAACGCGAAAGATTGTATAGAGGGATGGATTTTAATGAAACTTTATAATAATATAGCTCATACACCCGAGTAACATACAGGCTATGTTTCATCGATGTACCACGCGAGCGAACCCGCGAGCAGAAGCTAGTACGTGTATAAAAGATAAATGATAAATAATTATAATCAGATAAAATTGCATAGGTACATAAAACCGGCTCTAGTTTTATCTGGGAATTGATAATTAAGAAAAATCTAGGTATTCAAAAGTACTTATTAGAAGCACATAACTAACTAACTAAAACTAAACTTCACGCCACTTCCCTAGCAGAGTAACCTAAGTTCCCTAGAGAGGCACGATTGCACGATACACTTAGGTACATAGTGTAAAATAAGCTATGCAGAGATTAATAACCTTTCCCCTTTACTAAATATCCCAGAAGAAAACATATCCATCATTATATTAGCAATAGAAATTGTTAAATCTTCTCTATTTCCTTTAAGTGGATCTAAAAAGAATGCTAAAATTCAATGTAACAAATGCCTAACTTACAAATAATCTCACCCAAATACTATTCACGATAGAAATAACCGTGTCTTATTGCTTCTAATTCTATTGGCGAGCCCCTATCAGTACTAAAGCTGTAACGAACATAATCACACCATCATCCAGCGAATAATTCCCATAAACATATCATTCCTAATCAGAAACGACTATAATTCCCTGTTTAATGAACGCAAAATACAGCTATCACGTAATAATTACAATGTAACCGCCATTACGGAGTAATGGTCATGAAAAAAGGCAAATAAAAACTCTAAAACAGAACACATAGTTCTAATAAAGACCGTAGATCATGGCTAATGATACCTCTCGCTGATTCTAATTTGCTCAAACGCTACACAGAATAATTTGATATGGATCTCAGGGCAATTTGCAAGATACAATCTAAACATTAAGTATTTTTAGAGACTCGTAGCGCTATCTGTTGGCGAGCGGACATAAATATGCATTAAGTGCAGTGACATCTAGCGAGGAGTAACTGTATTAGGGCTTGCATGCTACAAATAAGTGTGCTAAAAAACACTCATAATGTAACGATCTAGCTAGTATATACTTAAAAATATAGATGTCGCTTTATAGTAAAAACATTTTTATAGAAATTCAATGTGGTTTTCACAATAAATGAATAATTTTTTATTACCACTATTGTACACAAACAATGGACAATTTCCACAATTTTTACCTTTTGCGTCAGTAAATTTCAAACCTGGCAGGAAATAAAAAGAAATGAAATTAAATTTAATGAACTTTATTGTGTATAAATTTGGGTACCTGCATAGTTAACAGTAGAAGTTGCTTTTTATAAAGATCGCCAAATCCTAACATTACAGGTGTAAACACAGTTTATAGAGATAAAAACAAAAAAAAAACAAAAGATACTTAGCATAGAACACAACACTTTGTCAGATTGGTCTGACAGCTGTGACTAGACCAGACCAGACTAGCTGTGCCAGCGGTGTCACACGCGTTTATGGTTAATATTATAAAGACTATTTCCGTCATACATGATTTCTATGTAACTTTAACCATTAAGGCTGCACACGCGACGGAAGCTTAAACAATGGTAACTTCTCCCGTTTTCCCAACATTTCCCTTCACTACTCTGCTCCTATTGATTGTAGCGTGATGAAAGGTATACTATAGTATGAAGTACCTGCCCAGGAGTATGAAGAATAATTGTACCAAGTTTCGTTAAAATCCGTCGAGTAGTTTTTGTTTCTATAAGGAACATACAGACAGACAGACAGACAGACAAAAATTTTACTGATTGCTTTTTTGGCATCACTAATCACCCCCTGATAGTTATTTTGAAAATATATTTAATGTACAGAATTGACCTCTCTACAGATTTATTATAAGTAAGTATAGATGTTTTCAAAGCATTATGTCGCACGGTCTGCTTTTTTGGGGATCCGCAGCGGACATCCAGACAATTTTTGTACTACAAAAAACGGCAATTATGGCTATATACCAACTTGAACCTCGGGACTTCCTAAAAACCTATTCAAGGAAATCAACGTACTTACAGTGGCATCTCAATACACTCTTAACTGTCTATTTAACTGGCTCGATGGCGCATTCGGTAGTGACCCTGCCCCATGCGCCAAGAGTTGTGGGTTCGATTCCCACCCAGGACAAATATTCGTATGATGAATACTTGTGTTTGTTCTGTGTCTGGGTGTTAATATCCAATATTTAAGTATATATATGTAATACCACTGTTGATTCTGTTATCCGTAACACAAGTGCTTAAGCTACTTACCTCGGAGTCAGATCAATGTATGTGATGTAGTCGAATATTTATATTTATATTTATATTATTTATATTTATATTTTATATTGTATGTATTTGAAAACATGCATTCTATTCCTAAAATAGCGGGTTAGTCATAGCATTAATACTAGAAACAAGCATAAACAGACTGACCCAAATCTAAGGTTAAGTAGGTAAAATTAGTATTAGTAATTCATTCATAGGACAAGGCATAAAGATGTTCAATTTTCTGCCACAGGATGTTGTTAACCTACCCATGCACAAGTTGAAGCGGTACATTAAAATTATCTCATGCAAAAGGGTTACTATAAAGTTGAAGATTTTTATGACAAAAACCGATGGTTTACGAATTATTAAGCACTTGAGTAGTTCCAATAATTCTAATCCTAATTTTTATTTATTAAATTCATCTTTTTATGAAATTGATGATGACATAGCACAGTCATAATAATTCATTGATTGAATTTAAATTTTATGACGTTGTTTAAAAACCTTTGAGCTGTGTTCTATAGTTGGCTTGTTACTATTATTTTTTATTTTTCTCTGACTAACCTGAGTAGTCATGCTCACTAAAATGTCGCTGGGGTGGTGGCGCTATGTGGCGGGTCGTTACATCACCTAAGACAGCTATACTCAATGTGTGTTCCGCGGAACCCTGGGGTTCCGTGAAGCCTTTCTGGGGGTTCCACGATAATTTGTACTGATTATAAATATCATAACTCCTGGGGGAAAATCCGTTAAAAGTCGATTATTACAACTATTACTGTTCTAGGGTCCCGTTAAATACTCCGCTTCCTAAAAGGGTTCCTGACACATACGTCATGGTTGGGAACAAGTGTCGCCTTTGGGGACTGGTCTGCTCTGGCCGGGTCAAGTATTTGGTTTGTAATTTATATATTTTTATTTTAATACTCTACAACAGGCCCACATTAAACATGGTTAAAAGTTAATTAAAAGAGTAACTACCGAGTTTCTTGCCGGATTCTTCTCGGTAGATACAACATTCCGAAAAGGTGGTAGAATCAAACAGCTTTACCCGTATTTGACGTATAATATGTGTTTCCTTGAAACTTATACAAATAAATAATATTTTGACTTTGACTTTGAATAACTAAACAAAGTATCATTAGATAAATTAGTTAGTTAGTTAGTTACTAATATTTTACTGACAATATTTTTACATATTATCAAGATAATAAAAATTAATAGAGTGCCTAACTTGAATGCAGTCGAAAATTACTGTATCCAATAGATACAAATCTATTTCATAATAAACGGAACTACGGCGGGTGATAGCCTAGTTTAAATATAAAAATAAAGACATAATTAAAACGCATAAAATGTATTTATCTCATTCTCGTTACAAGAACAATGAACATATCATATTGTAATATCAAAATAGACCTTAATACCTTGTCATAAAGCACCAGAAGAAACTACACTTGTCCGTCCGGGAATTGAACCCGTTCACCTTGAAAATTGTGATTCGAGAATTGTATAACTTGACTACTTGTTAATCATCACGTCTACATTGGTCACAATTGAAATATTTTTTACCTCTGGTCAGCAAAAGTAAATACCTAATAGACTTACTCTTCCTACATACTTCCTACTTACGTACATATATTTATTTCTTAAAAAAAAACGAAAAAAAAAACCAGTTGAATTGAGAACCTCGTCCTTTTTTGAAGTCGGTTAAAAAGGATCGCATCCCGGTCAAGTCGGCTCAGCAATGCTGGAACGTTTATTTCTATTCACTTATCGTCACGCTCGTAATCCCAAAAGGGGCAGGTAGCCCCCCTTAACCACATTCAGACAAAAAATAACACTTGAATGGGTCAGATGCAAAACTGGGACAAGTCGCTAGCTCGTCGCCTACACAATCACACACCCAAAACCCAATATACCATTAGTCGCCTTTACGACATGCTAGGCAAGGAAAACAGTCGGCACATTCTTTTGGTCCCAGACCAACATAGGTATTTTAACATTATTACAAAGACATTTAACAAGCTCGATGGCGTATTCGGCTGTGACCCTGCCCCATGCGCCAAGAGTTGTGAGTTCGATCCCCACCCAGGACACAATCGTGTGATGAATACTTGTGTTTGTTCTGTGTCTGGGTGTTAATATCCAATATTTATTTAAGTATATATTTTGTAATACTTACCACTGTTGTTTCTGATATCCGTAACACAATTGCATAAGCTACTTACTTCGGAGTCAGATCAATGTATGTGATGTCGTTGAATATTTAGTCATTATATTTATTTAAAGAAATAGACATACCCACTGTTTTTTAACCGACTTAAAAAAAAGGAGGAGGATCTCAATTCGGCTGGTTTTTTTTTGAGAGAATTCTATGTAGCATCAAATATCCCATGTTGGTCTAGGACTTCAAAGTAGTATAGCAACTGTGTTCCTTGCCTAACATGTCAAAAAAGGCGACTAAGTTTTAATGGGTACTAGCTGTGCCCGCTGTTTCACCCGCGTTTATGGTCATTGTTATATACCCTATAGCCTTCCTCGATAAATGGGCTAACTAACTCTAAAAGAATTTTCCAAATCGGACCAGTAGTTCCTGAGATTAGCGCGTCCAAGCAAACAAACAAAATCTTCAGCTTTATAACAATATTAGGTAAGTATAGATTAATTGTGATTGTGTTGGAACAAGAGCTAACTGCCTACCACTAGCTTTTAAGAATTCTCCATTTAAACCCACTGTACAATTTCGGTACAAACTCCCAAAACCCATGGGGTGGAATAAAACCACTTGACCCTATGAACGGAGGCAATTAATTGAATGTTGCTGTGAAAAACGAAACAATACCGCGTGCTATAGAACAGGCACCGCCATCTATTGGTAACAATATAAAACTAAATACTAGCATACTACCACAGAGTAATAATATACTACGAACAACAGAGGGTCACTGCCCATACTTGAAAAGTTAATGCTATAACTCGCGCAAGAACAGCGACAGTGGTGAGTAATTGGAACTACAGCAAAGTTTAGTCTGTTTGTCAGGAATAATACAAGATGACGCTACAAGCACAGGTTAGTTGTTTCTTAGTAATAATACGCCATCTGTGTAAAATTCATGGTTTTAAAACAAAGATTATTTTGATTTGCTTCTGAAGAAAATATTTTATAAACATGTTTTTCACCTAAATTTAATAAATTATCTTAGAAATTACGTAAATAACTTATTGTATGAAAAAAGTATTTTTAAAAGAGAAAAAAAATACTTTTTTATTCGGTTTTATCTCTCAATCAGTCTAAATAATGTAGCGACATCTGTCTGTGTCTAGTCTATACTAAATCTAAAATGTATGTGACTGACCCTCTGAGTACTGAAACCAAAGGAGACGACATAATATTCTATACGAACAATCTGCTATACAAATATGATTAATATCGATATTGTATTCATAAACCTCTATCTATCTCTTTTTAACAAATCTACAATACTGCACGTAAAAAGAGACAACAATATATTTGACTTAACTATTTTCGGTAACATCATCAAGTGACGTCATAGAAATACCTAAGTAAAGCCGGCTTACCATTTTGGTTTCTTCCTTTAAGTTGTCAATGTCAGTGGAATTTGCAGTATATTGTGACAATATTGATAAAATTTGTGATTATAACCCATTCTAACATGTAACATTCAGAAACATCGTCATAAATAAATTGTTCAGAGACTTATAGTATGTAAATAAGTAAAGTGGAATGACACTAAGCAAAGGGGCCATATTTGTTTCTCACTCAAATTGGGCTTCACTTTTTCGTAGTTAAGCCATCTCCATTAGTGTCAGTACTCAGAGGACTGACCAGACATGGTCTAAATGATGCCTGTAACGACATCTGTCTGTGTCAAGTCTATACGAAATCTAAAATGTATGTGACTGACCAGACATGATACTACTTAGCTGAACACCAACTCAGTCAAATTTTTGGCCTAAAAGTGGTTCAAAGCTAAAAAATCCTTGTACTCTACCTATATATACGAAGTTTGACTAAGAAAGACGCCTTAACAGCACGGAATTATTGTAGCACAAATTATTATTAAACATGTTTTTTTTTCTTGTAATCAATCAAATAACATTCTTATCAGGAAAAATAGGAATTTCCGAAAGTCATTTTCAAAGTTTTCTTATCATTTAGCATTAATTCTAACGGAAGTTTACTAAGTCATAAATCTATAATATTTTATCTATACTAATCTGTACAAATATTATATAAATAAAGTTGAAGAGTTTGTTTGCTTAGACGCGCTATCACAGAAACTACTGGTCCGAATTGAAAAAATATTTTAGTGTTGTATACATTGAACTTTTATTACTAGCGTAGTAATAATAGCTCAATGGTTGTATAGTGTAATTTATCGAGGAAGGCTATATAACATTAACCATAAACGCGGGTGAAACCGCCGGCACAGCTAGTTATAGATATGTTACATTACATGATAAACACAAAAAACATTTCAACCGGAAAAAACAATACATTTGACAACATTGAGAAACGATTAAAGGAACAATGAGATTGAACACAAAAAATACATCATTAGATTTGACACCAAAAACAAATGTCAAACGCTGTCATACTATAGGATGAAGTCACGTGTATGAATGTGTAAGTGAGATACTTATGGATACCAGATATCGGATACCTGTCATTTGGAGCACTTATTATGTCAATGTGTGACGTAAGTTGCGTGTCAAGGTGGAGCACCTGAGCAGCTTCAATGTCTAGATAGTGGCGCGGAGTCCTTCTTTTTTTACTAGTTCGTGTGACAAGGCTAGCTCGTCGCCTACACAATCACACACCCAAAACCGGTTATACCTAATTAGCATTAGTCGCCTTTTGGCAAGGAACAGTTGGCACATTCTTTCATGTCCGAGACCGACATGGGACTAAGCTACGTATGTTATTATTTATTTTCTATTATGCCTTTTCTCTGACTCCAACTCCTAGCCTGGTTTTAATAAAGTCTCTTTCGTAATCCCTAAATACAGGCATTAAACATTTAATTTGTATGCAACGCCACTCACACTTGACAGTTTTTTTGTGTAGAAACAAGTTTTCACGCTCGACGACAAAAACTTCAAGTAAAATCATTGTACCTAGCTGCAATTGATACAGTCAAGTTATACATAAGTTCTCATAAGATTGCTAACTTAGTCATAAGTGCTGTTGCTAACAGAATAAGGTCGGTTTTGCTATGAGAAGTAAATTCTTCGCCAGGAATGACAAACCTTGTCATAATGTTAAATTTTTTTAATGTTTACAAGCGATTGTTGCGTAACTGACAAAATAAATAAACAAATAAATAATAATAAATATCAGAAAACATCACATACATTGATCTGACTCCGAGGTAAGTAGCTTAAGCACTGTGTTACGGATATCAGAATCAACAGTGGTATTATTACAAATATATACTTAAATATACTTAAATTAAATATATTAACACCCAGACACAGAACAAACACAAGTATACACGAATGTTTTTCCTGGTTAAGGATCGAACCAGCAAACAACTCTTGACGCATGGGGCAGGGTCACTACCGAATGAAGACGACTTTAAGCTTATATTACAGATATATTTTAGACAAAAAAATATTTGAGACGCCAGTCTTAATTAATTGTAAGTTATCTAATCACTTTTAGACAACATAAAATTGAGCTAGATTGGATGTAAAATTGTGAAAAAGTATTTAGAAGTGGTAAACTTGTCGTCCAAACAATCACAAATTCGTTCTCCATTAAATACACCATTAGTCGCTTTTTACGACATACGACGCGAGGATCACAGTTAGCATATTATCTTTAAGTTCCAGCCCAACATGGGACATTTAGGTCTATAGTCATACAATATTAAGTAGATATAAATAAATAAATAATAAATAAATTCTCCAGAATAAATAATAAATAAACTTTTACTATGGGTACTAGGCGAACGGATAGACATACTTAAATACGTTTATAAATATCCATGACAAGAGTGCAAATGTCCATGTTCATCACACGAAACATTTGTCCCTAGTGGGATTCGAGCCTCTGACACTTGGTTTCGTGGTCAGGTTATCTGAGCACTCGACCAACGGGCTAGTCATAGAATCAAATTATTGTGATTTCTACAGCTAAGCTTTATTTATCCTGTTCGTTATAATAATGCCAATGGTTTATAACCCCTGTCGTATACAATAGCGAAGTTCGAATGTTCAACTTATTTTAAGACCAGACACTCAGTAGTTAAGTTGTGCTTGAGATAACATGTTGTTTTATGGGTTAATAGTCGTGAGTTTAGTTGCCGGTTCAGTAAGTATAATCTAATTAATATATTAATACCTACGTAAAGCAAAAACGTTGTATCCCTTTTTCGTACATTCCGTGGACGGAGGAGTATGAAATATGGCACATTTAAAGTTTTTATGGGGGAGTGCAAAGCACTAATATTTTAATAAATATTGCGTTAAAAGTTCATAAAAAAAATTATGAATTGTAGTCGAATTTCGACCACTGGGCGACCACTAGTAGTAATAGATAGCTTAGCTTCGTTATCAATGCTGTAACTTTATTTTATCTATTACTGTTTGAGTAAAGTATTTAATTTACTCTTTGTTAACAAATTATTATGTGAAGCAAAACTTTGTAAAAAAGATAACTTTAAACTAGGGATGTTATAGAGCGTATCCGTAACCGAAACTATCCGATATCCGAAGTAAAAACTATCTATAACCGTAACCGAATCTGATTCAAAGATACGGATAGGGCGGAGTGTAAATGCGACATGTAACAGGTTTTGTTTTGCCCGGCCGAGCCGACAGATCATCAGCTTATAGTAGATCATTGTGCGATTACATTATAATTTAACATTTACGAGTACCTAATAAAAAGTGTTGTATAATGTAAATTGTAAGTAAATAAATAAATATCAGACTACATTATAATATTGATCTGACTCCGAGGTAAGTAGCTACGGATTACGGATATCAGAAACAACAGTGTTATTACAAATGTATACTTAAATATTGGATATTAACACCCAGACACAGATCGAACTCAACAACTCTTGGCGCATGGGGCAGGGTCACTACCGAATGCGCCATCGAGCCAGTCAAATTATCAGTGTCCGGGAAAATACGTTCCAGCCTAGTTTGGTTTGGACATTTTGTGGTAATATAATCATGTGGTAATTTTTTTTTTTCATAAATGGTTTTAGTACTGTAGGAAATACGAGCCATTCAGAAAGCTATTAATATATAAAACTTATAAAACTCTAAAAAAATTAACAATCTTACCGCGGTGTTTTCTAAGATTATCTATACGAGTTTATGAGTGGATTATACACACATACACCAGCTTGCCTGGAATCCCCAAAAAAGTAGGCAGAATCCAAGGAGCGATAAGCAACCAAATAGCTAGTCTGTTAACATTTCTTCCACCTGTACTTATAATCGGCATTAAAATCTATTGAAAATATAATTTGTTTTCAGCTTTGTGACCCTACAGATGGCGGGAAAGCAACTAAAATACCCATGAACGATGGAAACTCCATACCAACTCTTGGACTTGGCACTTTCCTTGGATTTGACATGGTAAATGTTTTTGTATTGTAGATGAAAACCTACTTTTATTTTTTTTACCCCATCAATTATTATTTAAATTTCAAATAATGGTTTCAAAATCATTTTTGTTTTAAAAACAGATATTTTTGCTTTCAGAATGGGCAAAAAGAAGTTATGGAGGGTGAAGTTGAACACGCCGTCACTTGGGCCCTAGACTCTGGATACAGGTGGCTAGCGACCTCTATTGTTAAAAAGCTCTATACACAACGCTGCTAATTTAGTTTAGCTACCCGTCAAGGGATGGCGCTTTTGTGCTCAAAATAATAATGAACTGTATTACATAGGATTTTTACTAATTAATTTATCATGCATTTGTTTTTTATTTTACTTAGGTTGATCGACACAGCTTCGGCTTATAACAATGAGCAACAGATTGGCAAAGCTATACATGATTCCAAAGTACCCAGGGAGAACATTTTTGTAGTGACGAAGGTAAGATCTATAATTTTATTTGTAATAAGTATAACTTTAGACAAATAATACTTGATACAGCAACAATGGACACCCAAATTAGTAGTTATTTAATTATTAGCGAACTTTTATAAATAAAACTTGTAATTTTCATATCTAAGTTACGCGTTTACAATATTTGTAATTGTTGAATTGACAACATTTTTTTTGTTTAAAATGTTTATTTCAGTTAGGATCCACCGAGCAGAGAAATGTTATCGACGCTTTGCAACGATCTTTAGAACGGCTAAACTTGACTTATGTAGACCTGTACCTGATACACAGCCCTATGGCTTTCAAGGTAAGCAAACATTAACTGATGGTGATAATTTGACAAAAAGATTTTATCAAAAATATATAATATCAGACGACATCACATACATTGATCTGACTCCGAGATAAGTAGCTTAATCACTTGTGTTACGGGTATCAGAAACAACAGTGCTATTACAAATATATACTTAAATATTGGATATTAACACCCAGACACAGAACAAACACAAGTACCCATCACACGAATGTTTGTCCTGGGTGGGGATCGAACCCACAACTCTTGGCGCATGGGGCATTGTCACTACCGAATGCGCCATGGAGCTTGTCAAAGTCCTAGACTAACATGGGAAAGTCCATGCCAATTATTTATTTCTGATGCTCTCCCAGGCTGACCACAGCTCATTCGACGCCGATGTGGACTACGTAGACACGTGGAAGGCCATGGAAGAGGCTAAAAGCCTGGGCTTAGCCAAGTCTATAGGCATCTCCAACTTCAACATCAGCCAGATGGAGAGATTGTTTGAACATTCTGAAGTTAAACCTTCAGTACTTCAAGTGGAGGTAAGAAGCAGTCTTTAGGAGCCCCCAAACTCTGGGGTCGCCTAAACCTGATTAGCAAAGTTATGTTTCATTTAACTCTGGCTACTTTACACCAGCTATGCAGTAATTCGGTCAAAACCGGGCTTGCTATTCCAGAGATTATCCATAACTAAAAAAACCGTCGGCACCGACTCTAAAACTAACAGATTATTGTAAATATTTAAATACTTACGTGTTAAAGTTTAATACTTTCATCTAAGCAGTCGGAAGAGTTTATTAACCGACTTCAAAAAAAAAGGAGGAGGTTCTCAATTCGACTGAATTTTTTTTTTATACTTTGTAGTGTTTAGATATTTAAATAGCTATTAGGCAGGTTCTTATTTGTGTTTTATTTGGGGTTCTTTTGAAGTCGTTTTTATTTTTGTTAATTTATACTGTATATGTAATTTTATTTGTATTTAGTAATAAATTGTTATTTCGATACAAACATACATTTAAATTCTTTTTCATATCCATTTATATAGATGCCCAGAATAGCAATAACAATTAGAGCCTATACAAATGAAGTAATTTTGATTTTGAATATCTATTTCAGGTGAACCTAAACTTAGCCCAAAACAAAGTGCTAGACTTCTGCAAAGCCCACAACATGGTCGTCATGGCGTACACCCCCTTTGGCTCCATGTTCGAGAAGGAGGGCACGGCTCCCCCTCCCAAGGTGGACGACCCTACCATGACTGGGATAGCCAGGAAATATGAGAAGACAGTCCCGCAAATTGCTTTGAGATATTTGGTAAGTGTTTGCATCTTCAATTATTCTGTGTGTTTTTGTATGAAGATGTTCAGCTATAATTTGAATGCAACATTCGTATGTTGCAATTTATGCAATTTATACAATCTGTTGTTGTACCATAATGAATTAATAAATAAAATCTTCATATCAATATATGCATAATGCTCATCACAAATATTAATGTAAAATATAAAAAAAAATAATCCGGGTAGGTAGTCGAAATGTGTAGTTTGTTACAGTTAGATTATCAAAAAATATTGAACACGTGTTTGCTTTAAAATACACGAAAAGTGACGATAATATAGGCTTCAAACATCTGGAGTTAGACGGTTTAACACCCCAACGTAGTGCCTTCCCGCATAAACGTAACTAAACGCGAAATACGTTTCGTTACGTCACCAATTTTAACGCGCTGTATATTTTTATTGTTTGCGGGACAAAATAAAACATACTTAAGAGGCTTTTTTTTGTTTGACTAACTATAAAAGTTGCTCCAGTGGCCTATTAAAACCTGTGTTGATAATTTAACTAACTAAACATCACGCCACTTCCCAAGCGGGGTAGGCAGAGAGGATAAGATATAAGAAATACATACATATGTAACATCACGCCCATAATCCCCGAAGGGGTAGGCAGAGTCAAAGGGGCAGCATGCCCCATAAAAAAGAGCTGGGTTAGATGGAAAATTGTGAAATAGCAGTGACAAGCGGTTAACTTGTCGCCTACACAATCATATAAGAAATTATACGATTAATACTTTACTTTTTATATTCCAGATTCAGCACGGTGTTGTGCCCATTCCGAAATCTGTACACAAGAACAGAATTGAAGAAAACATCAACGTTTTCGATTTCGAACTGACCTCTGAAGAAATGGAGACACTGAGTAAGTTATGACATTTTATACAATAAGTACAATACAATATTTTTATTTGTGAATCATAGATACAAATTGATCTTACAATGTAATTCAGTATCACTTTGTTCCGCTTATTTTAGCGCCACAATACGCACACATTATTGGTTTAGAATACATTTTTTTAATTATAAACCAACCTGAAACTTTTACTACTTGAGGGAATTGTTCTATACTAAGATGAAGAGTTTGTTTGTTTGAAAGCGCTAATCTCAGGAGACCCCCCCCCCCCTTCCTTGTCACAGATGATCACATTTGTGAAACACCCCCCTCTCTAGTGTGACATCACATGTTTTGCAATTTTACATAGTAGACCCCCTGCCTCCCCCTTTAAGTGTGATGTAATTTATGGATGGCCCCTAATGGTAGATAGAATAGAAACAGATATAAATACGTGTGTAGGTACATATGTTGTCAACGAGAATTTGTATTTTTCTTTTGTTAAACTTTTGCCAAGAAACTGTGTGAACTTTTCTCCGCAAAAATAGAAGTTAATCCTAGTTTTGCACTACGCAAAGTTTTAATGATTTGACCGTCTCAGGTAAATTCAACCGTGACTATCGCACTGTTGAAACCAGTTTCTGGCAAGACCACCCGTACTACCCCTATGAGAAGGTGGATGTTCCCAGGCCAGACCCTTTCAAGGCTGTCAAGGCTAACAAGGAGCCAACATCATCATAAAATGCAGGATACTAGGTAATCAAGTTGGTGGCGCCATCTATCCTGTTCTAATAACAACTCAGAAAGCACATGTGGAGATGGAGTTCAGCTACTCGTCAATAGATGACAAAGTAAATGTGTATTTATTTTATTTGTGATTCAAGTAATGACATATTTATTTTGTATTTAAACTATAAGGAAGGCCCAGGCTTACCTACCACGACCAACCTGGTCGTGTATTAACAGAAGGTGATGTAGAAGTATGAAAAGGATCATGAATATTGAAGAGGCGAGTAAAGTGTGTAAGGACCGTGCCATATGGCGATCGGTTCTCTCTGTCACTATTTTAAGAAGCTTATTTGTGTTAATGTTTTCTAAACAAGAATATATATATTAATGTATTAAGTAAATAAATAATTAATAGTACCAAACTGCTTATTTTTCTTACAGATATCCATTCTTAGAACTTACTCTTTCTTTAGACCAAAATATAATAAATAATAATAATAATATGTTACAAATTATTATTAAGTATTGGACACTTTTTTTTTTTAATCATAAAAGGAGCTCGAAAGCCTTTTTACAATAATTGATATCTTAGTTGAAAGGTATTATACTTATATTTTTAAGTTTCAGTTTTCTTTTTATTTCTTATGTAAAAATTCACAAAATGTATGTCAATTGACTGAGCTATACAACGCTACATTTGTCGCACAAAAATAATAAAAAAAAACATTGATAAACAAAAATATTTATTGACGACAACTTAGGGGCAATTAACGAAAGATTTTACAATTTTTTTGAACAATTTTATTGAAATACTATGAATAACATACATTTTGAATGCAAAACAGAGTTATCACAATACATTATGAACGTATTTTTTCCAAAATCCTCATTGTGAATATACTACAAAAAAATACAATTTTCATCACCAAAAAAAATGAATATAAAAAAGCCTTTTTTGCGAATAATATGCATGAGATTTTGATAATTATTTATATTTGACCAAATAAATTTGTAACATACTAACCACATACTTATTTAAATATAATACTCCATAATTGGAATTTATAAAATTGCCATTAAAAACGCATTTTTATGACACTAAATACAAATCCCAAAGTACCTATGTAGTTAGAGATTGCTCCTAATTTGTCGAGGTTGAAATTTAATGTTGGCTTTTGAGACGATTCCCTTAGACCTCAATACTGTACATTTTATTTAGTAAAGTAAGTAAGTAAACCGTAGAGTTTGTATGAAAAGGATCATGAATGTTGAAGAGGCGAGTGAGGTGTGTAAGGATCGTGCCATATGACGTTCGGTTCTCTCTGCCTACTCCGCTAGGAAGTGGCGTGAAGTTTAGTTAGTTAGTTACTAAGTTATTTAGTAAATCCGTTATTTATGAAATGTATTCAATGGAAATATAATTATCAATTATAATAATGTTCAGAAGTATGACGTCATAAGACAGTAGCTACACTGATAATATGGAAGTAAAACAATTCAACAATTCATAATTTACGATAAATCGATTGTCTAACCTGTCAAATATCGTATCTTAATTATTTTGAATGTACTTATTAATGTGATAAAGTTTCAAAGAAAAACTCGTATATGTGACTTATTATTTCTGCCATCAATCTTTGTTTAATCCTCAAATAATACTTTTATCATAGATCTCCGATCGACACAGATGATTAGGCTTAATTTTTTTTTGTTGTAGGGAAAAATATGACAAATCAATATTATGTAGTATAAATCAAATGTCATCTAGCTGTGTGTTTGTAAATTTTGTGCATGAATCACAATGTAAAACTCATGCTAAACCTTTATCTGCGATATGATTCAAGAATTACCTTAGGTATCCTTTTGTTTAATACCTTTAGGTATACTAAAACAAATTATTCTTTTTCACTCGGATTATTAAAAAAATAATTAAATGTATAAGCACGTACATATATAAAATTACTGTAGTAATGATTACCCTCACTTCTATTCAAACCTTTAGAGGAATATGCTCATGGCTATTTTCTACACTATAGTCGTGCACTCAATTAGTGTATCCATGCTATTGAAAAACTATGGTTCAGGTTTGAAAACTATAACTCAAAGAGGATTAAACAACTTTAAGTATACCTAACTTTTGTCAAATTAAGGGTACTGAAAACCGCTGCATTATTGATCATCGCTAGTCCATAGAAATCACATTATGAATATGTAGGTATTGATTGATACAAATTGTACATCAGGTGATCGAAAAACTACACTATTCATGTCCAGACAATCGACAATCTACACTAATGATTCAGACCATTGAAAGTCTACTACCGAACCGTCTCGACCAATGAATTTACTTGAAAACTATAAACTCTCCCTTCAGCTCATCTTCAGTGCGCGTCTCGCACTTGACATTCGCTTCGAAGTCGCATGTCTGAGACTGGGCGTTGAAGTACAGCCCATCTGAGCAGTACGCTGACTGGATTTGGCTGTTGGCGCAGCGCCAAAAACGCTGGCAATCACCACTGGAAAGTAAAACTTGTGTTAATGGAATAGGGTTCCTTATCGCATTTATTGTTTTAGGTGGAATCTGGAGCAGTAGACTCTTGGTGTTAATGAGGTGGGCCTAAGCGAAAAATAATCTTTTTAGGGTTCCCTACCCAATGAGTAAAACGGGAACATATTACTAAGACTCCGCTGTCCATGCGTCAGTCTGTCGATCCGTCTGTTGAAATTTTTACAGATGATGTATTTCTGTTGTCGATATAACAACAAATACTAAAAAACAGAATAAAAAAAATTGTTAATGTCTCCCATACAACAGACATGTTATTTTTTTGCCGTTTTTCTGGATAATGGTATGGAATGGTATGGCCCTTCGTGCGCGAGTCCGATGCGCACTTGGCCGGTTTATTTTTAAATATTAGAGGCGGTAATAATCACCGTCACCATGGAGACTGCAACAGAGGAATTACTGATGCGTTACATATTGGTTTAAGACGCTCGCCTCCAGCACTCCCACTCATCATGCGGCACACATACACAGCGTCTGTTTGCTTAGATCTTTTAAACTATGTATGTTAATGCAGTTTTCAGCAGTAAAAAAAAAGTTTTTTTGATTAAAAGAAAACGATTCAAATTCAAAGATACTCTATTTATTGCTGAAAACTGCATCAACATACATTTAAGAGGAATGTTTATAGGTATATTTTCATATTTTGTGCTATAGTACGAATCGATATAAAATAATATTTACTTGTAAGGCAGCCGCGTGGAGGCGGTGTCAGCGCGGGTGCAGTCCAGGGTAGGCCGGAAAGGAGCCTCAGTGCCTGTAACGGAAGTAACGCATAATGTTTTCGTGTTCACCGTTTTAAACTGGACGGTTTGCTTTTACCGGAGTTGGGTAAATTAAGTTTAGTATGTACTTACCATGTTGGTCTGGGACTTATAAATAATGTGCCAACTGTGTTCCGCGCCTAGCATGTCGTAAAAGGCTAATGTTGTATTGGGTATTGCGCTTGTAATCATGTAGGTGATGAGCTTGCGACTTGTGACTATTTTTCCATAATTTTCTATTTAACCCAAATTAATATTTTCTTAGCTAAATATGGTTTAGGGTGCTTATTGCCCTTTCGACCCCTTCGGGGATTGCATACTCTGGAACCCCGGGTCCGGGGAATCATCCGGGAAATCCGGGATGTGTATCCCGCTGATTCGCCCCGCTTACAACGAACGATTCGTAGCGCATTGCCCTGGGATAAATTTAAAAAAAAGGTGGGATGGCATGCATGGAGGTATAAGTAAAGTAACCTGACTTACTTATCTCTTCCTCAGGCACCTCCCAATTAGCATCTCCGTCGCCGGAGCCGTCAATTGGCAGATCTCTCAGCCAACATTTGGTAGCCCAGTTCCAATTACACACCTGAAAAAATTAAGACTAGTTAATATATGCCATTATTTTTCCAAATAGTGACATCTAGCGGTGAGCGGCGGTAATCTAGTGTTTGGTTTGGCGGTCTTTGTCAAGATACTTAAAAATTGGTGTCATAAATTTCAAGACAGTTATCTATGACAAAATATCTTGATATTTACGTAAATAAAGTTTTGTAAGACATTTTTTTTTTCAGAATTTTAAGAGGTTATGTTAATCTTGATGGTTAATTAGCTATTATTTAAAGAAGAAGAGAAGTATTTTTTTCACCCGACAAATGAGTCAAGGTCTACGTGTTTAATTTTGATCACCCATCCAATTCTTCATCGTATCAAGAGTTGTTGAACTTATACCTACCTACTTACCATATAATTTCGACTGTGAGCTGTATAAATACGCAGTGGAAGATTTACAGTCTTGGCCGCCCTAGGACCCGCAGGCCATGTGTTAAGTTCCAGCTACCACTTTCTCAGTACCAAAGCGGCCGAACGCGGCGCATACTTTAATTTTTTGTTATGATCAGTTAATTTACGTTAAGTTAACGTAACAGACCGGAATGGCGTTCTTTAATGTCGGAGGCCAAGACCCACTTCGGGTCGCTGAGCCAGCGTAGTAAGTAAGTAGATATCATCAGTTAATTCTTTATCACGATTGGCCTCTAGTATCTGGCCGCCCTTAGCGAGGGCAAGGCTTACTGGGCTTTTAAGTACCCACCACTGAAAACACGACCACCCATCCAATATTTGATTGCAGCGAGGCCAGCGAAGTTTATTTAACTTTTGCTACGTATGTTCTACGTTTCTAGCGCTAAGATTACCCTCACCTGCGCTTGAAAGTCGAAGATGGTGGGGCTTTGGCATTTGCGCTCCACTTCTTGTCCGTGCACGCACATGTAGAACCGGGAGCAGTCATGGAAGTGGGGCAGCAGGAGATGGACCTGGAAGCGACTTCATGTTGTGAGTTCGACCACAGACACAGTAGCGTAGATAACTTTAGGATTGTAGAACTGGTGAAATTCCATGGGCCCCTACTCAGAGACCAGTAGGCATGGTTAAATACTGTCATTGATTGAGAACCCCAACCGATAAAGTTCCACGGGGCTCAAAAGGTTTAGTCGCCATTGCTTGACAATTTTTTTTTTCATTCATTTATAATAACACTATCTGTCTATACTGCTAGTGTTTATAAAAAAAATACATTTAACTATGTACAATAATTATCATGACGCCTGCATTCCCCGAAGGTGTAGGTAGAGTCCAAGAAACGAAGAAGAAATTACAAAAATGGAGTTGGGTTAGAACAGGGGTTTCCAACTTTTTAGTGACCGTGGACTACTTTGTTGTTGGTTATTTTAAAATAACCTTTTATTTCATTTAAAACTAATACAATTTTAGGTCATCCGCGGACCACGTGATAAGGTCCGCGGTTCACTGGTTGGGAACCACTGGGTTAAAAGGAAAATTGTCATAAGTAGTGACAAGTCGCTTTTAATTCCACAAATTTCCATCCTACATAATTTTTTATTTGGAATGTGTTGACTCCTGGGCAGTCTGCCTACCTCTCCTGGGATAGCAAACGTAACAATATGTATGTATTAATATGTTTACCTGACGAAACATAATCAATATGGCAGTAGCGTAGCGTAGGTTCCTGTCGCCCGGGATAAGTCTTATTTTTAAATATGTACTCTGCTTTTTCGCCGCCCCACAGACACAACCCAGGACCGTTTTACTAAATAAATCTTTAAAAGTTGAACAGTTATTTCAAATTTTCCGCCCCCAACAAGTGCTGCCGGGGGGACCGCCCCCCTAGCCCCACCACGCTACGCCACTGCAATAGGGATACAACTACATTCGCTCTGAGCTAATTACGCCCAAGTGGGTACGAAATACGTCGACGACGTACGTCGGTAGTATTATTTGTTCCTTTTTGTATATTGACTATTTATAAGTGCTTTCTTGAAGCCTATATAAATAAAGATATTTTTAATTTGAATTTGAAATGTATTAATATGAACGCATCTCTTACTTGTCCACGGGGGTCGCAGGATAAGGTGTTGGGGTCGACTCCCCTGAAGCCACGACGACTCTCCACCGCATGGGTGTTGGCCACCAAGCCGACAGCCAGCAAGACAAATAAAGATTGAGCTGTAAGAGAAAATGTTGTGATTATAATAGATGGTAAAGGGGTTATAGCTTAGAATGTTTTATTGCCAATTATATAAGCAAAAATTTTGAAACTCGTTTTACAAAAATTACGTGGACGAAGGAGTATGCGATTTGGCACGTTAAAGCTTATATGGAAGGAGTGCTGTAAGCTAACATTTTAATAAATAATTCGTTTGAAATACCTATATTAAATTTATAAAAAAAAATCTAAGCTTTAAGTATGGTCGCATTTCGACCACAATTCGGGCGACCTACTCAACCATAAATAGGTACCTAGGTAGTAACAGAGCTTCGTGTCTATTATTAGGTACTACAAAGTAGGTATAACTACCTAGCAATGGTTCATTTGGTATATAGGTAATACCCATTAGCAGTTCGATATTGCAACCTTTTAATCTACGCTCACAATCGGGAATTTAATTTAAAAGGCCACTACCGAATATCTCGCAGATAAAATCTGTTTAATACCAATTAATTATTAACTACGGATTTAGATGTTATGATAATATCGATATACATTTATCGATGGTCGTAATATTCCATTACTTATTGCGTACGTACTTTCCAAGTGTCAATGTGCATCTTGAATTGGAAAAACATTTTTTTATCGAAGCGATTACATACAAGACATATTATGTCTTTGCATTAGCAAACTTTCGTTTACTAAACAAGACGTATAAGACCTTTGTGTATTTTATAAGTATGTCTCGTACTTAGACGGTCCGCTTACCATAATCCAGGATATAGCGAGTCTAATCAGTCATTGAAGCGACTACCGATCTGACCTTCATAACCGACATACAGGGGAACTAAATTTGGATTATGGTTACACATCCATAGTCGTTTGAATGTGTAGACTTCATCACGATGTTTTCCTTCACCGAGCTATTGGTATAAATATCTACATAGAATTTAAGAATCTAGAGGTACGTGCTCGGATTTGAACCCCTCGGTTAAGAGGCACTGTCCTTACCATTGAGCTAGAACAGCTCTACTAGAACCTTGCACATTATTTAGCATAGCAATCATTACAGAATCTTTAAAATAAAACAATAGAAAAAGATAATAGAAAATTACCCTCTGACAGTCGGATTTCCTGTTATAATTGTCATAAAATACAATTTAATTTAAAACCATAAATAAATAATAATTAGATATCCGACAGCATTAGATACATACTTAGATCTGACTCCGAGTAGGTAGGTAGTTTAAGCACTTGAGTTACAGATATCAGAATCAACAGTGGTATTACACAGAACAGACAAGTTCATCACACGAACGTTTGTCCTGGGTGGGGATCGAACCCACAACTCTTGGCGCATGAGGCATCACTACCTACCAAATGCGCCATTGAGCCAATCAAAACCATAAAGAATGCCTGAACGGCAATGTCTAATTTACGATTTTATTTTATCATGGATTTTGTAGGAGACTAAAAACCTATTTATGTAGGTAATAATATAATCTTTGAATAAGTTAATGGATGATGTTGGAAAAAATTTACTCATAAAAAAAATAATTTGGTTGTATAAGAAATACTTCAAGTTATGAATGATTTTAATATCTATTTATTGTATACCTGTACTTACCCGAAAACTATTTAAATATTACTCACGTTAGATATTTTTACGTAATATAGAGCATAAATCTTATTGACAGACCCTCAATTTGTAGTCCTGGTTAACCATGTAAAAAATACGCACCTGATTTATTCAATTGTGCGTGGGACTTTTTGTAAAAAAAAACCTATAATTGGCGGTGATAACAAAACTTTGCATCATTCTATTGTAAAAAGAAAACTATAAATATTGAAAAATCCATTTTTATTGCTCACTAGCTGTGCCAGCGGTGTCACCCGCGTTTATGGTTAATATTTTATAGACTATTTCCGTCATACATGATTTCTATTTAACTTTAACCATTAAGGCTGCACACGCGACGGAAGCTTAAAAAATGGAGTAACTTCTCCCGTTTTCCCAACATTTCCCTTCAATACTCTGCTCCTATTGATTGTAGCGTGATGAAAAGTATACTATAACCTGCCCAGGAGTTTGAAGAATAATTGTACCAAGTTTCGTTAAAATCCGTCCAGTAGTTTTTGTTTCTATAAGGAACATACAGACAGACAGACAGACAGACAGACAAAAATTTTACTGATTGCATTTTTGGCATCAGTATCGATCACTAATCACCCCCTGATAGTTATTTTGAAAATATATTTCATGTACAGAATTGACCTCTCTACAGATTTATTATAAGTATAGATAATTTTTATTGCGAAATATTTATGTACAAAGTTTGTGTTTAAGCGAAAACAAAATTATTGGTGTGGTAGGTAATCTTATCTCAGCTTGTGCTACATAAAATGAGGTACCTTCGGTTATTCGACGCATAGCATACGTCATGCTTTATCGAAACTATAATTAGATAGCCAACCGGTTATCATATAAAAATAATCTTGTTTTGTGTTTTAGTGTAATTAATAACTACAAATAAAAATATTATTTCTAAGGTTCTTAATATAAAGATTGTCGTAAATACAATTTATATTATTAGTGAACTTGATATCAACAAAATAAAAAATAATTATATTTTGATGGAGGAACGATTTTCTTATGGACCAATTTTAGCTAACAAAAAAAAATCACTAATATTGAATTACAAAGATTAAATAGAAAATAACGCATAGATTGTGTATTTTAAGCTTTCGTTTACCTTCTTATGCTATAAAGGTACATACCTATTTACGACATTTGTTTTGATTTAAAATTAAACAGCGCATTTATCAGCGATCGAACAAAACGCAATTTTGAAGTTTGACAGTTAACGAAACAATTTGACATTATCAAATGGCATACGATCGTACACATATTTTGGATTACCTATTTATTTTGTTTTGTAAACAGTTTTTAACCAACAATGGACTCGTCAGACTCTGAAGACGACTGCTATGGGAACATAGCTCAAAAGCTACAAAAAATGAAGAACAAATACAACGAAGACAAGATAGAAAGTACGAACCTACTGAACGATTCTGCAGAAATCGACACAATCATTGTAAATGCTGAAAAGGCGGGTAAAGTTGCGAAAAAATCCAGTCCTGTTATGAGGAAGAGTGGTCAATCGAGTGATAAAGAAGATTCCGATTCTATTTCACTCGATGCCATCCTTGCTTTATCATCGAAGAGAGTCACCAGGTCCTCGTCAAAACGAGCTAGTTCTGAGGTCAGTATTGTTGAAAGTCCTCGACCAAAGAGGTCGAATAAACGGAAAAAAAAGTCCGATGAGCCTGTGAACAATTCTAGAGCATCCACAGACACTAGTAGGAGGGACGACACAAGTCAAACTAGGGGTAGAACGCGGGGAAGAGGCTCAACGAGGAATCGTGGGAGACGTAATGTGCAAACAACTATTAATACCACATGGAACATTCCAACGTACAGCGTAGGGAATACCGATGAGTATCCGGACCAATCTGATAGTCAACAACTGTTTAGCTCCAAAAAAACTACAGATGACGTGATAATTCTAGAAGAAAATGAAGCGATAGATGAAAATGAAGAGTTATCAGTGAAAGTCTACTGGCAGAGCTCGGAGTTCTTCAAGTTTACGATCAGACGGTTCCAAAAAGTATTACCAATATTTGAATACTTTTCAAAGAAGGACAATGTTAGTAACGATAAACTTTTCTTCACTTTCAACGATAAGATATTAAAACCGGACGATACGCCTGATTCAATCAAATATAGTATTGCTAAATTCATAGACGGAGGCATTGTTAATCAAAGTGTATCGAAGTTAATTAAGACAGACAGCAAAGAAGACAAAAACGGTATCAAAATAAAGTTTCAATGCCAGAATGTGAAGAAACCGTATGAAACGACGATTGGTTTGGATGAGAAGTTGGCGTTGGCGATGATGAAATGTGCTGAGCACTTCGAAACATCGCTGGACAAGTTGAAGTTTGAGTTTGATGGTGATGCAATAACAGGTAATAGTTATTGTTTACATTTATTTTGTTCAGAATTGTAACTATAAGTCTTAAAGAAAAGAGAGCATAAGTAATCCCACCTATGTTGACGTACTCAGTTAGTTTGGCATGTTTTCCACACGTAGCCTCATAAGTGGGCCATTGTGCGTATGGTCACTGTACCACTACAGTGATCATTCAAACCGCTTTAGCTCCGTCCAGAAGGTAATTATATGGGCCTACTTTTGGCGGTATGTTGGCCTATTTACTTTACTATTTATTTACCATCAAACTTATGTTAGAAAGCTGAACTATAGTAAACAGTTGTAAAGTATTGCTATCCCTGGTGGACAGGGACAATGGGAATTGGGTTGATGAAAATCGTTTGGAGATTCTGAATTCTATTTACTTCTAGTGTAGGTAGACCACTTTGACTGGCTTCATAATGCATTTGGTAGTGACCCTGCCCCATGCGCCAAGAGTTGTAGGTTCAATCTCTACCCAGGATAAACATTTGTGTGATGAATACTTGTGTTTGTTCTGTATCTGGGTGTTAATATCTAATATTTAACTATGTATTTTTAATACCACTTTTGTTTCTGATATCCATAACACAACTGCCTAAGCTACTTACCTCGGAGTCAGATCAATGTATGTATGTGATGTTGTTGGATATTTATTTATAATTTATTTAGATATGTTTATCTTTAAATTTAAATTCTCTAGACTGACACCAATTTGCTATTTCAAAATCAATTATGTATAATTGTTCTATGGATTATCCGCCCATGCGAAAATAATCATGTCGGCAACAGCTCGAGAGACATGTGAGCGGCATGACGGCGACTTTCGTACGCGAAAGCTTACCGGCGACACTCGAGCCGCAATGAGTGACGCCGCCAACTAGCCCGCCGACAATAAGTTGCCGACATAGGCCGGCGGGCCGGCTTGGATGTGTTGCGTTTAACACAACTTGTACAGTATCTTAAAAGTTTCAAATAAGAACTTGTGTTAATTAATAAGGGTCGATTTTTAGACCACGCTTCGTCGACTCCCAAAATCAGTTTTTGTATGAGTTGACAGGCCCGTTGGTCGAGTGGTCAGAGATCCTGTCCACGAAATCGGGAGCCACGGTTTGAATCCCGCTAGGAGCAAATGTTTCGTGTGATGAACATGGATATTTGTTCTAGATTCATGGATGGGATCAAATTAATTAGAAAACCACCATTTTGGAAATCCCTGGACTAGACAGATTAACGAATGTGTGATGGTAGTAAAGATTCCTTTTCTTTTTCAGGTAAAATCACGCCAAGGGAACTGGAGCTGGAAGGAGGTGAATGTATAGATGTTAAAATGATTAGCTGATGTTTAATATGAATGTTGTATTTTTTAGTTAATTGCAATAAATGTACTTCTTATGAAGAGTTCTTATTATATTAAGCATTTATTTTGTTTTATCCTATACCTACCGTGACTGTCTCGTTGGTCTGGACCATGAGGTCCCCGGTTTTAAATCCCGGGTCGGGGCAAAATTTGTGGCTAGGTTTTTTATATAACTCAAACTCAAACTCAAAATATTTGATGACACCTAAAATATCGGTTATATTAAGTTGCCGTTTTACCGGACTGGACTATGTGCGTGTGCGCAGACACATGTGCTTAGGAGATATTATATCTCCTGCGTATTTGGCTAATTCAGTCCTGTTCCAATCCTGTTGAAATGGGCCGCTATGATCGAAATAGCCGTAACCCAGCCACGGACTAGTGAAAAATGAAAGGACTCCGCGCCACTAACAAGACGTTGAAGCTCCTCAAGTGCTCCAACTTGACACGCAACTTACGTCACACATTGACATAATAAGTGCTCCAAATGACAGATATCCGATATCTGGTAACTATCCATAAGTATCTCATTTACACATGCATAAACGTGGCTTCACGCTATAGTATGACGGCGTGGAGTTCTTTTTTTATTAGTCCGTGAACATAGCTAGAGTTGTGTCATGTGCGGATCCGCCGTTGTGGGCATGCCCTCAACCTCAACTCGATCCTAAGTACTAGCTGCCTGTCAGGACCTGTGTACTGGACAAGCTCGTCGCTGCATTTTATAAACACTGGTTGTCGCCCAGAGGTCAAAAATATTATCTTTCTGAACTTTAACTGTGTCAAATTTCATACTCCTCCGTCCGCGTAATTTTGTAAAAAGGGTTATAACGTTTTTTGTTTCACATATATGTATGTATCTACACTAATATTAAAATAAAAAGAGGGAAGATTTGATTGCTTTTTGAATGGAGACTCCGAAACCACTGGACTGATTTGAGAAATTGTTTACATAAATAACATCACGCCCATAATCCCCGAAGGGGTAGGCGGAGTCAAAGGGACAGCAGGCCCTTTTAACCATCAGCCAAAAACAATCTGGCTAGGTTAGATGGAAAATTGTGAAAATGTAGTGACAAATGGCTAGCTTGTCGCCTACACAATCACATACCCAAAACCCGATATACCATTACGTCTTTTACGACATGCTAGGAAAGAACCACAGTTGGCACATTATTTTTAAGTCCCAGACCAACAGACAATGGGCTGGGTTAGATGCAAATTGTGAAAAAGTAGTTACAGGTTCTTTCACCAATGGAAATCTACTTTATCAGCAAGTAACTAGGCTTTATTTTCTCCCCGTATTCCTATCGCACTATGCGGGTGAAACGGCACGGCGCGACTAGTTAATAATATAGAATAAATATGCATCTAAAACAGTGGATATGAGCAGTGCTTTTGACTTATTGAGGGCCCTGGGCAATAGAACAATTAATTTCGTATGTCGGTAGGCCGACTTGTATTTTTCTAATTTTTTATACCCATTCCATCCAACCCAGCCCACTGTCCCATGTTGGTCTAGGACTTCAAAAGAATATGTCAACTGTGGTTCTTGCCTAGCATATCGTAAAAGGCGACTAATGGTATATCGGGTTTTGGGTGTGTGATTGTGTAGGCGACAGGTTAGCCGCTTGTCACTGCTTTTTCACAATTTTCCATCTAACCCAGCCCGGCTTTATTTTTGGCTGAATGTGGTTGAAGGGGCTTGCTGCCCTTTCGACTCTGCCTAGCCCTTCGGGGATTATGGGCGTGATGCTAAGTTATGTATGTATGTTATACCCAGTGGTGCGCAACCTTTTTTTAGGCTTGAATCCATGCCTGCCCTGTGTGCAATGTGCGGCGTATACTAGCGCACTTTATTGAAGCCAGGGCCGTCTTTTACCTAATAGAGGCCCTGGTCACATTAGTAAATTAATGTGTTTGTAGCTAATAAATATCGATGCTCCATTGGAAATCTAAAACTGGGGGGCCCTGGGCACGTGTTCAAAGTGTCCAGTGGGGAAGACGGGACTGATTGAAGCTATTTTAGGTGTCTCCTATGATTCGCATATAAGATCTAGGTGGCCCTGGGGGAAATTTTACCTTTGCTTGAAGCCAGTAGTAATTATCGGCTTTACATAATAATGGGTACTTAGGTTATAAATAATAAATTAATCGTCGACCATTGTGATGCGTCGAAGCAAGTTTACGAAACTCCTGCCAGAGGCTTCAATAGATACAGGCAATAACCAGATTCTAAATCTACGGTACCTAGCAACTGACTAAATCCTAGATCATAGTCTCAGCTGGTTTACCTTTTACTTATAATAATACTCGGCTAAGTCTTTAACGAACATTAACTGTATGACTTGGTATAAATATTAGTTTAATCTGTATCTAAATTTTAATTTGTGATTCAATCTGGCATTGAAAAGAGTAGGTAAGTAACTACCGAGTTTCTTGCTGGTTTCTTCTCGGTAGATGCGACATTCCGAACCGGTGGTAGATTCAAATTGTACTATTTTGTACCTATTATTTAACGATTTACAATTGCTTTTTTGAGGCTTACGTAAATAAAGATATTTTGAGTTTGAGTATTGAGTTTAAGCAGACCACGACTGATCTGTACCTACTAATATTATAAAGCTGATGAGTTTGTTTGTTTGTTTGCTTGAATGCGCTAATCTCAGGAACTGCTGAACCGATGTGAAAAGTTCTTTCAGTGTTAGATATCATAGCCCATTTATCGAGGTGGCTATAGGTTATATAACATTAACCATAAACGCGGGTAAAACCGTGGGCACAGCTAGTAACGGGATATAATGGTAGAAAGAGTCCAGTTTATTCATTCCATGACGGCTTTTGAAAGCTTGCTACTATAGTTTTAAAATACAGGAAACAGAAATAAATTTATTAATTCGCTGCTAGTTGTACCTATCTGATATTAAAATAATTATACACTAAAACGTTTAAAATTAAATATGTTCAAGTATGTTTAACCGACTTGAAAAAAAGGAGGAGGTTCTCAATTCGACAGATTTTATTTAATTGTTAAAATATTCAGTGTATATGGTAAAAAAGCATATACCTAAATTAGACAATAAAGTGCAAAATTATATTTAATTTAAAAGAATTAAGGGCTTCAAAGTAATTCACTGAACTTACCAATCATTTTTTTTTTCTTATTGAAAATGGGACACAAGAAAGAACACAATTTTGTCACAACGAAAAGAACACACACATAGAGGCTTTTACACAGTCCAGCTGCTTTTTAGCCTAATAATTTCATCATGAAGCTACAATGCTTTATAGTCTTTGATACCTTTGCCTGTGCAAGATTAATTTTATCATCGGGAAAGCGTTCCGATTTCAAAATGGGCGCTTATTTTTTTAACAATAAGTTGCGTATTGCCATAATGGCGATTTAGCTAATGCAAAACATTAGTGGTTTGATAGTTAAGGAAGGAGTATTTTTCAAGATTAATTAGTTATCAGATGATAAGGCAGCCGATGATAAATGTTAAGTACAAGTTTAAGGGCTAAGACGCGTAGACGGTTGTTTATAGGGTTATATAGAGTTATCAGGATCTTTTTAAAATAACCGTTTCAAAGCGTAGTTTTTGAAATAACTTTTCCAAAGAATTGATGCCCTTAATTTTACTAAATGGATGTATTGCCGTTTGCTTACTTGAAAAAAAAATTGCAACACATTTTTGTTTTGTTACTTATTAGGACATTTTTTTACTATAAAATAGCGTTCAACAATTAAAATATATTTGACTCAATTTAAGTCAACTACTTATAAGTTTACTCATCTAACACAAAATATCGTACTTACTTGTGTACCTACATGTGTTAAGGGTTTTTTTTTATGTCCTGTGAAACCCTGGATAGGTCTTAGGCAACGTCGGATCCAGTTTTTAAATTGAAGTTAAGCTTAGCTGTTTTTAAAAAAAAATTCTCGGAAGTAATAATATCTAGACATCTCCAGTGAAATTAAACATAACGAAACATGAAAACTTAACTCAAACAAAAAAAAACTGCCAAATAACCTATCTATATTTTTTTGAATTATGCTAAAGTTACAAATAATCATCGATATAAACCCTACCTAAATTATATTGAAAACAAACGGTACCTACATATACATATATAATATTCTTTCTGCCTAGAATAAAGTATGTTGTGTTAACTTATAATATTTTTTCCGACACAACTGGTAGGCCTTTTAATACGATAAATATTTTCGCCAAAATCGAACACACAAGTATCTACTTTAAAACCTAGATAAAATACAAATCCTATAGGTAACAAAAATCAATATCTATTTCTTTAACTTCTAATCATAATGACAAACATTCGACAGATAATCGAATATCCAACTAATTTTATTGAGGTAGGGAAGCATTAACTATCGTATTATTATACTAGTTATTATTCCATCGCAAAAAGAGATAAGCGGGCTCGTCCGGGATTTGAACCCGGGACCTCTCGCACCCGAAGCGAGAATCATACCCCTAGACCAACGAGCCATATTACAATACATAACAATTATAGATATCTATCTATATACCAAGGATTAACTGCAGCTAACTTTGTTTATAAAATAACATTTAGCATGGTGCAATACTAAGTAATCAATGTGTTTAGCTAATCTTTAGCTACCTATGTACTTATACGAGTATACATAAGTCTCTTAACTACCATAACTTTATGTATCACAAATATACAAGGTTATTTTTAGTTAATACGAAACATCTCAACTACTTATTTAACTTATTATTCTAAGGAAGTAATTTAACGGAGTTTAGAAAACGAATAGTGTACAGGTATATATGTACATAAGTTTAAATTTATATTAAAAATTGTTTGATTATTAAAAAAAAATCAGTCGAATTGAGAACCCCCTCCTTTTTTTGAAGTCGGTTAAAAAAGGCTACTACAAGATAGAAGACTACAAATGATAAGAATACTTACATGGTTAGACCAAGAACAGGCTGTTAGCCTGCACTGCTAAATTTACATTGACTAAGAAATTGTAACTAAGTAATAGTTATTAAGACTTGGCATTTTAAAAAGACTAGATAACTATCAAGTTTCTTGCCGGTTTCTTCTTGGTAGAATCTACTTTTTGAACTGGTAGATATTGATCTCATTCTGACGATTTATAACTGCTTTTTTGAAGCCTACGTAAATAAAGACAATTTTAATTTCATTCATTTTATTTCATTTCATTTAGATACTCCGCTAGGGAAATGGCGTGAAGTTTAGATAATTAGAAAACGAGCAAAAAAATTTTTTACCTGTCATACAAAATAGCCTATCAGCTGAGCAAATTTTGCATGGGAAGTAAGAACAAATACAAATTTTCTAAAATCCTTTAAAATAGTTCCTTAGAATAATGAGTTAGATAAGGAGGTACCTAAGTGGTGTTGCATCAGTTATGGCAGAGCCTCGTAGTCTTCATTTATCCGTGGCTATAGATGCTGGTTTTGACTAGGCTGTGGACTAGGCAAATACCACTCTCTCACAGCAGTGGCGGACTAACCGGGGGCGGAAGGGGCGGTCCGCCCCGGGCCTCTGGTCCTGGGGGGGGCATATTATCGCTAAGTTCCTGTAATCATCCTATATCAAACAGTGCCCCCCCCCCCCTCCAAGTTCGGTCAAGCAACACAGCTCGTAGGGGTACGCCCCTACTAGGGACCTCGTACAGCTCTTTGCCGCCCCGGGCCTAAAAAAAGCTTAGTCCGCCAGTGTCTCACAGAACATGGCGAGAAACAGGTGGCGTGAATATCTTTGCTGCTGTGCAGGGCCGGATCTACTATAAGAGGCTTTATAGGTTGCAGCCCAGGGCCCCGAGGAAGACAATACTCATAACTAACGAACATAACAAGGTTCCCTAGTAGTACCTAAAGGTCAGGGGCTTAGCTACCGCCGTATCTGCCGTATCAATTATACGGGGCCCGGGGGCCCCCGAAGTGCGTAAGCAAAAATTAAGAAAAACTTCAAAATTAATAAATAAATTTTCCGAAAAAAAGGCAAGGAGAGTGTATATTTAATTTGAATTTGATTTGTTTGTTAAACATTTTGAAAAAAGTGACAGATAATTATGATGAATAAATATTTTTATTGATTTTATGCAAACATTTTTTTTTCTTTTGTGAGAAATCTTTACCCTTCATAAGGGCCCCCAAAAATGTTTATACGGGGCCCCGCCAAGGTACGCTACGCCACTGCTAAAGGTAAACCATTATAGGCGCCACAACATTTGCACAATTTTCATCTAACCCAACCCAGTTTTGTTTTTGGCTGAATGTGGTTAAAGAGGCCTGCTGCGCCTTTGACTCTACCTAATCCTTCGGGGACTATGGGCGTGATGTTATGTATGTAAGTATACTTAATTCCGAAAAGTAACGGCCTGTCCTCGCGACAGGCTTTTATATCGAACCCACAACTCTTGGTGCATGGGGCAGGGTCACTACCGACAAGCTCGATGGCGCATTCGGTAGTGACCCTGCCCCATGCACCAAGAGTTGTGGGTTCGATCCCCACCCAGGACAAACATTCGTGTGATGAATACTTGTGTTTGTTCTGTGTCTGGGTGTTAATATCCAATATATAAGTATATATTTGTAATACCACTGTTGTTTCTGATATCCGTAACACAAGTGCTTAAGCTACTTACTTCGGAGTCAGATCAATGTATGTGATGTCGTTGAATATATTATATATTATATTATATATATTATTATATTAATATTATATATATATCTGTAGCAATTAACACACCTCGAGCGAGTTTAAATTGAATACACGTTTATTATAGCTGAGATGATGCGACTTGACTTGTACAAAGTTTTGCAGAGAAAGGAAAAAAAAACAGTGGCGCCACACTTGGCAGTTTTATAAACTTACATTGACATTATAGGCTATGGAATCAAATGTTATTATGTTTACAATCTTCCAACAATATCATAATAGCTTTTCGTTGCTCGAGTGGTATATCGAAGAGTTATGCTTATGTGTTATTCTAATGTATAAGCTATACTATTTGTAAAGTTTCATTAAAATCCGTGCAGTACTTTTTGCGTGAAAGAGTAACAGACACACACACATCCATTTATCCATCCATACAAACTTTCGCGTTAATAAGTACCTAATATTAATAAGATTAGTAAGATAAATTGTGTAATGACTAACTAATTAAACTTCACGCCACTTTTCTAGCAGGGTAGGCAAAGAGAACCGAACGCCATATGGCCCGTCCGTTACACACCTAATCGCCTCTTTAACATTCATGATCCTTTTCATACAAGCTCTACTGTTTTTTATGACTCCTAACATTACCTTCTGTTAATACACGACCAATCTGGTCGTGGTAGGTGAGCCTGGGCCTTCCGCGGCTCATACATCCTTTCACTTTCGCATTGTATAGGTATATGTTTAGTCAATCTTTCGTCATCTATTCTTTCGACATGTCCGAACCTCCGGAGCATGCCTCTTCTTACCTTGACTCCGACGCTGTCTAACCCAGCGCAGTTTTGTTTTTGGCTGAATGTGGTTAAAAGGGAATTATAGGCGAGATGTTTTTTATTATTATTTTATGTATACTAAAAAATAAGGTTGCATAGGTAGGTAATTTCCAACAACGATTGTGATCTTTCAGAAACTATGAAATTTTCTAAAATTTGCATCGCCATGCACTAATGCAGGTATCGCGCGTGTAGGCTTTATCAAACACACATTTTAAATTAAATAGATAGTAATCAATGCCTGTATATTATACTTAAGATTGTATCAGCTCAAATCCGATTTAGTGAGATCTTAATCGTGTTGCAAACACTTAAATGTTTATCTTTACATGTCAATCAATTATAACTACATACATCATCTAATAATGCGCAAAAATGTTTATAAAGCACTAGCAGCGCCCCGCGGTTTAACCCGCGTAAATCCCGTTCACGTTTGAATACGGGGATAAAATATAGCCTGTATTACTCGCTGATAAAGTACCTTCCAATTGGTGATTTTTTTTTTAAATTGGTCTAGTAGTTTCGGAGTCTTCTCAATTTACACAATCAAATCTTTCCTTTTTATAATATTAGTGTGATAATTAGTCCTAGGCAGTAGCGGATTTACAGTGTTGGCCGCCCTAGGCCCCTGGCCATAATTCTCAGTATTAAAACGTCATCACATAATTTTTATCACGATTGGCCGCCTCTAATATCTGATCTAATGACATCGCCCTAGGCCCGGGCCTATTGGGCTTAAGGGTAAATCCGCCACTGGTCCTAGGTTGGTCCCAACGGGGCGGTACCGCCCCCTAGTGGGCGCTGGAGAGTCGAGTGGGCGTTAGCAGGCCCAAAAGGCAAATGGGGACAATGACAGTTAAGGAGCGGCTATATGTTTAATTTCTTATTAGGTAGTAACTAACTAACTAACTAAACTTCACGCCACTTCCCTAGCGGGGTAGGCAGAGAGAACCGAACGCCATATGGCACGATCATTACACACCTCACTCGCCTCTTCAACATTCATGATCCGTTTCATACAATCTGTTTTTATGACTCCTAACATCACCTTCTGTTAACACATGACCAATCTGGTCGTGGAAGGTGAGCCTGGGCCTTCCGCGGCTCCTACATCCTTCTTTTTTCCTTCTTTCGCATTGTATATCTGTTTAGTCAATCTTTCGTCATGCATTCTTTCCACATGTCTGAACCACCGTAGCATGCCTCTTCTTACCGTGACTCCGACGCTATCTTTCAGACCGACTCTCTTTCTCATCATTCCGAATGATGATGTAAGAAAGAGAGTGGGTCTGAAACGCAGTCGGTGAGCGATACACCGCAGATTTTCTGCAGCGCACGCATCTCGACCGCGTTTATTCTACTTTCATGCTCTTTCTGTCATACCCAATTAGGTAGTAACCTAAGAAATTAAATTAAGTTATATTACTTACTTCTATTTTTACCGTAAAACATCGTATCAAGCCGTCTATCATGTTTATTCCTCAGTCATGACCACGAGCGGCGCGATTACAGAGAGTTACCTAATTAATTTAATTTTTAATTAATCATACTTAGATAATAATATACAGACATATGAATTGGTATATTATGTAAAAGGGGGCGTTGGATGTTTTGTTTTTCTTATAAAAGGGGCGGTAATCTTATAAAGGTTGGGTCCGTAAAAGGTGACCAATAGTGTGTTAGGTATCGTTTGTGTTTAACCCAACTCAATTTCTTTTATACTAAAAATGGTTTAAATTTTTCGAACTCTGCCTGCCTCTTCGGGAATCGCAGACAATCTTTGCTGCCGTAAGTATATGCCAAGGGTGGCGAACCTGTTTTAAACAAACGTGCTAAAGTTTTTAAAGCGGCAATATAATTGGTAATTTGATACTCCTCTGTGTTTGTTTAACGTGCCACCTATGGCACGCGTGCTAATGTTTCGCTATCCCTGACAAATGCTAAGGAAAGCTGGAGTATGTTTAATTATAACGTCTTCTACCTCTGACTACTTAGTCAACATTTAGTACGATGCAAAGCTAAAGGATTTTCTTAATTGACTGGCTCGATGGCGCATTCGGTAGTGACCCTGCCCCATGCGCCAAGAGTTGTGGGTTCGATCCCCACCCAGGACAAATATTCGTATGATGAATACTTGTGTTTGTTCTGTGTCTGGGTGTTAATATCCAATATTTAAGTATATATTAGTAATACCACTGTTGATTCTGATATCTGTAACACAAGTGCTTAAGCTACTTACCTCGGAGTCAGATCAATGTATGTGATGTTGTCGGATATTTATTATTATTTATTTATTTATTTAATACTTTGGGTATATATAAGTAGGTAATAAAGTTTTAACGCGTCTTACCTAATAGGTATGATGACTGCATTATTTAAGGTAGAAGAATTATATAAGGTACTAGCTGTGCCAGCGATGTCACCCGCGTTTATGGTTAATACTATTTCCGACATACATAATTTCTATGTAACTTTAACCATTAAGGCTGCACACGCGACGGAAGCTTAAAAAATGGAGTAACTTCTGCCGTTTTCCCAACATTTCCCTTCACTACTCTGCTCCTATTGATTGTAGCGTGATGAAAAGTATACTATAACCTGCCCAGGAGTATGAAGAATAATTGTACCAAGTTTAGTTAAAATCCGTCGAGTAGTTTTTGTTTCTATAAGGAACATACAGACAGACAGACAGACAGACAAAAATTTTACTGATTGCATTTTTGGCATCAGTATCGATCACTAATCACCCCCTGATAGTTATTTTGAAAATATATTTCATGTACAGAATTGACCTCTCTACAGATTTATTATAAGTATAGATAAGTTATTATATAAGGTAAAGAAATTATATAAGGTAGAAGATTATTTAAATGATTAGAATATATGGCCAGTCGCAGAATAGGCTGTTCGTCTGCACTGATAGATTTAAATTGACAAAAAAAAAAATTAACTACATAATAGCTATTAAGACTTGGCATTTAAAAGAGTACTTAACTATCGAGTTTCTTGCCGGTTTCTTCTCGGTAGAATCTGCTGTTTGAACCGGTTTATATTTATATTTATTTTGTTCTGACGATTTATAAGTGCTTTTTGTAAGCCTATATAAATAAAGATCATTTCATTTCATTTAATTTCATTAAAAAGCTATAATTTTACTTAGTCCGTCAGTTAGATTAAACAAAAATACTAGACAGATATTTTTCGCTTTATCAAATTTACAAAAATTACAAAGCTATAGAGCATCAAAGTTTTGGAGTGGGGGCTTGTGACATCACTTTCAAGAAAAAAAATATACCTAGCTGTGACGTCACGCACAACTTGAATGCACTGTATCTTCGTCAGTGTTTCTTCTACTAATAAATAAAAAAAATACGTGTTCAATATTTTTTTATAATCTAACTGACGGACTAAAGAGAATTTTTAAGTCGCCTCGCCTATTACAAACGTGACAGCCAATACCTACGCTAGTCCCCTTAAATGATCTGCTATGCAAGAAACATACCTAGTTGGCACATTATTTTTAAGTCGCAGATCAACATGCGACAAATAACTAAGCCCTTAGCCAGTGGTTCCCAAAGTTGTCTGGGCTACGATCCATCTAATTTTAAAAACAAGTTTACAAACTCGGGACCGACCTCTATGAAATTTAACTGTTTCCAATATGAAAAAAGCCGTTCTACAGGCAGGCCCATTTAGTATTCACTTGCGACCCACCAGTGGGTCACGACCCATAGTTTAGGAAACCCTGCCTTGGACATTTATTATATTATGTACTTGAACGAAATCATTTGATTTCTTAGTGTAAACAAATCGTAATCTAAAATTTTACAGCGGCGTATAAAACAATTCCAGATATTGGATTTTTGGTAAAATGCTTATGTAGGTATGCGTCAATTGTAAACAAATTTTGTCATAACATAGCTTGCGCCCGCAGCTATGCTTGTCAAAATGTAGACATGATTTTCGAGTAAAAATTATTTAGTGTATGTTTTAAGTCAACATGATTGCCATGCTGTGCTTATAGTGGCGTAAGTAGGTAGATATGGGGTGGCCAGCCTCATAAAATGCCACAATGCCATGCTGCCTCCACTCAGAGGGGGCCCTCGGAGGCACGTGATCATCAGTTGCCCCCTATAATTTAGTCTAGCATTAAAATCGAATACTAACATTGAGTGAAGACCCCAATTGATGGAATTGCAACCTACACGCTTATGTTCAACACCATCTCACCATTGATCTACGTTAGTCTTATTAAATAGGTTAGTTTACTTTAAAAAGGATCATAGCCCGTAAGTTTATCAACATTTGTAATCTCAATAATGGTCTATAATTATTTTTTTTGAGTAAAATAGTCTATTGTTCGGTAAGGTAAGGTACCTAAAAATTTAAAAATAATCCAACACAAAACAATAAATTGAACCAATTCTAAAACAAGTTTTGACATAACTATTCAGTGGTTTATCTAAATGTTGCACTTAAAGTCACGCCAAAATGTCGATCTGTAGTAAGAGATTTATGGCTACTTTTTATGCCAAAAAGATAATAGATCTTGTAAAACACTCAAGAAAAAACCTAATTTCTCGCGAAGGAAGTTGTAGGGAATACCAACCTAAGTAGTACCTATGTTTTGTGTGCCGCACGTAGTAAAATACAGCACGTAAGTTATAATAGGGATAACTATAAAAAAAATTATAATAAATGCATGAGCTGTGACAATAGTATTATAGATTTGATCATCTCCAATTAATGAACTCTTACTCCACATAGTAAACCTAACATGAGTAAGCATACACTAACAGATTGAGAGATATATAAACCGTGATACGACTGTAATAAAATCAGACATCCACCAACTTTCGTCTCATTCCACACCATTCCATTCGCGGTTATATTTGGTGAACCCGACGTGATGGGGTAGTTGAGACTCATACCAACTGTTGTCTCAATTACCCCAGTCCCATACGCGGTTATATTTTGCAAACAATAGTAGGTATCTATTTAATACCATACTCATTTATCTTAATTCAGACCGGATGTATTAAAGTTATCAACAATTTCACGTCACAGCCATTAGTTTGACATAACTGTAGCCAGAGGCGTAGCGATCGCCGTATCATTGATATGGCGCCCCGCTCTGTATGGGCCCCAAGGGGCCCCTACGTTTGAAACGTAAACATTCGTAAAAGTTGATGAATGATGATAAAAAGAACTCGTCAATACATTTGATACGGGGCCCAAGTAAGATTAACTACCACTGACTGTAAATAAAAATATGCACGGAAATGGTAATAAACATTATAAATCTAAATCTAGAGATTAATAAAAGATTAGGTTGTATTTGTGTGTCACGTAGGTACAACAAACCAAATAACACACACATACACACACACATATCATCACGCCCATAATCCCCGAATGGGTGGGCAGAGTCAAAGGGATTGCAGGCCCCTTTAATCACATTCAGCCAAAAACAAAACTGGGCTGGGTTAGATGGAAAATTGTGAAAAAGTAGTGACGAGTGGCTAGCTCGTCACCTACACAATCACATACCCAAAACCCCATATACCATTAGTCGCCTTTTACGACATGCTAGGCAAGAAACACAGTAGGCAAATTCTTTAAGTCCCAGACCAACAAATAAATGCGAAAATGGAAGCCAAGTTTAATTAGGTCATCATCTTCCTAGCGTTATGTCCCACACTTAGTCGAGGTCTAACGTGCCTTACGTTGTTATTACACGTGGAGAGACTGTATGATGAACAGGGCCGCCTTAAACTGTGCTGAGGCCCTTGGGCAAATTTGGGGTCCTTTTGGAATGGATTTGATTTCTGATGAGCAAAGACTTCTGTTATATCCTCAAAGTAAATTTTATGAGTTGAGGATTTTTTTTTAATTCCCATTCGTCACCGTTGGTGACAAACCTGTGTCATTTATAGAAATTTACTTTTGCTGGTGATAGTGTCACCAATTTTTTATTCAACACTTTATTTTATAAAATAAAATAAAATAAAACACTTTTTAAGGTAAGTACTTACTTTTTAACATTTTTGGTCTGGTTTAATTAGTGAGGTTTGAATTCATATTTTTAAGCATTCGATATTTGAGGTAACAAATAGGAATTTTATTTTTTGAAAAATTCCCACTTCAAGGGTACAAAGCTAGGGGTGATGAGAGGGAATAACTGCAAATGAATCGTGTTAAAATAAAATGATGTTGGAAGCCATAATAACTGATAAACGTGCATGAAAAGCATTAGGTATGAATGTCAATTAAATTTTAACAAAAATAAAAACCGACTTCAAAAAACCCCGCAAAAAATGTTTATAAAAAAACACAAGTAAAAACTGCCTTAATAGCTATTTAAATGTCTAAACACTAAAAAGTATAAAATAAATTCTTTCGACTGCTTCGATGAAAGTATTAATCTTTAACACGTATTTAAATATTTACAATAATCAGTTAGTTTTGGAGTCGGTGCCAGCCCGCGTAATTATATCATCATTTCGGAATTTGCAATTATTTGTTTCTTGGTGAAGGGTGGTAAAATAGGTTTTGAATATACAAAATCAATGGTTAGTTAATATACTCATATTTCAACTAATTTGTTTTATATTGTTATTAGTAAGGTAATTTGTTATTAAGTGTCTACTTTTTTTTTAGTTTGGCTGGCACCGACTCCAAAACTAACTGATTATTGTAAATATTTAAATACGTGTTAAAGATTAATAAAAATTCAGTCGAATTGAGAACCTCCTCCTTTTTTTTGAAGTCGGTTAAAAAGCAATTGCAAGCAACATACCTCAAGAACCGTGTCTATTATTTTTCTGTCTAGCTAACCTAACTCAATTTATTATTAATTTTGGCTTAATTTGTTAAAGGAGTCTATTTCTCCTTGGGCTCTGCCTCCTACCCCTTCGGAGAATGACAACGTAATAGTTTGTACCTAGGAATATAGGTAGGTACGTATCTATTTTTTGGCATAAGTAGGTATAGCCTTCTAACGATTTGTGGCTAGCGAAAACGGTTTTTAATACTTGCATTTATCCGAAAGGTTTTTTACTGAGCCATATGTGGGTCAATAGGGATGTTGACTGGCAAGTAAATTGAGATACTTTTTAAAAGCTTTCAAAACGCAATCACTTCATAGCTTTTGTATGGGCTTGTCAACATATGACGTCACTAGTTCGTATAGTCAACTGACTAAATATTAAGCAGTTTTTGTAAGATTTAAAATCGTAGACTCAATATAATTTAAAATCAATAAGGTTTTACAACATACTACGATACTTTCTTTTACGGGGTTGATATTACAAAATTAAATATAAATGGTGTCAACATCCCAATTCTTGTAACTAAATTAAAAATTTCATACGATATATTGTATCAATGATAACACGTAGATACCTAGGTCCTATCATAGAGAGAATGAACGATTCAAATATGATTACCTATCTTAATACTTATTCTAATCAAATAAATTTCTAATCCTGTTTTATCTAATCTGTACGAATTAAATTTAGACGTATTTACATTACATACGTAGGCGAAACGAAATCACGTTCATGTATAATGAACTTTTGATAATAGGAATATTATATCAATATTATCCTAACAACATACTCATTCAAAAAGTACAAAATTGTAAATGTGTTTCCATATGTAGGCCTCAAAAGAGCACTTCTATGTAAGTGCTCTTTAGAGATTCCAAGTCGTCAAGTTTCCAAAAATATACAAAGCAATGTCAATCTACAACCGGTTCGGAATATTTAGGTACCTATTCTACCGAGAACAAAACCGGCAAGAATCTCAGTAGTTACCTATGTAGGTATATTTTGACGGTGAAATGGTGAACGTCAGGGTGGCGGGTGTACCTAATATTCAAATATCTTTGTATGGACGTAGGTACACAGATTTTCAGGAGAGGTACGTAAAAGTAGACAGAGGGTACCAAATATCGGCAATATGTTTAGGCTAATCTGAAAAGTACACCCGCCATTCTGACGTTCACCATTTCAGCGTTAAGGGTACATATAAATTATACACTTAGGGCTGATTTTTCAACAGTCAGATAAAATATAGCAATCGAATAAATCACAATCCGGATGATTTTAAATTTGTCATTGTTTGTTTCATAAGTAAAATACCGTATGACATCCGCAAATTGGTGACTTTATAGGTACTTTATCAGTCGGTTAATTCTTAACTGACCAATAAAAAATCGGCCCTTAGAGTTCTAAACCAAATCATATCGTCAATGACTGTAGGAGATGACATAATACGATAACAAAATAAAAGTGTAAGATTAACCAGAGCAGTCCAGCCAAAGGTGGCACCTGTCCACAAGCATGACGTTTGTGTCAGCCATCGCTTCACTCAACCTTACCAGAGGGGATGTAACGACCCGCCACTTAACGACACGACCCCAGAGGAAATCAAGCGAGCATGACTATTCAGGTGTCTTAGCAACTACCAAAAATCTACAAAGAAATTAAAGATTCAGCCACATACATCCGGTATCAGCCCCTATGCTGTTTTTTTTTTTTTTTTTTTTTTTTTTTTTTTTTTTTTTCCGAGTGGTTTTTCGCATTGGATTATGTTTGGATCTGTTTTTCTATGTTTATTGTGATTTTGAGTTGAGAAAAAGTTGTATTCCGCGAAAGGATACGGAGTCCTATGCTATGTTATTCTGGGGCTTAAAAATGTGCCAACCGTGTTCTTTGCCTAGCATGTCGTAAAATGCCACTAATGGTATATCGGGTTTTGGGTAAGTATGTGATTGTGTAGGCGACGAGCTAGCTGTGACAAGTGGTTACTTTTTAACAATTTTACATCTCACCCAGCCCAGTTTTATTTTTGGCTGAATGTGGTTAAAGGGGCTTGCTGTCCCTTTGACTCTGCTCACCCCTTTGGGGATTGCGGGCGTAATGATATCATCATCCTCCTGCCCTACTCCCAGTTCATCTGGGGTCGGCGCAGCATGTCTTCTTCTTCCATACGTCCCGGTCAGCCGTCATCAAGCTATCCACTCCCAATGTAATGATATACCTATAAGTTTGTATGTATGTAGAATTCAGGAAAGATATATAGGTAAGCTTAAATGGATTTATGTATCCGGCCATAAATTGCTGGATTAGCTGGTAAACTGTATGTTATAGCGATACGCCCATGACAATTAATCTTAAGATTAAGTATGTACACACATTTTGTATTCACGATATGAATTACATACAAAATATGTATTACACGGGGTAGAAATAAAATAATAAATAAATAAATATCCGACTACATCACATACATTGATCCGACTCCGAGGTAAGTAGCCTAAGCACTTGTGTTACAGATATCAGAATCAACAGTGGTATTACAAATATATACTTATTTATTCAATATTAACACCCAGACACAGAACAAACACAAGTATTCATCACACGAATGTTTGTCCTGGGTGGGGATCGAACCCACAACTCTTGGCGCATGCGGCAGGGTCACTACCGAATGAGCAATCGAGCCAGTCAAAAAAATATGTAAGTATATACAAATTTTATGCTTTCGAGCGATGCCAACTTCGCCCTATTCGGTAGCTAGTGGGAATTGCCCGCAGTCCCTTATAGGGGTAGGCCGAGTCAAAGGGGCAGCTAGCCCCTTAACCACATTCAGCCGAAAAATAAAACTGGGCTGGGTAAGATAGAAAATTGTGAAACAGTAGTGACAAGTGGCTAGCTCGTTCGTTGCCTACACAATCACACACCCAAAAACCCGATATACTTACCATTATAATCTCATTTTACGATATGCTAGGCAAGGAACGCAGTTGGCTCATTCTTTTAAAGTCTTAGACCAACATGGGTCTAGTGGGAATTTTTCTAATAAAAAAATCCATACGCCGTCGGCAGTGGCTAACCAGTGTTTTATTCGACAAGCTCGATGGCACATTCGGTAGTGACCCTGCCCCATGCGCCAAGAGTTGTGGGTTCGATCCCCACCCAGGACAAACATTCGTATGATGAATACTTGTGTTTGTTCTGTATCTGGGTGTTAATATCCAATATTTAAGTATATATTTGTAATACCACTGTTGTTTCTGATATCCGTAACACAAATGCTTAAGCTACTTACCTCGGAGTCAGATCAATGTATGTGATGTCGTCGGATATTTATTTATTTATTTTATTTATTTATTTATACAAATGGCTAAACTAACTTCACGCCACTTCCCTAGCGGGGTAGGCAGAGAAATGGCTAGCAAGAGACAATTTATATTAACACAGCCAAGTGTCACAACACATAAGATCTGATGTTCTCACTTTTCTTATTAATGTTTTACACTAGCTTCTGTCCGCAGCTTCGTTTGCGTGGGTGTATAAGCTATATGACAAGGTCGATGGCGCAATTGATAGTGACCCTGCCCCATGCGCCAAGAGTTGTGGGTTCGATCCCCACCCAGGACAAATTTTCGTATGATGAATAGATACTTGTTTGTTCTGTGTCTGGGTGTTAATATTTAATACTAGCTGTGCCAGCGGTGTCACCCGCGTTTATGGTTAATATTATAAAGACTATTTCCGTTGTCTGTCTGTCTGTATGTTCCTTATAGAAACAAAAACTACTCGACGGATTTTAACGAAACTTGGTGCAATTATTCTTCATACTCCTAGGCAGGTTATAGTATACTTTTCATCACGCTACAATCAATAGGAGCAGAGTAGTGAAGGGAAATGTTGGGAAAACGGGAGAAGTTATTCCATTTTTTAAGCTTCCGTCGCGTGTGCAGCCTTAATGGTTAAAGTTACATAAAAATCATGTATGACGGAAATAGTCTTTATAATATTAACCATAAACGCGGGTGACACCGCTGGCACAGCTAGTATTTAATAATTCTAAATGCAGTGGATAGTTTTTGAGTCAAATAGTAACAAACATCCATCCATCCTTTAAAACAAACTTTCGCTCTGTGTTAGTTTTATTTCCCTAGCTAGAGTAGTGTTTCCAATTTGTCAAACCCCTAGGGAGGGGTCGCCGATAAAAGGAAAAAGGCACAATTATATGCACTTTTTGGCTAAATGTGGTTAAAGAGGCCTGCTGCCCCATTGACGCTGCCTCCCCCTTCGGGGATTATGGGCGTGATGTTATGTATGTTCCTTTAATGAGAAACTTTTATCTGTAAAAGCCTAAAGGGGTCGATAATTCTGCAACCTTTGAGAGGGATTACCTTACCTACATATTCAAAAAGGTTAAGAAACACTGCCCTAGAGATTCACAAAATCACCGATCACCTATTTTCCGTGTGATATAGCTATTATACCTACTCATATCTACGTCATTACTAAAAATATCAAATTAAAAACAATACGTAATGTTGATTTGTGTTAAAAATAAATCTACAACCAAGTATCATAAGGCCATGCAAGTAATACGAAAAGCAATCTTTTTTGTATTTTTATAACCCGTTACCCGCGTCCTTAGTTTGAGAGTGGTGGTAGCTCAATGATAAGGACACGCGCCTCTTAACCGAGGAGTGCGGGTTCAAACCCGGGCACGTACCTATGGATTTATCAAATCTATGTACGTATTCATACCACTAGCTCGACGGTGAGGGAAAACATCGTGATGAAACCTGCAAATTCAAACAACTTTGGATTTGTAACCATGATCCAAAAATTGTCTGGTTCCCCTATCTTAGGGTTACGAAGGGCAGATCGGCAGTCGCTTCAATGTAATTACCAGACTCGCTAAATCCTGGATCATGGTCTAAGCGGACCCCGTCTAAGCACGGGACATAACGCTAGGAGGATGATGACCCGCGTCCTTAGTTTAATGCCACTGGGGAGGCGGGAGGGGCCGCTAAGCTAAAGGAGATCCACCTAGGGAAGAAGGTAATTTTGGTATTCCGAAATTTAGAAGAGGGGGAAAAGGTTCTCGTCTTATTGGAGGACCACAGGACCATCGTCAGGCGCCTGCCCCTAGTTAGTCCACCACTGGCCTCCCACCAGTCAGCAAAGTAAGAAAAGCTTACCTATCCCCACGGACTAGTAATAAACGAAGGACTCAGCGCTGTCATACTACAGCGTGCAGCATGTGTGAGCGAGATTATTTGAACGAATTAGGAGCGCTTATTTCAATGTGTGATGTAAGTTAGAACTCCACAGGAGTTTAAACGTCTACTTACTTAGTGGCGCGGAGTCCTTCGTTTATTACTAGTCCGTGCCTATCTACCATGCTATTACCATCACGTGAACAGTACGGTCGTTTGTTCGTCTCATAAAACATGCTTACGTAAACATTAGGAACAGATTTTGAACAATCTTGTTTCTTGCTGATGAAAGAAAAAAAGTAAAAAATTCACCTATAATCTTAAGATTAATACGAGAAGCAATAACTTTGTGGGTACCCCTTTTTATGAGAATTACGCGGACGGAGGAGTATGAGATTTGGAACAGTTAAAGTTTATATGGAGAAGGAATGCAGAAAGCTAATATTTCAATAAATAATTAAAATATTAATAGTCGAATTTCAACCAGAGTGCGATCACTAGTATAAAACCAATACAACTGTACAGATCCTAAACAAAATGGCGAAAAAAATAAAAAAACACATTTTTCAAATACTTTAATAGATTAAACATTCGATTACGCCTTAACCTAGAGTTAAACTGAACATTTTGTTCGCTACCACTTAATACTATCACTGAGCCTAGCTATATAGTTATATCATCATTGGCTTATCTAGTTTATAATCTAAGACGTCCCAATAGTTTTATCTATAAACACGTGCAAGAAAAATGTTGCTTTTGAAGTAATTGAAATTTTTAATACTAATAATCCCAGTGTACTTCTGAAAGGACACATCGACGTCATTTCAAACGGACAGCGGGAGGCATTTTATAGGATAAAATGGTGCTGAGTAGTGGTAGCTCAATGGTAAGCTCACATGTGAAGGGTATTGATTCAAAGCCAGACTTGCTTCTGGATTTTCAAAGCTATGTACGTACATTACATGCCATTAGCTCGGCAGTGAGGGAAAACATAACAAAATCCCAACTATAGATATTTAACCATGATTCAACTAGTCTGATTCCCTTATCTAAGAATTACAAAGGTTAGATGGCTGGCGTTGTCCAGGATCTTAGTTAAAACGGACCCCGACTAGGAACGGAACAAAACGCTAGGAAGATGATAAGAATGCATCATTGAAAATAAGTTCTATAATATTAAGGTCTATTTGATCATGAATGGAGATAAAATGGTCAACATATAAAAAGGATTTGTTTAAACAACGAAGCACATAATAGAAAAGAAAAGCTGAGCAAGCTTTAATCTTCCTAATACGGTAACTTCTATATAACGGTTTGCACGATATATTTCATTATTGATCCTAAAACCGGATGACAGACATTTAGTTACGTCTTAACCATATTCTACACATTTTAAGGAAAGTGTTGGTAGCCTAATGGATGTCGTACGTGGCAAGATGGTTGTAGGTGCAAAACTGCATAATTTACCTATAGATTTGTAAAATTAAGCACGGATTCATGTGACTTAGCTTATTGGTAAAGAAAAACAACGTAAGGAAACTCTGCACATGATATGATAATCCAATGTGTTTAGTTCCCGTCTTATGTTTACAGAGCTTGGAAGATAATTACTGTATGTAATACTAACCAGACTTACTAAATCCAGGATCATGGTCCAAGCGGACCCCGACTGATCCAACAAAATGGCTGGTCGCCAAAACATAGAAAAAGCACTTAATTATCAAATCGTTATTTTTGGCACGAATATGGTTAAGAGTATTCTTTATCATCCGGTATAAAAAAACATAATAAATTAATCTCAACAATAAATATAGGTAGGCAAACGGTCTACTACTACTATTAGTGTTCTGTCAAAACTGTCATTGAAATATTGACGTTATACACAAACGATTTCAATACATAACTTATTTTAAAAAAACACCTTAAAATGTTTTTTTTTAATGAGGTTTCAAGTATGATTTTAAATTGAGAATTATAAATTATGTAATAAAAAAAATCGTATTTACAAATAGCTAAAGACGTTTTATGAAATGATGTCTTAAATAAGATGTCATTTTAAAAGGACTTAGGCTGTGAAATTGTTAGTTTATGACGTCAGCACACTATAATTTGACAGTAAGACAACTAGCGCCCCTAGTTGCTTCAATATCCGCCTCCATACAATAAACCCAGCACAAAACATTTAACATTTTTCCCACATGCGTTGAAAGAAACTATACAAAATCAACTTTTTATAAATCAATACTATAGCACTGTCATTATGTTCCATTTTTAAATAAATTAAAAGTCAAATATAGATTATTAAAGTTTATAAATCAGGAAAAACTCGTTAAAATAACTGGTATTTCATATATACGGACGTAAACACAAAATACGCAGATTATAATTAGAAAATATATTACGTATATTACTTTATTTTAGAATTAAGATTGCAGTGAAACTGTTCATTTTATTCATTTTACATAAACATTGTTATCATCGGATGAAACATAATGATTTATAATTTAATTTATATATCAATTGTAATTATAAAAAAAATATAATTAACCATTGTTGGGTATTTGCTAAATACCATAAAAATAAATAAAAAAATCCAGTCCAAATAATAACCGACAATTTAAAATATATGCATTACCAATATTAAATTCGCATTTACAGTGAAATTGTAAACCTATTATTTAGACTGGATTTAACAGAAGTAGATTTTTCTTTAATACATCTGCCAACATTTTTGTCTGATTTTATTATACTTTGTAGTTTTTTCTGTCTCTCTCATTCAACTGTATTTAGAGGAAGACAAAAAACAGAAAGTTTACCGAACCTTTATAATATATAGCATAAAAAGTCATTTATAAAGAACATAATCCACAGTACTAAAGTGATGATTTAATTAACATTTTCATATTATCCTATTTATTCACGAGAGCAGTTTAATTCTTTACGACACAATTCATAAAGATTTTAGATACTCAATTATTATACTTAAACATAAAACATTAAGACACAAAATAGCTTACACATAATCGATAAGTATTTTTGATTATTATATAAATAAATAAAACGCAAACAAAATTGTACCTTAACTCAATAGACTAAGAAACAAATCCTTCTACATGAAGTAATTCGTAACTATGGAAGTACAACTAGGTACTACATAAGTCAGTATAGTAATATTCGATTAAATTATTCAGATAACACGATTCAAACGATATTCAATACTAATACTTCTACTAAGTCCAGAAGGTCCAAATTGGCTTGCATTTAATCCAATATGAAAAATAGAGTATCATTTTCCAAAACTGAAGAAAAATAAAACACATTTAAGTTGATGTGTATTATTATTTTTTATTCTTCTTCTATAAAACTGCTTTCGTGAATAAAAACATTATTAAATGCAGTTGAATGATGAAATAAGAGCTACTTATTATTTATATGAAAACAATAACAAAATTTAATATACATTAATAAAAATAAGGGTTCCTAAGACTTTACTACTGTGAAACCATTAATATACTTATATCTTATATGCCAAGCATTTAAGTTTAATTTCATAAGGAAGTGTTAACCTGCAGTGTTGTTACCCAGTAAGTGTACATAATTAATTACAAATTGTAAATTTTGGCATTTAAGAGAGTAAAGAGTTTCTTGCCGGTATCTTCTTGATAGTCTACCTTCAGAACCGGTGGTAATTTTTTTTTTTTACATATTGACTATTCATAAGTGCTTTTTTTAAAGCCTATATAAAGGGAGATTTTGAATTTGAATTTGAATATAGGCATAACAAATATTATCATACAATTTTATTTTCCAATTGGTACCGTAAAATATAACGGGATTATATAAGGTTTTACAGTAGTAAAGTTTTACGAACCACTATACAAATATCATATGGATGAAATTACGAGTATGGAATAGCACAGAATATAGCTGCAGGAAATATTAAAACAAAGCTCGATCCAAATTCAACCTTGTTATGAAAATAATAAAGCTCATTATATCATCAATCAACTGCACATGTAACAACTTATCATAACACTTAACAGCTAAAAAAATAGGCGGGTACACAAGTAGAGACCAATGAAGGAAATGACGTAATTTTTCACAAATAAAGAGAATATTCTCTAAGACATCTCAAATAATATTCAGACTATCCACGATTGAAAATGTAATTCCAAAATAAAACGTTCGTTTCCACGATCGATACAAACCTTTCCACTGTCCGAGAGATGTTTTCCACGTTTGAAAACGATATTCCACTAACCGAGCTCTACTCTCCACGATTGGAAAATGAATTGTCCAACACAACACAACTGAAATATCAATTTTGAAAATAGATTCGTGATATTCAAACGGATCGCTACAATAATTTAATTCTGTAATTTGTTAATGTTAATCCGACCCTAATATATGTAATCGATGATCTAATTTTTTAATACTTCAAACCAGGGACTGACCTACCGGGAATTTTAAGGTTTATTAAAGAGTATTAATTTCGCATTTAAGCCATACATGATAAATTACAAATGAAAGTGTGGGTAAGGGAAATGGATTTAATGCTTAATATTGCCGTTTTATAATAGTTTTATTAACATTTATAATAGAACACTTCTAATAGAAACATACAACATTAAATCAGTGTACCATTCATTACTTTGTTTCAGTTAGGAGTACTAATTTTAACGATGATTTTTACTGTATTAAGTATGTCGTGTCTAGTATATCGTTATCAAATTATCTTTATTATATCCGGTATAATGGTATCGTTATAAATATAATACATGATAATAATAACTTTAATAATGAGAACGAGTTTAACTTTGATGATAACAGGATCAGTCCCTGTTTTAAACATCGCTTAGACATGGGTCACTCATAATTGCGTTAACACAGTATCTCAAACGTATTTTTTTATTAATTGCGCCAGCCGAGTTAACACAATATTGCGCCATGATGCAGCCAAATAGAAACGCCAAATCGCACTATCCGAATTCTCCCAGTGCGCCAAGCGCCAACACATTTTGAAGAAGTAAATATTCATCCATTAATCACTTCGAGGTTCGAATGGGGAGGGGGGGGGGGGGGGTTTAAAAATATCACAATAGGGTAGGGGGTCTAGTATACCACTTGTATCATCCGTCAAAAGATCTTATGAACCAAATGTTTCGTGTGATGAACATGGATATTTGTACTCGAGTCATAGATGTTTATAAACGTATTTAAGTATGTCTATCCGTTCGCCTAGTATCCATAGTACAAGCACACATGCTTAGTTTGGAACTAGGGAATTGGTGTGTCAGTCTGAAGAATTTATTTATTATTTATTATTATTTATATACCTGATATTTTTGTGATAATCTTAGTCCTAATGTACCACATGATGGGGGTCACGCAAGTTGCAAAAATACATCACGTGACTAATGGATGACCCCTTTCGAAATGCCTTACGCATACCACTCCACTACCACAGTGGGGTCGGACTCCCCCATGATAGAGGGGGACCTACCCACTAAGCCCCAGTGGTGTTCCACCGAATCGCTAGGCGAGGGGGCCTGCGACCCCCTCTAATGAATGACCCCTACGTTGACTCGCTCAGCGGACTGAGTTAGCGCAATCTTATTAGCCCACGTCTACTTACATCGTTAAATTTATGTCTATCTACGCGAACATACCGGTTCGATATTAAAATTACGACGATCTCTACATTATACAATACTCTTAATTTACCGCGAACTATCCGAACGAATCGATATATCAATTTATAACATCGATTTCATAGTTCAACCATGGAACGAGAACTATTCGAGATATTACTTATTTTATAAAATTTCTCTTTAAATACTGATACTGGATGTTGTGATGAAAGATATTTACTGAAGCGGTGAACAATGGTGTTCAATTCGGTCATAGACAAAAACGGAAAGAATATACAATAAAACTCTTACGATAATGTGAACCTAATCACATGTGAATAAGGACGCACAGAGTAAAAATTTTAAACCAGCGATAAATATTGCCGTCTTTCTTGCACTAAAACAATTAGAAAGAGAGATAATGATTAGTGAATTTACTTCTAAGTGGAAATCTTCAATAATGTTTTTTCTTTTCCAATTTATAGCATCCTAATATGCTTGTATGTATTCACCAATTTTGTTAATATTCACATTTGAAAAACATTATCGCTAATATTTTAAGTGTCAAATCTTCTAACAAATTATGTAATATCAATTGTACAAAAACTGTTTGTCCGGTTTGTATGATTAAAATAGGATTAGCAAAGGAGAAATCGTCTGTTTGACATAAAACAGTAATAATTTATTTGTAAAAAAATATAAAAAAAGTCAGTATTACAGATTTTTTTCTATATTTTAGAATCTAAATAAATTTCTGGTTCTCTCTGCCAAGCCCGCTAGGGAAATGGCGTGAAAGCAATTTAGTTTCAGTGTTAAAATATTTTTTTTACCTCTTCATATGAAGTTCTCTCTTCTCTGTACGCATATTATTCACATGTTTATATAAAAATAAGAAAATAAAATGGACGTAAAAAAGTAATCTTATCTCAACACTAAAATATTAATGATATATCCGGTTTGACTTGGCAATATTTAGATTTTACATATACAATATTATATATTATATTACATATTGAAATTATATACTTTTTAAATTCGTAATAAATGCTCATTTAAATAAAAAAAATCTATTAAAAAATAAACACGAATAATTACAGATTCCTATGGGACGAAAGTCAAAACGGAGCTACCATTTAAAAATACGCTTTTTAAAAATTAATAAAAAATCCGTAAATTAAAATTTTAAAAATAATTAGCACCTCCGTGTCATCGAGTTCTTAAATTAAATAAAATATGTAAAAAACATGTAAAAACAAACATATTTTATATAAAAAAAACAGTTTCGCGTACAAATGCTATGGTTCATTTAGCGAATACTCTTGTCAATGGGTTTTTAAAATTGTATAAGTAATTAGGAAATTTATTAATATAAATATTTCTACATAACATTTGTATGCGCGACTGTTTGTCAAAGATAAACGTCAGTTGTACAGAAGGGACATTTAACATTTTAAATAAAATGCCTTGAGAATGGCCAAAATAATGATTAAAATTGACCAATGGGGTATTTTATTTAAAAAAAAATTATAGTCCGTAAATTAGATCATTAATAAATATTGAATACTTATTTTTTTCTTTATCTAATACTCAAAAAATTACAAATCTTGCAGCTCTTCAAAGATTATGGGGCGCTTTACGTCACTTGGACGGTAAAATTTTACGCATCTAGTGACGTCACGCGGTACTTAAACTTTAACGCGCTGTATCATCATTTTTAGTTTGCTGAACAAAAGAAAAAATATGTAAACAATATTTTTTTGTAATTTCAATAGTGGACTATTAATTTAAATTATTCATTGCTTTAGTTTCATCTTGTGAGAAGAGAATTTCAACTACTGCATCTGAGATCCTTCAACTAGGTAAGATCAACACTATGTATATTGTTTAATACGCAAATATTTGCCACATATTTGTGTTGTTATATGAAAATTTATATATAAAAATGTTTTCCATTTAACTCCAGTTTTATTTTTTGCCTGAATGTGGTTAAAGGGCTAACTGCCTCTTTGACTCTGTTACTCTTCGGGGATTACGGGCGTGATGTTATGTATGTATGACACATATATATTTAAATGTCCTCTCTACGACTCGTTTATTCTCGACGTTCATTAATTTGAGAAAATAATAATTAAAAACAACTCTTCATTAATCACAGATTTAAAATAGACCGATCGGCTTTCCACAGTCCAATTCGGGACTTCCCCAATACAAATTCCCCATACATGTAATAGTTAATTTATTAAAAATTTCATTTAGACCATCTTACATGAGTACTTTAAATTTACACCATAAACAATTCCATTATGGAATAAGGTAGAAGACACTATCTATATTTGATGTACTTCTTATTAATTATCAACACTTGTCAAAACAATGCTTCCATATATTTTGTATGGGATTAGTGTGACATGATGTCACAATTTGGTATTATGTATTCAAACCAAAATACATAAAATTACCAAAAATACTATAATAAATACGTAGTATCTATAAGGTTATTGTGTTGTTTTCAAATTAGATACCTAAGTCATTGATAAATTTATTTCTATTCAAAAACACTTGGATATTGTAATTAAAAGTCTAATTTTTTTAACAAAGCTGCCACATTGTGTTTAATTAGCAAATCGGACTTTTGTACAAATTACCAAATCAGGTATCAAGTGATTTTAATTCTAAAACACACGTGTCCAAGTGTAATTTTCGCTATCATGTAAAACGGTCTTCAAATTTGCCGATTTCATCTAAACAATAAATTAATATATTAATTTAGAATATTTCCACCTAATATTAAGAGTCAACTGCGAATTTCCCAAATTTTTTATCATATTTTTATTTTATATAAATACTTTGTATATAATATATATATAAATAGTTCTGAGACTATATGAACACGTTTGCATTTCACATCATAATACACACCTTTCCTCTCATTTTCAAAGTTGGTTTACAGTTTTAGCTGCGCACACATGCGGAAAGTCCCAGATTCGCAATTCGCAAGAATAAAACAAAAAAATGGGTATCGAACCGGGAGCGTTCCGCACATTTAAAACAACCCATTTGGTTATTTTAAAACGCAATATTTCAATAAAACACGTGACTCCAGCTCTTCAGATAGTTATTACGAGCGTTCTAAATTCGCCGACTCTTTCACAAACATACAAATTTCAATGCCAAGGCTTCAATTATTAAAAATATCATGTGCATGATATATTTAAGTAATATAACAGGTGAAAATACATAAAAGATTACGTAAATACCCATATTCTGGACTTAATTTTAGTCTCTAAGTTGTAGGTTAGAGAAAGAGGTCGGCAAACATATTCAACTGACTTACAACCGATTTTGCATTGAGAATCTTTCGTGGAAAACGCCTTATGACGCAAAGTTGAAGGATTTAAGGTAGGGCCAATATGTAGCCAGCTCAATCATTCATCTTCTTTCAAGCGTTATGTCCCGTGCTGAGACGGGGTCCGCTTAGACCATGATCTAGGATTTAGCGAGTCTGGTAATTACATTGAAGCGACTGCCGATCTGGCCTTCGTAACCCAAAGATAGGGGAACCAGACAATTTTTGGATCATAGTTACAAATCTATCCATGTTTTCCTTCACTGTCGAGCTAATGGTATAAATACGTACATAGATTTGAAAAAACCAAAGGACATGCCCGGATTTGAACCTACACTCCTCGGTTAAGAGGCGCGTGTCCTTATGATTGAGCTACCACCGCTCTAGCCAGCTCAATCATTATATCTACAATAATTAACCAAATTGTTAAAATTGTTGACCAACAGCGGTTGTAGAATTTTACCACTCCTCACCCACTTCAGGAACGGGGTATTTTACTAAAAAAAATTGTAAAGCCCGTAATTTAGATTATTAAAAAATATTAAACACATATTTTTTGCTTTATCTAATACTCAAAAATATCAAATTAAAAAATCTGAAATTAGACACTTTACGTCACTTGGACGGTACAATTTGACACACCTAGTGACGTCACGCGGTACTTTAACGCGCTGTATCTTCATCATTTTTAGTTTGGTGAACAAAAGAAAAAATACGTAGGCAAAATAATTTTTTGAGTAAAATAGCCTATTGCAGGCGTTTGTAAAAAAAGGTTCTTAATTCAGAAACCGATATTATCAAACCTTGAAATTGATAGCATCTATGTATGTACGCAAACATGCTATGAACGACTTACATAAAATTCATAAGAAGAGCCCAAAAAAGATTCTCAATACAGAAACCGGTGTCATCTGGCAATACTGACATTTCGTCAAAGCAGATCTGTGTCGCCCGTCACGTGTCGCTGAAGCGCCGCCGGCCGGCGTCGGTGCGGACGTGTGGCGCGGCGGGCGCCTAGTCGGGCGGCAGGTAGCTGAACAGCTTGTACTTGTCCCGGATGTACGGCCGGACGTCGTCTTTCTGCAACAACCATTTGTTAACGTGAGTACCGAGTTTTTTTTTTAATATGACCTACACGGTGTAGAATGTAGATCATCATCATCTTCCTAGCGTTATGTCCCGTGCTTATACGGGGTCCGCTTAGACCATGTCTCTCTCTCTCTCTCTCTCTCTCTCTCTCGCTACTCACAGTGGCCAGGTGCTCGAGGAAGGGCAGCAGCTTGAGCAGCTCGTTGTCGCTGCGGTCCACGAACCAGCTGTCGATGGGGATGCCGTTCTCCAACTGGTAGCCGAACGCCTGGGTACACGAAATAAAAATACGGAATGAGTAAATAAGTATAAAACATAACTAACTTTTGCCCGCGGCTTCGCCTGCGTGGCGGCTTAATATTATCCGACACCTCTAACAATTTTTTTTTTTTTTAATAACGTACAGACGGCAGCACATCAGGCTATACATATTTGTTGCGAAACAGCCCTTATCACAACGACATAAGACTCCGCAGTGTTTAGCCTGAAGTGCTATCGTGTGTACATGTAGAATAATATACAGAATAGAATAACATACGGCAATAGGAGAGTGTTCATTACCTCCCTACAAAGTTATAAGTCATCATCTTCCTAGCGTTATGTCCCGTGCTTAGTCGGGGTCCGCTTAGACCATGATCCGGGATTTAGCGTGTCTGGCAATTACGTTAAAGTGACCATCTGACCTTCGTGATTCTTTGATGGAAACCGGACAATTTTGGATCATGGTTAAAGGTTAATAATCCATAGTTGTTGGAAAGTCCAGGTTTCATCACGATGTTTTCCCTCACCGCTGAGCTAGTGGTACAAATACGCACATAGATTTTGAAAAATCCAAAGTTACGTGCCCGGGTTTGAACCCGCACCCCTCTGTTAAGATGCGCATGCCTTTATCATTGAGCTACCACCATTGTACAAAGTTACAAATCTCCTACTAAAAGTATAGACCATCACACAAACTGGCAACTTCCATTTAATGAGTTAAATTTCTAAAAACACTAAAATTTTCACGCCTTCTCAGATTCCATAATTTTAGCGAAAGACACTGAACTCGCCAGGCGAGTCCTCGACACCGGAATAATATTTCCGTGAACTCTCCGCGCGAGTCGGCGCTGGACGCGTAAAGCCGTCTCACCTGCGGGCTGTTGTCGACGATGACCGTCTTGCGCAGGTCGCGGCCCAGGATCGACAGGTCCTTCACGTAGTTGCCGTTCACCAGCAGGCAGTGCTCGCGAAACAGTCTGCAATGACAGGAGAAAGATAAATAAATAAAAAAAAATCTCCAGACTGACACACCAATTCCCTAGTTCCAAACTAAGCTTATGCTTGTACTATTAATACTAGGTGAATGGATAGGCATACTTAAATACGTTTATAAGCATCCATGACTCGAGTACAAATGTCTATGTTCATCAGACGAAACATTTGCCCCTAGCGGGATTCGAACCTGCAACCCTCAGTTTCGGGCCAGTCAACGTCACAATTTTAATCGCCATAACCTTGCATGTCGTAAAAGGCTACTAATAGTATATAGGATTTTGGATGCGTGATTGTGTAGGCGACGAGCTAGCCACTTGTCATTACTTTTCACAAAGCCTTGCAAATATTATTTATTCGTTCCCTAATAATGCTTACATTCGAACTAGTGATTTGTTGTGTTAATCCGACCAATTCATTCATCCACCTAACCAATCACTCATTCGTTCATCCATCCTCTCCATCTCATCATTTGCTCCCCATTCACTCACCATTAATTAATTTATTAAATAGACTATTAATTCACTTATTCATTCCGTTTAATTCACTTACACCTGCGCTCACTCACCCACTCACTCACTCACTCACTCGCTCACTCACTCACTCGCACACGCCCGCCCACCTGTACTTGATCCAGCGGCGCGCCGGGTCGAGCAGGTTCAGCAGCCGGTCGGCGTACACGCGCTTGCTCGCCGTGAACAGGATCACCTCGTAGAGCCGCGACACGCGCGACAGGAACTCGGCGAAGTGCGGCCGCGTGCGGACGAACACCTGTGTACAGGTAACGCTATCATGAGACACAAGGGCTTATAGGTAGAACTAGCAGATCCTTATGACGTCATGATAAGGGTTGCCACCTTTTTTCTGTGCATATAAAGTATATTCGCTTTTTAAAGAAAAAAAAATTTATGTAAGAAAGAGAGTCAGTCTGAAAGACAGCGTCGGAGTAAGAAGAGGCATGCTCCGGTGGTTCAGGCATGTGGAAATATTGAATGACGAAAGATTGACTGAACAGATTTACAATGCGAATGTGGAAGGATGTAGGAGCCGCGGAAGGAGCAGGCTCACCTACCACGACCAGGATAGGAAGGATAACAGGAAGATGTTAGGAGTCATAAAAACCGTAGAGCTTGTATGGAAGTACCGTCCCATATGGCGTTCGGTTCTCTCTGCCTACTCCGCTAGGGAAGTTAATTTGCTAGTTCTATACTCTCTGTCTCCCTTAGTTAAGAATTGTCTTGACTAGATCTCGACTAAATCCCCCTTGACTTGGATCCTCCCTTGTGAGGAACTAAGAAATCCTAGAGCAACGATCAGTATCAACAAGGCACCTACTAATCCACAGCTCCCTTACAGTATATCATAGGGAAAGGCAACCTCTAAGAGGGGTGGAAATCCTAGAGGAAAACATCACAGAATCTTAGGTGGCGGGAACTACAAGCATCCTAGAGTTAAATGCATTCTGGTAGACCAGCCATCCTACTCGTAAGAGGTATGAACACCAGGGATTCTAGTGCAAAATATCCTGGGGTCCTCCAGAATATTTTACACTAGAATCCATCCTAGAGGGAAACTAGAAACACCATAGAGTTAAGTGTATTAACTCTATGGTGTATCGGGTAAACTATCGATAGTTCGGCATCACATTGACCTCGAAAATCAGTTAGAATATCGATAGGACTATCGATACTATCGATAGTATCGATATCCCAAATTGGGGTAATACTATTGATGACTTGCAATACTATCGATAGTATCGATAGTATTATGGCTAGATATCACCAAACTATCGATGGTATCGATACTATCGATAGTATTGTTCCTCGTAAATAAAAAACTATCGATAGGATCGATAGTATCGATAGGCTATCGATACTATTGATATGACGTCAACTATCGATAGACTATCGATAGTCGACTATCGATCGGCATCACTAGTTAAGTGCACCCTGGTAGACCACACATCCTAAAAGGCTTGAACTCCAGAAATCCCAGAGCGAAGTGCTCTTAAGATATCCAAACATTAACTATCCTAGCTGACCTGCGATCCTAGAGAGCGATTACTCAAAGCATCATACCGTCAAATGTATCCTGAAGGACGAGACATCCTGTGATGCGGAAACTACAAACACCCTATAACTCACAGCATCTCGGATCACCAGGCACATCTCAGAGGCGGTTGGGCACTCACCGTGTATCTGCAGTCCTGGAACAGCACCGGAAAGTGGAAGCTGGCGTCGGGCAGCTCCTGCAGCGAGCAGTGCACCAGCGTCTCGTCCAGGTCCAGCACCTGCCACATCATACGCGACTTCATTAAACATTCCAATTTCTTCTATTTCTAAGTATTCTAAATCTACACTAATGTTGTTAGGGCCTTCTTAAACTACGCTGAGGTCATTGGCCAGATAAGAATTTGGAGACTTTTTGGAAAGTAAAGAAAGCTAGTTATCTAGATAACATTTTCCTACTTAGGAGTTCTCCATCCACACCAACACGCCCGTAATCCCCTAAGGGGTAGGCAGAGTCCAACGAGCGATAAGCACGTAAAATCGCCAAAAAATTGAGTTTAAGAAAAAAATTACTGAAGGATTTTTGCTGAGCAAAATCTTCTATAATATTCTCAAATTACATTTTTTTTATGGAAATCAGACAATTTTCCATCTAACCCAGCCTGCTGCCCTTTGACTCTGCCAACCCCTTCGGAGATTATGGGCGTGATGTTATGTGTGTAAGACAAGACAAATAGTCGTACCTGCGGGGCCCCTGAGGATGGGGGCCCTGGGCGCGAGTCCCGTATGCCCAGGGCCCCCATCCACAGGGGGCCATATTACCATAAGTAAAGACGGTATTAAATGTTATAAAGAGGAATGATTTGTATGTTTGTAACGAATAAACTCAAAAACTACTGGACCGTTTTCAAAAATTATTTCACCATAATGCGTTACGAATACCACTCCCCCTCGGGGGAGCGGAGTGGTTATGTGGGACTCCCAGGGGCCTCTGCAACACGAGACCCCCTCTCCGGCCAAGATGGTAGTGGCCGGGGCATACCCACTAAAACTCCGGGATGCATCCTCTACGCCGACTGAGGCTTCGCGGGTGCCCCTATGGAATCGTATTCCATATTCTAATGAATACTACATTAACCCTGAGTAACAAAGGTTATATTTATCACTAGAAAAATTTGGGATAAAAAATATCCCATGCGAATTCCGGACAGGCCTCTAGTAATATTATAAATGCGGTTGTTTGTTTGTTAAGTTTTCGCACCGAAAGCGTACATTCTTATTAACTCCTAGACCAACGTTGGGTGAAATCAGTATTTTAAATATATGTACATATATACATACATACATACAAGTTATGTATCTTAAACTAATCGATTAATTGTCCGTCTGTCTGTCTTTTAAACCAACGCAATTAAGTAGAAGAATAATCAAATATTCCTAAAGACTGAAATATTAATCAGCTCATTTTACTAATTTTCATTTTACAAGTATTCACCATGCTAAATGTATGTTAATAAACAAAGTTAGCTACAGTCAGTCCATGGCATATAGATGTCTATAATTATAATGTGTGATGGTATGGCTCGTTGGTCTAGGGGTATGATTCTCGCTTCGGGTGCGAGAGGTCCCGGGTTCAAATCCCGGACGAGCCCGATCATCCCTTTTTGCGGTGGAATAATAATTGTTATAGGGATAGCATAGTTACTTGTTTTTACACTAAACTTTTTTTTTTATATTAGTGGTTATCAACAATTACAATTTCTTTGCGTATTTTTCGCTTTAAAATATTTTTTTTTTTTTAAAGAAACAATATACCTTATAGTGTCGACAACAACGAGGCCTATAAAGATTTAAAAACCATAAAAAAAGGCGCGGAATTATATGTTATTGAGGTTTCTTTTTTATTATAAAAAATGGAAGCTTAGAAATTATGATTCAAGTTTTTTTTCGACGATTTACCTTTTTTTTTTAATTTATACATAACTGACATTGTTTTCATGTGATACATTCTTAATGACTCGGAGATCTTACATACATACATACATAGAATCACGCCCATAATCCCCGAAGGGGTAGGCAGAGTCGAAGGGGCAGCAAGTCCCGTCAACCACAATGGATGGAGATCTTGACATTGCTATTATTATAAATTGGACATATTTCATGCATCTGTTTCTGATTTGTATTGTGTAATGACATTTGCATGCTACTTCATAAAGCTGATTAAGTGATTCCAATGTATTGTCTAATATTTCTGTCAACATATTGTACCGTATTCAAAGCAAAAAAAATATTCTTATTTGTCCCACGCTACTACCTTGTCTATTTTATATATGTAGGTACTAGCTTCTGCCCGCGGCTTTGCTCGCGTGGTACATCGATAAGACATAGCCTATATGTTATTCGGATGTATAAGCTACATTATCCTAAAGTTTCATTAAAATCCATTTAGTAGTTTTTGCGTGAGAGTAACAAACATCCATACATCCAAACGAAACATTCGCATGTATAATATTAGTAGGTATATATATGTGTGAAGCGCGGCTGCGTCCGCTAACTACAGATTTTATTATTCAGTCTAATATAGAGCATTCACCGTATCTGTGGTTTCCTTTTCACTAGCACCTTAACCTAAATTAATTGGCCCATCAATAGTCTAAGTAAGTATTACTAGCTTCTGCCATGATGCCATGCCATGATGATGCAACATAGCCTATTTGTTGTATGGCAGGCGTATTGTAATATTAACGCAAAATAACATTGTATAATACTCGCACCGCGGACCGTCCCATTAGTCCATGTCATATGAGATAATGCAACCTGTATAAAGTGGCACTTTCTTCTAGCTATATATCACACAACAGCATGTCATACAGCCACACACAGCAGCATCTCAAACACACACACACACAATAGCATGTCACACAGCCACAGACAGCAGCACCTGCCACAGACAGCAGCACCTCCCACAGCTGCACAAAGCAGCATCTCAAACACACACACAAACAGCAGCATGTCACACAGCCACACACAGCAGCATCTCACACACAGACATACACACACAATAGCATTTCACACAGGCGCACACAGCAGCACGCCACGCGCACGCAGCGGTACTCACGAGGCTGAAGTCGGGGCTGGTGCGCGTCTTGAGCGGCAGCGCGGGGTAGCGCGCGCGCAGCCCGCCCGCCAGCACGGACTCCAGCGGCGGCAGCTGTGTACAACACGAACACACATCAAACAACACTCTTATATGTCATTACATAAACTATTTTAAACAGACGCCCGCTCGCTACATAAGTTCACTACTCCAGTAATAAGCAAGGGCTTCTTCAGTCAATAACGCTTTGTGATACTGGAGGAAGAACGGTGATCAGAAAAAAACGGCTAAAAATCCTCACTTCCTGCCACTTCCTCACGTCCTTCGAGCCAGATGCCTGTTTACTGGATAGTAAACAGGCATCTGGCTCGAAGGACCAATACTTGACCGGTATTATTCCAAACATAACAACGTAATATATATGTGCGCAATAGTAACTACCTTTTTTATTTTTTTATTTTTGCTGTCCAAGGGGATACTACCCACTGTCCCGCTGAGACCGGGAGGAATGAGCGGGATGTGTCGGACTACCAGGGCGCTAAAAAGGACGGGGTATACCGAATAAACCTGGGAGGAAACGGTTCCTCGCCTTTATATAAGATGCCTACGGGATCGCGCAACGGTAAACCACCGTCGGCACAGCCAAAGCTGGGCCTCCCACGCCCTATAATAATATAATAATAACTGACCTGCTTGATGAAGAGGTAGGGGTCGAACGCGTCCACCCACGAGGAGATCTGCTCGCAGTCGACGCGGCTGCTGCACGACGAGATCACGTCGGCCGCCTCCTCCTGCCGACACACACACGCTTACTGTAAACTGTTAATCGCATTCGATGCGCTATACGACGCATAACTGAGGTTTTTCATATTATTTTATTTTACTACAAACAGTACTCGTAACGCAACTCAAAAGTAGGCGACGAACAAGCCACACTTTTTTTGAAAATTTTCCAGCTTACTTAATTAATGTTTTGTGGTAAAATATAGTTTAACAACCTTCAATATTCGCTAAACTGGAGTGGAAAGGATTTCTTTTTAATGCTGTGGCTACATAATGGTGATTCCACATGTCTGGGAAAGAAACGAAAGTGGAAGGATGTAGGAGCCATGGAAGGCCCAGACTCACCTACCACGACCAGATTGGTTGTGTATTCAACATTCATGATCCTTTTCATACAAGCTCTACGGTTTTTATGACTCCTAACGTCACCTTCTGTTAATACACGACCAATCTGGTCGTGGTAGGTGAGCCTGGGCCTACCGCGGCTCCTACATCCTTCCACTTTCGCATTGTATATCTGTTTAGTCAATCTTTCATCGTTCATTATATCCAAATGTCCGAACCACGGGAGCATGCCTCTTCTTACCTTGATCAATTAACTTATTTGTTTATATTTTATTTTCAACAAACGCACGCATCAATATACTGGCCAGTCTTGAATACAATCAATATGCAACAATGCTAAATTAAATTAAGCACAAAGATTTCTATACTAACTAAAAAAGGACGCGATTCTCAATTCGTTGGGATGTTTAACATTATATCTTTGCATTTAAATATGTAAGAAGTTTACTTTTAGATCATACCTCGATTTCTGAAGGCGTTTGCTCGTCGTGGCATGCCAGCGAAGACTCGTCCGCTGTTATATCAGATCCATTCTGAAAAAAAAGCAATATCATAATTTTACATGCAGAATATAACATTCTTATTATACCTCTGTTGGAAATCTCTATTTTACTCATGGTAAGCTGTTACTAATGGACATTTGAATCATGCCTTCAGTATATCTTTGCCTAGTATCCATAGAGAAAGCATATAATTTTTTTTAAAGGATTTCGGAAAAAGAAAGTAAAGTAATAGATACTAGTTTTAATGAAATATATTGTCTAGCGACCAGTAATACAAGGCTTTTTTACGTATTTTTTTTTATTTACCTTTTTTCGTATTTTTTTATTATTTTTATTTTATGTAGTCTTTAGACATACTTTTTCCTTCAAAGTATAAAATGTAGTACGCCAAACTCTACAGTTCGAAATACAGTAAACAACCACAGTTACCCATCCGACAGCCTCCGCAACCAAACTCTGACTGATCTCGGCTAGAAAGCCCGAGCTGGGGCTCCGCGCGGAGAGCGCCTCGAGGCTCTCTATAGCGGTGCCCTGCGTGTCGCACGTCGACGAGATCTCGCACTCCGAGTCGCGCACGTAGCCGTCTTGTTCTAGCATCGTGACGAAATCCGGCTGAGGAACAGATGTGTATGGAGTATTTGCACTTTGGGAGGTAGCGGCCAGAAATTCACTCGCGGTGGTGCTCATAAATTATTTTTTTTATATATTTTAACTAAAACTTTTCTAACCGGCTTGCAGGACAACTGACAATTCCGGAAACTATTCGCCGACTGAAGAAGCGGCGAGATATCTTTGACCAATAATAGTCACTTTGAAGTCTGACTATAAAAATGAAGAGGTGACTCTGCTGGGAGTAACACCTTAAAAACCTTTATGACTTCACCGCATCTGCTTATAGTCAACATGACTGATCGCATGATACAGAAGGGAACGAAAAAAAAATATATATATATATATATTTTACTAGCGGGCCCTGCGAACTTCTTTCCGCCTAACAGTCAATGATATACATAATCGAGCTTTGCTTTTAATAACTGGTAATTTTTTTTATTGATGATTATCATATTTTTATACTTATTATCCTATTCCAGAGGAAGACAAATCCAAAAACGAAATAATCATAAAAATTGGTCCAGTCGTTCTTGAGTTATAAATTTTTTTTTTAACATCATGCTACTAATATTAGTATAGATGTGCAGGATTGATTGTAAAAGTATAAATTATTATTATTTATTATTATATTATTTATTTATTTTATTATTGCAACATACTGCCAAATAGATATTTTTCAACTTAATAAAAAAAATTCTTGAATAACGAATTGAACATCACCAATCTGGTGGACATGAAATGACAGTTGTAAGTATTCAACTGTCATTGTACTACACAACTGTCAATATAGTTTGACAGGTAATTTTGGCTTGAAATTACTTGTGCTTGGTGTTCAATTTCCTTATAAGATTATTTTTGGTAAATACTTAACCTTATGTAGAATTAATTTTATGTATATATGTATTTAGAATTATTATATCACTATAATTACCTGTACATATTTCTCCCCGTTACTTAGAAAGTCTGAGCATGAATCAATATCATCAGTAGTCGACGTAGGCTGATACATCTCAAGATCGTTACTAGACTTCCTCCTCTTTATCAGCCTTTTCTCCACCGAATTCTTTCTCGATGTCTTCTTAACTTCTTCCTTCTCCGTCGTCATGACCCTCGCAGCTTTGTCTGCTAAAAAATTTACCTCGTCTTCAGTCTGCAAGTTCTCATTCATAAGTCTCGCACATTCAGCTATAGCCATAAAGTCATTCAGACAATCGTTTGGAAGACACAGTTCAGATGATTCCACTTGAGCATCAGAATCAGACTCCTCAGATTTCGGAGAAGGAAAATCGACAAACGTAGTGGTATGAGCTTCATACATTGTTATATCATTGTCTTCAGTCCAATTTCCATTTTCCGGCACAACGGGAGCTTTGGCTTTTCCTTTCTTTTTAGGACTCTCATTGGTTGAGCTTACTTTAGTCAATTTTGGCGATGGGAGACCCATTTGGCGTACTTTGCGTATAGGAGAACTGTTAAGTGATGCCGATTTGTCAGGCTTATCCATACGTCTGGTCTTTCGTGGAGAATTCATAGCTGTCGATACCTCAGTCTTTCGTAGCTCTCTATTCAATGAGCTGTGACGTAATTGGACACTTTTTGTAGTCCGAATCTCTTTAGTTTTCGATGTAGTTGTAACTTTGTCATTCTGAGTGACTTTACTCTTAATATTAGTTGAAGATGTCACTGTATCCTTACTGGTGTTACGTACAACGGTTTGGAAAATGGGCTTCTTAGCACCGTCTTTGTGCTTTAGTTTACTTTTGTGCGATGTATCTACTGACTTCTCCATGCTTTTCATCAATCTAGTTCTAACTGGTCTCGTTTTCAAATTCTGGGAGCGAGTGATACAAAAACTGGGGGTGGACAAGGCATTTTTGGCCACGTCCCGGTTCAAAATCTTCGTCCACGTTGGACTGGCCTTAGAAATATTCTTGTTAAGAGGTTTCTTCTTGAATTTAGTCACCTTCTGCGAACTTCTCTTGCCTGAGAGCGGTCGCTCCCTCTTTCTACTTCTTAACCGCATCGCAAGTTAAGAGATTAACCTGCAATCAGATGTTTCAGGGTCAAATTTAATTAAGAACAATATTTCGATTGTTAATTCTGTTTGAAACTTAATAAATAAATTTTAAATTCCTGCAATGTTGATGGAGAAATCTTACATTGTTAAACTTTGTAATAATTGCTTAATAGTATCTAGCAAGCAATGTAACTTATTTCCGCCTATTCGGTATAGGTAGTATAATTGTATAACCAAAATTATCTAATAAGTACAGATTGGACTTACATGAACTCAATATGTTCTTTGAAAGTAATCTTCTTTTGCATACATGGATAGTTTTCAGCAACATAAAATTGTACATAACAGCCACCGTGACCGGCAAACTCGGCACAAACACAAAAATGTCTTTGTTTCAACCTAACATTTTGTTACTCGCTAATTCCGTGCCGCAACTCAGGAGACTCGACTTCGCGCCTTTTTCATACACAGCTTTTCATCACATTTCTAACCGGAATCACAGCGGAGCTACTTTATAAAGACACTACAGTATATACTTTCACTATTTCAGGCGTCGCTATAGACTATATTAACAAAATAATTAGAAAATTAGCCGACAGAAAATAAAAAAGCGGCACCAGTAATTTATTGATCTGTGCGCCGCCTAACGACAGCGATTACTGCTGATGCGTTGGGAACTATGCGCGCAACTTGCAATTAGAACTTTTTGATGATAGAAATCATAACACAATTAGCTCGGATCGCTAAATTACACGAAAAACTTTATTGTGGAACACAAAAGCCAAACAAATGTCAAAATGGCGGCGTTTCTTTTTTAATACGCCATTTTTTCTTCAGATGGCGCTGATTCCAAGGCGCGCGCATGCGTTCCGAAGTGTCCGCTGTGAAAGTCGATAAATCTAACATTTTGATCTAATCATTAATTTAATTTCATTGAGCCTTACTATTCGATGGTGGAAGCATTTGAAACTAGAAATTTAATGTACGAAAGTATTGCGTTAAAAGTACGTACATAACATTGCAAACGTGCAGTTTTATTAATACACTATAAAACCAGTTATGTACTTATTTATTTTTAATAACGTAATAATATTAAAAGAAAACATAATGTTTATGTATCAAAATTGATTTGAGGCATCACACTAATTATTTAATTTGATTCATACATATCAATTTAATTTAATCGGATTGCTTACTGCTTGAATCGGATTGAAGTGTTACCACCATAGAAATAATTTTTAGAAATACATACATTGTTTAATGAACGCCATAGGTACTCTCTAAAAAACATTAAACCAGAATTAATATGTAATAAAGAAAACATCTTTTAACACTGTCGCTCTATTAAGAATTGCCTGAAAATGTATGTAACTACGTAATAAAATAATCAATCGTAAATAATTCATATATTTCGGCTCTGTGCCTACGGCCTGACCACTGAGATTACCTCTTCTATTTACGGTCACGAAGTGGGTGTGTTGCCATTACCTATCCCTTTCCTACTCAAGCTAACCTTCTTATCACTGTCTCTTTCTTTCTGTGCATCGCAGGGCACGGCGGCAAGAGGCGGAACGCGCTGCTCGTTTGCTTCAGTACGCTTTTGTTTACGCAAGCGAATGGTGTGTTGCAAAAAAAAATAGAAAGAGTTTTAAAACAGTGATAACGTTCGTAAGAAATACAAAAATCAAATTACGGTAAGAAATTTTCAGGTTCCATCATAGGTTTTCTCCAGAGGATTGCTCAAGAATATTTTTATTGCCTGGTTATCTCGGTTTTAAACCAGATGCAGGTTATATTTTCTAAACTATGATGAATACGCGCAAAGAATGATCCTGATCTCGGGGCAAGCCCAGACAGCCATGATCGCATTCCTAAAACACCGATCTCGGGTTCTATGCCCAGACGGTAGTTGCCGAAGCGGGGCCGATCTCAGAGTGATCTGGGATTTGGCACGACCGTACCAAGAAATCGGCCCGTTCGGGTCAGGAATTCGGCCCGACCAGGTCAACAATTCGGTCCGACCTGTTCAAGAATTTGGTCCGACCGGTCCAAAAATTTGGTACGACCGGTCCAAGAATTTGGTCCGACCGGTTCAAGAATTTGGTCCGACCGGTCCTAGAACTCGGCCCTACCGACCCAAGTAGTCCGTCCGAGCGTGTCAAATAATCGACCCGATCATTCCACTAAGGCGGGACCTTATCCGGGATCCGAACCGATCGGACCCAAAATCAGGTCCGACCGGATCTAAAACTTAGTTGGACCTTGGATTGGCTATAATTATACACCTAGAGTCTGTCAGACAATCTAACCACGTTATCTTTTGACCGGTAGATGGCGAACTCCCAAAACTTCATCACACTGGGCGAACTATTTTCAAGAAACTGCGAGGATGAAGAGGACGAAGAGGTTTTGAACAGAGTTAAGATAATAATTGAAAGAAGTCTGCCAAATGGTTGGAGAGATTGGAAAGTCGTCGACTGGTCCAAGGAAGAACTTTTGGGCAGAAAAATTGACCATAGGGTATTGAACAAGATAAGATACGCAATTCCATCGGTTGAATTGGTTCAGGCGTTCTATCCCAATACAAGTTCTATAGGTGAAAAATCATACAAAAATATGAAACTTAAGCTTTTGGATTGGGACATCTGCAGGGCTTTAATAACCAACCCGAACCATATAGCATCGAAACTACGTGGCTCGTCTGTACAAGCCGAATTATTCAACAGAGCTGTGGAGACAATTCGAGCATCTGTTTATTCAAGGGAACAGATATCAGACGCACTGACATCAGACGTAGAATCACATCAGAATAGACTGGAAAGTCATTCGCTGTCAAACTCTGAGTCACGATCCAAAAAGCATAAGCAACGAAAGAGAATTAGACAAGTCTCATCTTCAGAAGGAAGCCCATCCCGACTAAGATCTCGGAGAGGTGTTTCTCGTTCGCCCTCTGACAGAGGTTCTTATGAATTCTCGCCACATTCCTCGTTCGTAACAAAAGAAAACCCTCTCGAATCGAGGCTAAACCGCATGGAGGGCATGATTGAAAACCTGTTTGAAATGATGTCCACAAATAGGGAAAATGAAATCGAGCCCGAAAAGTCGAGTTGGAGAGCACCTAGTCCCGTGCTTAATTTAACATCTGACGGTTGTAAACCAACAAAACATAATAACTGGGATATTTTCTCACCTCTCACTAAAGAAAGTGAGCCTACCATATCCAGAGCCGAACCAACTATAGAGGAACAAGGCTTAAAGTGCCAAAGATTAGGGGAACCGTCGTGGAATAGAATTCGATACGTTGAATCTCAGAAGAAGCTTCAGGCCTCACCTGTTTTCCATTGCCTAAAGGTTAACCCTACGCTGTACCAACACTATCCTAGCCAGCTAAAGGACCTCTTGGGGAAGTGCGATTCAGCATTCGGAACAATAACCCATGGCCTTCTGAGACAGAGACTAAAACTACAAGAGACCCTACAAAGAGTAGCAGAACAGCATCCAGAGGCCACAGACAGCCTAAAGACGATGTTAACATCAGATAGCGAATTTCGGGAAATATCGGACGATTTGCTTCAATACACTTGTGGTAAACGTGCGGAAATAATTGAGTCTCGGCGAAAATTACATGAACCAAAAAATTACTCTTACCATTCGGTTCTAAAAGAAATACCACCCTCAGGCACGCATCTGTGGGATGAAGACAAATTACAAGAGGCAATTAAAACTCACGGTATTTCCAAAATTGCTCCGCCTCCCCGGCGGCATTTTTCGAACTATGCAGATAAAGAAAATAAACCAAAACAACCCCAAGATTTTAGAAGGAGATTCCTTCAAGGCGTCAAAAGCAAGGTTAATAAAACTGAGATCAAACAGCGACCCGCGAAATATCAAACACTAAGGGAGGAAAAGCGAAACAGTTTTAAAGATAGAAGGGGAGGGGAGCAGAAACGTTACCTTTGACTGCAACAGCTTTCGAGCGGAACAATTAACCGAACACCTATTCGCCTGGAAGAAGTTAGGAGCACCAAGAGCCATCACGAGCATCATAAGAGGTTATATCATTACGTTCGCGAGAAAACCACCAATAACCTTATTCACCAAAGAAATACTGAAAAGCTTAAGTACTCCGCCATTCTTAAACATGGACAGGAAAATCGTGGAAATGATCCAACAATAAAATTTAAGACAAAATTTGACCACTGCCTTTCTCTCAAAGTTGTACCTAGCACTGAAGTCAGACGGAAGGTTGAGAACTATTTTCAATCTAAAAAGGCTGAACGGGTACATCAATCAGAAAAGATTCCGATTAATAAACCATCCGAAACTAGAATACTTTCTACAAAGAGGAGAATACATAACAAAGATAGACCTGTCACTAGCATACTACCACGTACAAGTAATAAAGAGACATTGGCGCTACCTAGCAAGGCACTACTACAACAAAACCTACGCCCTTCCTTTCGGGCTAAGGTCTGCGCCTCAAACATTTGCAAAAATATAAAACTGGATAGCCCATTTACTCAGAAAACAGTACATACGCCTGGTCGTCTATCTGGACGATTTCCTAATGGTAAATCAGAACGCCTCGGAACTAAGAAAATAGGTCACCTTTGTTGTAAGGACTCTTCCAACCCTGGGTCTCAAAATATACTGGGAGAAATTGGTACTACAACGAACAAAAGAAATTACTGTCCTGGGAATAAACTGGAACATAGACCTTCAAACCAATCGAGCTCTCAAGATTCAGAATTTATTATTGGTAGTATGGAAAATACGGGGTGGACCAACTTAGTTAAGGATTGGTCATCTGACGAAAGACAAATACTAAAAACCTCATGGCGAAAATCGTCTCTTAACACCTACTCGGCAGCGTGGAAGAGTTGGTGCCAGTGGGCTACAGAAAAGAAAATTTCGGTAAATGATCCAAACCCTACAGAGGTAGCTCGATATCTTTGTTTCCTATTTTACAAGAGAAAATTGTCCTATGGAACGATCTGTCTACACAAATCAACCATTGCTACATTTTCAAACCCTCTGAATGCTGACAAATTATCTAGCAACCCCTTAATCAAGCATATTCTGAAAGGGATCTCAAACTCGTATCCTCAAACACCTCGAGCAAAAATATGGCATATAAATAAGTTGCTAATGTGGATAAAAAATAATCCCCCAGATCCAAACATATTGTTTCAAGTATCAAGACACTTGGCAATACTTCTGCTCTTATCGTCAGGAAGAAGGGTGCATGATTTGACACTGCTCAGGATTGATGAGGACTATCTGACACTAAAAGAGGACGAAGTCATTTTCTGGCCTCAATTTGGATCAAAAACGGATAGATCCTTACATTTACAATCTGGTTGGAAATTACTGAGAAATACCGAAAAAATATGGGATATTGTACACTGGCTTAAACAATACCTTGATATATCATATCAAAGAAGACACGCCAATTATCAAATGATTCCATTTTTATTTATCACTACACGAGGAAAGACTGGGCCAGCATCAAGGTCAGTAATTGCTGGTTGGGTGCGGACAGCTTTGAGATCAGCGGGAATCGAAGCAGGACCGGGCAGTACGCGCTCGGCAGTGACAACATTTAGACTCAATAGTTGTATACCGTTGGATGAAGTCCTGAAGAAAGGAAATTGGCAAGGCCCAGATAATGTTTTCAAACATTACTACAAAGAAGTTGATAGATCAACGATATCTTTGGATAAAAATGAGACTAATATTACTATAACTGATACTTTTGAACCACTCTGATTATAAAAATAATTCTCATAATTCAATATGAATAATTTAAATTATTAATATGTTAAAAGTCTGATAATTTATTAAATTAGACGGTTAGAAATCTCATTTAAGTTATTAAAATATGTTCGTGATACATATTTAAAGTATTATTATCATATAATTTGCCTGCGGACAGAGGCATAAGCTTTAAATTAAACAAATATAAATTGTTAAAGTAAGATTGTTGATTAGTAAGTATGTAACAATTATAAAAATAAGAGTTATAATAAATTAAATTTGATTTAATGAATATTAACCTTTTCAATTAACTACTATAAATTTCCTAACTACTTAACGTACTAAGTACGTTAATATAGGTACTAACAACGCCTATCTCTGAAATTCTATCACAGTACGCTGCTGTGCCGTTATAGATTTAATACGCCGGCAGAATGAAGACACATCTCAGTGGTCAGGCCGTAGGCACAGAGCCGAAATAGACCAATTTTCCCCACGAAGGGTAGAAAATTGATATTTCGGGTCTTGCCGTAGGCCTGACCAAGGCAATTACTTGCCGGCTGATATGTACTGAAGCAAACGAGCAGCGCGTTCCGCCTCTTGCCGCCGTGCCCTGCGATGCACAGAAAGAAAGAGACAGTGATAAGAAGGTTAGCTTGAGTAGGAAAGGGATAGGTAATGGCAACACACCCACTTCGTGACCGTAAATAGAAGAGGTAATCTCAGTGGTCAGGCCTACGGCAAGACCCGAAATATCAATTTTCTACCCTTCGTGGGGAAAATTGGTCTATTTAAAAAAATAGCAACCCCATACTTTCCGCTCATTCACTATTGGGCATACTCGTCTGTGTTATTGGGCGAGTTCAAAAAAAGTAAAACTTCATCACAGGAAACCGTTGTTGTTTGTATTTTTGTTTTCGTTTTATTTCCCTCCAGATTTTATTATAAATAATCAAAAAATGTCGAGTATTTCGTCGTCCAAACGTGAGGTAATTTAATTTTTATCATACCTGTCTGTTTCTATGGGGAATAAGCACTATGTATAGACTATCTATTGGTGTAACACCACGGACTAGTAAAAAATAAAGGACTCCGCGCCACTAACTAGACGTTGAAGTTCCTAAGTGCTCCAACTTGACACGTAGCTTAGTCCTTCTTTTTTTACTCATCTGTGTGTAACACAATTTTTTTTATAAGGTATGTTTTATTGTAAACATCTTAGTACTATTTCATTAGGCCTTACTTACTAACTGTATATTTTTCAGGGATTGTTTCTCTCATCATTTTGTTTTCCTTTAATCAACCTATTATTAAGCACTCTATAATTTTCAGAAAGTGACCTCAGAGCTTATGCAAGAGCTAGAATCAGTTCGTGCGCTAAACAGCAGCCTACGCGCGTACTTAGAGCACATGCGCCTCTTCAAGAAGAATCTTGCAGCGATGAACACAAATTGTAGGGAACTCAACAAGGTCAACACGGAGTGGGTGGACACGTTGAAAATGTTGAAATGACTGTTGATTTTAATATTTGTTACTATAGTTGATTCAGCATTGATTTAGTTTTAAGGAGAGAGGAGAGAGGTCAATTACACTTAGTACTTGTCCTCGGAGACCAACACTTATCAATACCCTCAGTTTCATACCAGGTCCCATAAATAATGCATTATCCTGGGTAAAAAAAGATAAGGTTAGGTTCTGACCATGGAGTTATTCAATTAAGGGCTGATGTTTTAATAGTCAGATAAGAATTATCCGACTGATAAATTATAAAGTTACCAATTTGCAGATGTCATACGGTATTTTATTTAGGAAACGAACTGACTGTTGAAAAAATCCTAATGAATGTACATATATCTCCAAAAAGTAATAGATACCATGAAATAATGTCTCTTTATTACTTTCTGGAGTCTCCACAGCTCAGTTCAGTTCAGTTGTTTCACAACCCACATATTGTTGTTGTTTTATTAAGCAATAAAGATTTTATCAACTAACTAACTAAATTTTACTTTGTAAGTAAATCCACGAACTACCGACCTGCATACAATAATAGGCAATACATTTTTAATTAAGATAATACTATTATTTTGTCTCATGTTGGTCTGGGACTTAAAAAAATGTGCCAACTGTGTTTCTTGCCTAGCATGTAGTAAAGGGCGATTAATAGTACAAGGGGGTTTGGGTATGTGATTGTGTAGGCGACGAGCTAGCCACTTGTCATTACTTTTTTACAATGTTCCATCTAACCCAGCCCAGTTTCGTTTTTGGCTGAATGTAGTTAAAGGAGCCTGCTGCCCGACTGCCAACCCTCCGGGGATTATGGGTGTGATGCTATGTATGTATGTATGTAATATGTTTTTAGTATTTTGTAAGGTCTTAGTGAAACAAAATGCACTTTTGTACATATAAAGTTGTTTTATTTTTTAATGTATTAAACTTATTAATTAAAATGTGAGATTTCAAGATGTTTCATATCCTTCAGTGACATTTTCAGTCCCTGAATGCTTGATGGATTTTTCTGAAAGAATATGAAATGTTTATTATTGTTATATTTCTTATCAATATGCAAACTATACCAAAGTATTAAATCTGTTCATTTTCAGATTGGTTAAAAATCAAAGTGGTTTTGTGAAATTCCTTTTAATATTTTAGATTTCTAAAAACATTTTGTTAATACTGCAATAAAATTGGATCTAATAATCACATTTTCCAGACTGACACCAATTCCCCAGTTCCAAACTAAGCTTATGCTTGTGCAATACTAGGTGAACGGATAGACATACTTAAATACGTTTATAAACATCTATGACTCGAGTACAAATGTCCATGTTCATCACACGAAATATTTGCCCCTAGCGAGATTCGAAGCCGCGACCCTTGGTTCTGTGGCCAGAGTCTAACCACTCGACCAACGGGCCAGTCGAAAAATCAACAGTCAAAATTATAAACCGAGTTAGCACAATCTGGCGGCTCAGCAGTATTAAAAAATTTTGTAAGAGTTTTCATACATATTTACTTACCAATCATACAAATTGAATACTGTGGCGTGTCGCAGGGAAGCCCGTACACCAGTCCGTTCAGATGATCCTGCCTATCCAGATTTAGGCATGGATTGTCCATGCTAAACTCTTCGTCCAGCCATGGTGGCATCTAGGAGAAAACACATTTGATGTACCTAGTTACTGGAAGAGGAGGGCCTTTGCGCAGCAGTAGAATCCAAACGGCTTTTACTGCTAACGGACAGAATAAAAATTGTAAATCGACAACTGACTTCAACAATAATTATTATTATTTTTTGATCTCATTAAGGCTGAATAGAAAGTGCCCGTGTTTAAAAGGGTCTCTAATATAGTTTATTAATTTGTGATTACAGTGACATCTATTGCTCAATTATAAAACTGTAAGCATGGTAGTTAGGCAGAGAACATTGTTCTGCTACTCGTTACTAGATAGCATTGCTTACAAGAATAATTTACAATCCATTATCGAAGTTGCTCATTTATATTTTTTGTAATAGATTTTTTAAACTTTAATTCGATTCATTAAGCAAATTCGAGAATTTTACACAGCATTGAACTAGGTATTGGGTATTTAGATAAAGTTTACTTAACTTAATTAGCTTTTTAAACGAGGTATAAGTCAAGTACATTTTACTTACATACAACGCAAATGCTGGATCGTTAAAGTGTACAGGGTCGTAAATCTTTTTGCCGTTACTCGGGTTGTACCAAGAGTAGGTAATTATGTCAGTAGAGTCTTTCGTCATATTCAATCGCCCTGAGATCCAGATGTGGCGAACGGCTGTAAAAAAAATTGAAGGGTTATCAACAACGCGCGATTGTTGATTAGGAGTAGAAATTCACTGATACAAGGCCCTTACGTAAAGAAGAAGGCATCATTGACTTTATACTTAAGCTTCCCGTACAACTAGGCTCCGTTATCAAGCTCATCTTCAATCTACATGCTGGTCTACTGACGTTCCTCTTTAAACTACATGCAATGCTGCTCATCATCCTCTATATACTAGACTCGTTGCACTCACGCTCCTCCTTGTTCTCCCCCATGACGAGCAGCAGCTGCACCAGCGCGTCGCTGCTGTCAGCGCTGGCGAGGGTCCCGTTCATCTTCAGGCAGTTGTCGAAGGCGTGCTGCCAGTACAGTCGCTGTCTCACTAGTACGTAGAAGTAGAGGTCGTCACTAAGGCGAGGAGATGGTAGAGCTTGGATGCCTAGAATAAAGGCGGAGAATTGAGTTTAATTTATGATATGGCAGTGGAAATGCGTTCAGGATGTGGGTGGAGGAAGGAGTGACATTTGGTCTGGCTCCAAATTGACACCTTAAGGTATTATACATACGATCACACCTTTTTCCCATGGGAGTAGGCAGAGATCACATTCTTCCATAGGGTAATTATTGCAAAGTAAGGCATTGTCCAATAAGACCTCCTCCTAGCTCAGCCCTGTCTAGAAAAAACACGGTAGGCTTCCTTCTTTTAAAGTTTGCTCAGAGATATGCGGAAAGAATTAGGGGAGATCTTTGCTCAATAGTAGTATGTTAAAGGTAAGATAAAAATGGTGAGTACATAGCATGCATGTCTATGTACTATAGTTACTCTAACAGCTGGTTTCTGAATTGAGAACGTCTTAAATTGCGTTTTATTATTATTTATACATACATCAAGTTGTAATTTTTGACAACTTGACGCCCCTCATTATTATTAGACATATTATTTAACGGTTTGAGTGAACAAAATTAGAGTTACATTAAGCCTTTAGATGCTGTGAAGTATTGTAGATGTAAAATTATTTGCATAATAATTATAGACTTAATTTGTAAATTTTAGAAACTAATTTTTAATGAGAAATGAATCTGTTTCATATTTTTTTTATTTAGAACTTACCTTGGTAACAAATAAACTGCAGCTTTCTTTCACAACGCGCTTCCATAAAGACCGGTGGGTGTATCGAATGTCTGTCCAGCTGAAGGCAGCCGCTCTGCTTCACCTCACTTCTATCCCTTATGACAAGACGAGTTAGTTTAGCTACTGAACACAAGATGGCGCATAATGAACATAACTTATTAAATTTTACATTTAAATAAGGCTGATATGGTGTTAGGAAAGTAAAATATTACACTGGTTTAGATATTTTTTTAATATTTATACTGGGTTCAGACCGTTTAAATTAAAGGAAATTAAATGAATGTCAAATTAGCTTTTACGCCGAATATACATAATGTTAACTGTTATTAGGCAAAGTCTGAGAAGTAATATTTAAATTATGTTAGTTACATACATTGTTATAAAAGGGGTCATATACACGTAATTTAACAAACCTCATTGGAGGCCACTGTCCTGGCTGTGCATCAGAAAAAGTCGGCTGCTGGAAGATGCTGACTCCAGTATCAACCCAGGTCCACTTGCCTAAAGAACCGCGTGAACCTATCCATGCGTTCTCAATACCTAAAAACAGGAAAAAATGATTATTGGCTTAGGTAAGCTCTTTTTCGATGAAAAAAAGTCGTAGGTACTCCATCATACAAATATTATAAAGAGGAAAGATTTGATTGTTTGTTTGTTTACATTGAATAGGCTCCAAAATTACTCGACTGATTTAAAAATTCCGTTCACCAATAGAAAGCTACTTTATCAGCTAGTAAGATAGGCTATATTAAATCCCCGTATTCCCACGGGAACGGGAACTACTTGGGTGAAACCGCGGGGCGCTGCTATTCTTAATACGAAAAATATTTAACGAACTGATTGATTTTTTTAATACTTTAGTCTGTAAGATATCTCACAAAGATATCGCATTCCAAAGCAAAAGTAATTGTGAAATGATTACATATCTGTACTCTTTATATCAACATACAAATGATTTAATTACAAAAATATAAAAATCTTACTTGGTCTGGTTTTAAGCATGGTCGTGCCTAATTTCTTCAAACATCTCATTGAACCGATATTGGCCAAACTGCAAATAATATTAGAAAAATAATGCAATAGTACGTAAAATGTTCCAATCTGCGCTTTCCGACATCGAGTAGCTGAACTAAAAAGTTCCAACATCAATCAATAGATGGCGTTAATTAAATCGTTTGCGATTTGCAAACTGTATGCTATAATAATATAGTCACGCTATATCAATGTTTAGTTATCAAACATACATACATCACGCCTGCAATTCCCGAAGGGGTAGGCAGAGTCAAAGGGTCAGTAAACCACTTTTTGCCATAAATCAAGCTGGTTTGGGTTAGGTGGAACGGGTTAAAGTGTATGTAGAGAGCCGTGTGACCTCATACCTCATTTTGTGCAACACGCAGTAGGCAGCGGCCTGGTGCCAGTTGAGACGCGCGTCGTACACGTGGTACAGCCCGCTCCTGCAGCGGACCACCTTCAGTTCGGTCACCTTTGTCTCGCGTTTCGCTTCTGTTGACAAATTATGCGCGAACACACGTAAAATTAAATATATACAGTCGAGTTGAGAACCTCCTCCTTTTTTTAAGTCGTTGCGTTGCTGGCTTGGGCTGATAAGTCAGTGGCGTAGCGTGGGTGCGCCCCGGGAATCATTTGCTGGAAGCGGCAAATTTTAAATAACAGTTATAAAATTTTAAAGACTTTTCAGGCAATCAATCCTGGTTATGTCTGTATTTGTATTTGAAAGCTCCCCTCCACCTCCTCGGGGCGGAAATGTTGAGCCCCGCTCCGGGTGACAGAAACCCACGCTATGTCACTGGTAAGAATGCCAGAGGTTAGCCACCTGGCGCTTTTAATCCAGAATCCAGAAGACAACTAGGTCTATTGGGAAGGTGTGTGAGCGCATTCCTGATGCTATAAAGATAATATGGTCATGGGCGTACCCCTCTCGCAAGCGAACGGTCGCTCCAGCAGACACTGCAGGTCGACGAAGACTGGCCGGTCGTGGCGCGCGCGTTCCAGGGCCACGCAGTCCGCGCCGCCCTCCGGCACCGGGACTCGGGTCCGGTTCAGCCACTGCCGCCAGCAAAAGAAAATAAGTTAAATAGTAAATGAATTCTCCAGACTGACTCTAAATTAAGCATGTATTCTTGTGCTATGGATACAAGATGAACGGTTAGATATACTTATGTACGTTTATAAACATCCATGATTCAAATACAAATGTCCATTTTCATAATAAAAAACATTTGCCCCTAATCGGATTCGAAACTGCGACTCTCAGTTTCGTGGCTAGGATCGATGACCACTCGACCAACGGGTCAGTCAAACATAGACATAGGTACATACATTACACCACGTCCAGTCCAGGACAGTCAAAGGAGCAGCACGTTAACCACATTCAGCCAAATATAAAACTGTGCTGGGTTAATGGAAAATTGTGTACAAGTGGCTAGCTCGTTTCCAACAAAATCGCATACCTAAAACCTAATAAATCATTAGTCATCATTAGTCGCCTTTTACGACATGCTAGGGAAGGAACACAGCAGGCACATTATTTTTAAGTCCCAGACCAACATGGGACAAAACATAGAGACATGGCAATAGTAGTCATAGATCATCTCATCATCCTCCAAGAACTATGATTCACGATTTAACTGGTCTCGTAATAACATTGAAGCGACCGCCGATCTAACCTTTGTAACCCTTAGATAAGGAACCAGACAATTTGGAGCATGGTTACACATCCATAGCTGTTTGAATGTTTGAGCACAATATTTTACCTCACAGCTTACTCGTAGAATTAATTATGATCGCTCTAGTTACAACATATGGGTGCTTAGCCAAATGCGCGCCAGCGATTCCATAACGAACTTTGCTAACGCTCGTATCGCGCCACACACTTTGTTCACTAAGAACTCATAGTGCGGAACTCGGAGTTAGTTCCCGATTTGTCCACCCGAATAAGTCTGTGGCGCGATACGAGCGATAGCGAAGTTCGTTATGGAATCGCTGGCGCGCATTTGGCTAAGCACCTTCGGGAGAAAACAGGGTCCTACGTTCATATGAAAATACGGTCTTGGTGTTGCCTCCTAACCAACCATATATGCTTGCACCAATGCTTGGCTATTATTGGCTATGTTCGAGGTTGACTCACCATCGGGTAGTGGTCCTCACCAGCTCCCTCCCCTAACACATCCGCAGCTGTTCTCCTCAGCTCCAGGCCCGGGCCCCAGCGGTAGCCGGCCGGGTCGTCTGCTGAGCTCCTTCTCGCTCCGACCCAAACTGACTCTATCGCTAAAACAATTCGCCTTAGTTAATCTATTGAATTCTAGTAGAATCATGTAGCTTTATTTTTAATATTTTTTAATTTTATTTATTTTGTTTTAATCATCATCTTCCTAGCGTTATTTCCCGTGCTTAGACGGGGTCCGCTTGGACCATGATCCAGGATTTAGCGAGTCTGGTAATTACATTGAAGCGACTGCCGATCTGACCTTCGTAACCCTAAGATAGGGGAACCAGACAATTTTGGGATCATGGTTACAAATTCAAAGTCGTTTGAATTTGCAGGTTTCATCACGATGTTTTCCCTCACCGTCGAGCTAGTGGTATAAATATGTACATAGATTTGTAAAATCTAGAGGTACATGCCCGGGTTTGAACCCGCACTCCTTGGTTAAGAGGTGCGTGTCCTTACCATTGAGCTACCACTGCTCAATATTTATTTTGTTTTAATATCTTAAATTTGTTATTTATTGCGTCCTTGCAGCATTTTTCCTTAATTGTATGTTACTGGAAGTCGTGTAACCTTCCACAGGACAGGCAATGCCTAGTGTGGAGATCAGCCTAACTTGTAATGAACATTTTGTTTTTTGGCAATAAATATATATATATATATATTTTTTTTTTTTTTTTTTAAACAAACAGCATTATTTAATACATAGTTTAACATGTATGTGCCTATTAGTGTTTCTTTGAAATCTATATAAAAAAAAGAATATTTTAACTTTGACTTTGATTAGTAAGTAATTCATCTGAGGTGAAGATGTTTAAGAAAAAATTAACTTTCGCATATTCGCATTAAAATGTTACTTAATAGGCGACTTGACTAAAAATTTATTTTTACTTCGTCCAGTGATTTCACGAAAAATATTATATATTCGTATATTTGTTTTGTAAGCCAAAACCAACCAATAACCAACCAAAACCAACCTTTCCTGTAGCGTCAGTAGACCTAAAAAGGTTTTAGCGTCTAGTAACCTCGAACCGAATACTACGAGAGCGGACAACGCGCACAAAACCTAATAAAAAAAAAGAATACTTATCTTACTAATATTATAAACGCTAAAGTTCGTATGGATGGATGGATGTGTGGATGTTTGTTACCCTTTCACGCAAAAAGTACTGCATGAGTTGTAATGAAACTTTACAATAGTATAGCTTATACATTAGAATAAGACATAAGCTATGTTTCATCGATGTACCACACGATCAACGCTCGGGCAGAAGCTAGTTAGTAATAATTAAGAAAATATCTGAAAGAGTCTAAATTATCACCTGATAGTAATCAATAACTTACAAAGCTGAGATTCCGAGAGCGCTTCAGCTAAAAATTCTGCCTTCTCTTTGGAGTCCATCACAGCTAAGGAGCCGTTGTGGTGGCCGCTAAACAAAAACAAATATAATAAAACAACTTTACATACATAAATATACATAATATCACGCCCGTAATCCCCGAAGGGGTAGGCAGAGTCAAAGGGGCAGCAAGCCCCTTTAACCACATACAGCCAATAATAAAACTGGGCTGGATTAGAAGGAAAATTGTGACAGGTAGCTAGCTCGTCGCCTACAAAATCACATACCCAAACCTGATATACCATTAGCCGCCTTTTACGACATGCTAGGCAAGAACCACAGTTGGCATAGGTATACTTTTTAAGTCCCAAACTAAAAAAAAATTGTACTAAATACGTAATGGTTATATGAAAATATTTTTCTTTTTTAAATTTGAAAGGGGGGGGGGGGGAGAAGTAGTCCCACTTAACCACTTCACACCCCCGGGTGGAGTGGTATGCGTACCGCTTATCAATACTTTTTTTACATCTAGCATAATATTAAGAACTTATTATTGTTAAGGTAAGTTGCTCCTTTGGACTCGGCTAGGGCTCTGCCTACCCCTTCGGGGTTTGCAGGCGTGACGGGTAATGATTGGTATTATGGACTCACCGGCACAATATCTTAGCGTTTTCCCATGTAACAGGCAAATTCTGCAATATGTACTCCATGTCGTTAAAAATATACGACTCCCACTTATCTGTGCACGTTTTAGGCACTAGAAGAGAAACGTTTATTTATTTATAAGTACTTATCTAGCTTTATTATTAAAAGCAACCTAACTCTCCCCCTCTTTACAAGGAAAAGGTCTCACAAAAAAATCCTGTAAATCCAAATCAAGACATGACTTACATCATTTTTAAGCTTTCTGCATGTGTGGGTGAGATTTATTTTGAGTGCTTATCAATGTGTGATGTAAGTTACTTGTCAAATTGGAGCTACACAGATGCCTCAACGTCTAGTTAGTGGCGCGGAGTTCTTCTTTTTTTACTAGTCCGTAGTTAAATTAATAAAACAACAATAAAATTAAAGTTGTTCATTTTCTACATGTAAATAAAAAAGTCAAACCTCTATACTGCTCGTGATAACTGGCCACACATAAAGAAAAGTAAAAAGAACACACGATAAAAATAAATTTGAAATCCGAACTCATTTTTCAGAGGGAACTGTCTCCTTCCACTTGTGACTTTCGAATGAGCCCTCTTTCTACTTATTTTTTAAAATACGAAGCTAAATATGAAATAGTCACCTAAGTATTACGTAAACATGGTAAGTTATGGTTTATTATTACGAGGGCTGTGTTTTGAAAACACTAACACGTAATAATATTATTCATTCCCACGTCACTTTCCTAGTCAATGAGTAAGGAATCTGGTATCGCGTGCAAACATATGGCTTTATCCAATACCTACTTGATAGCTGAATTGGTATCAGAGTCAAAGAGGCAAGCCTCTTTAACTGCATTCAGCCAAAAACAAAACTGGGCTGGGTTAGATCTTAAATCAGTGAAAGTGTCTATCTTAGATAAGTACACAATCACATACCCAAAACCCAATATATACAATTACTCGGCTTTTACGATATGCTAGACAAGGAACACAGTTGGCACATTCTTCTTAAGTCCCAGACCAACATGAGTATTAATATCTATAACTACTTAACACAAAGTAACTTTATCTTTAACTATTTAATGGCTTTTATTGAAATAAACTTTAATAGAAAATATTACTCCTGTTTCCTGCATTATTCGGTCTGATGTCGACGTCTGTACAATATTTTATGATTATGACCCAAGTAACACAGATAGCAGTATAAGGTCTTAGTAACAGCAAACCCGGGAGCGATAAGCTTAAAAAGCTGTTGATTAATGTCTGAGTAAACGTGTACTCAGCTCTTATTCAAGCAAATTGGGCACACTTTTAAATGCTTTAATTTGAATAATAGCAATATAAAATCTGAGTAGTAGCAATGTAATTGTCCACATAGCTTAATAACGTCTGAAAAACGGCAGTCGTTACTTATACACAGATGTTTTATCATGTTTATTCAGATAAATATTTGTGGCTGTGATATTCAAAAACTACTCAGCTATAAGCACATTTTTACCACACTATTTCAAACAAAATGTGTGTTTCCTTCAAGAAATTGTTGACATCATTAATATTTATTAAGATATTAATGTGGACGGAATGAATACTTGGAATTGTTAAGTAATTTTTAAAAATACGAGTTTTAGCTATTATACAAGTGAAATAATATTGCGCAAGTAATTTTGTCGTCAATAACGTATGTCCTGTAACTATTGGTTTTACGCGCCGCTTCAATATCGAAGTTTAATGATAGAAATAAGTTAATGTACAAGACAGAAATAAGGCAAAAAAAAACTTTTAGCGTAATTCCTTATTTTAGTGTTTTAAAAGTAATAATTAGTTTATGTATAATACTCGAATTTGTATCTGAATTAATAAAACACAGCATTTGATAGTAAAAACAATTCCAAAAACATTTTTTTTTGAGGTTATAATGGCGATTCCTATAAATCTGATTATTAGCTGCTCACGGAGCTGTTTTACCGAGCTGCTGCTGAATAATAGTTTTGACTCGTCACATATTAAGCCTTTATTTGGCAAAGCGCGGTATGGCGGAATAATTTCTTAATAACAGTTGAGTATTTGTTCACATGTTTTATTAAACAGCTTATTAGGGTTCAAAACAGAACAATCAAAAACTAGAATTTCGTGGAAAAATGACTAGGTGATCGATCGAACTTTATTATTTAACTATTATATAATGCAATCATTTCACTTAAATAAAAAAAATAATTAAGCAAATGAATTAAAGCTATTTAGGTATACCAATCTAACGTAAAAAGGATGTAAAATATTTTTTTTATTTTGTTTTATTTAGAAAAAAAGCTGTGGTAATCATGTTTTTTTTTTTCAACTTACGTACCTATGTCTAGTTTGAGTTAACTACTCGTATGTACTGCATACCTTATTAAAATGCTAAAAAGGGAAAAGAAACGAGGTCTCTTCTGGTTCCCCATCTATTCTAATGATAATGTAGCAATTTTTCATTGTCTGAAAACAAACGGATATTATACCTACACTAGCTGTGCCAGCGGTGTCACCCGCGTTTATGGTTAATATTATATAGACTATTTCCGTCATACATGATTTCTATGTAACTTTAACCATTAAGGCTGCACACGCGACGGAAGCTTAAAAATGGAATAACTTCTCCCGTTTTCTCAACATTTCCCGTCACTACTCTGCTCCTATTGATTGTAGCGTGATGAAAAGTATACTATCTGCCCAGGAGTATAAAGAATAATTGTATTAAGTTTCGTTAAAATTCGTCGAGTAGTCTTTGTTTCTAAAAGGAACATACAGACATACAGACAGACAGACAGACAGACAGACAGACAAAAATTTTACTGATTGCATTTTTGGCATCAGTATCGATCACTAATCACCCCCTGATAGTTATTTTGAAAATATATTTCATGTACAGAATTGACCTCTCTACAGATTTATTATAAGTGTAGATAAACGGAAACCTAAAACAAAATTAAACCTAGCTAGATAGATTAATTGCCCCCGAAACCCCCTACATACTAAATTTTATGAAAATTCTTGGAGCCGTTTTCGACATTGAGATTACAATATAGATAGGTATACAATAGTTTTTTTATTTAAAGATACGTATTAATAATATCATAATGACACATAATTTGAGTATACTATACAAATTCAAAACCTCGGACACAACAAAAGGTAGATTTATACTACCGCATTGAATGTACTACAAATACAAAACGCTAGAATAAAATGATTCGGACCGCGCGTATTTTTGAATTCGTTAATATTCTCATCTGATTCATCTCCACTAGATGTGTAATCATCGTCACCCACACAGTCTGTATATGAAATTGCGGGTACGGAACACTCTTCTATGTACGATCGCACTTGACTGTTAAGGTTAGCTTGACCGCTTTCTTCCACAGCTAGTTTACTAAACACTATGCTGCCTACGCCCAACTTACAACAACTAACGTTTAATAAATATCTACAAATAAAGCAATTTTCAGCATTCTTCTGTGTAAATACTGTTTAACTAACTTTAAAACTGCTAGTTTCGGTATAAGAATAGAAGTATGTGTAAGAGAGTTATAAACTATGTCTACATTTCTTTTATACCAATATAAGCTTAATTAGAACCCATAAAATACTTTTTATCAGCAGCTGAATAATTCGCAAAATAAAGAACCTTATAAGATTTCAAAATAATATTAAAGCTGTTATTCAGATACAAGCATTTTAAAACCGAATTTTAACACTATTATTCAGCATCTAGTTGCTGAGGGTACTTTATACAGAATATAGCATTTTTAACAGCAATAAGCTTAATATGTTTGTATAATAGTATTGTACATTACGTTTATTCAGCTTGTTATCTTTTAGCTTACTGTTATGCAAATTAAAGCTATGTGAAACTCTGTAAGCTTAGAAACGTTTGTGTAATATTGAGAATAAAAGTTATTACTAAGCCTTAAGAAAGAAGCCGAAATTATACAAATTTTACTAAGCTTAAAAAATTATAATAGCCGTAATACAACGTTAGTCAGAATTTAGCTATTTCCTTAACTGTAACACAAATGTTACGTAACTATTAACTGTGTTATGAGTCGCATTAGTACTGTTATCATGCTTGTGTGTTACTTGGGGAGTTTTTTGCGTTCCCGAAATGTATATTTGGAGACAGAGAGTGTGTGAGGTCGCATCCAAAGGGCCTAAGGGAATGATTCCTTTTTATTTCTATCATTGTCATATTTTTAACAAATTACGTACAAAAAAGTCTTTAACCTTTGAATATTGTTGTAGGAAGCCATGTTCTTGGAAATGCCACGTAAAAAAAAAATATACAATCAGACGAATTGAGAACCTCCTCCTTTTTTGAAGCCGGTTAAAAATATAATACTTACCGCCATCTCAGATCAACAAAAAAAGGAGTTTGTCAATTGGAGCAGTTATTATGTCAATGTGTGATGTAAGTTGCGTGTAAAGTTGGAGCACCTGCGGAGGAAAAGTTTCAACGTCTAGTTAGTGGCGCGGAGTCCTTCTTTTTTTACTAGTCCGTGGTGCTTGATATCACCAGTCATTGCATATAATGTATGTTTAACTTCATAATGAAGTGTTCACCTGCAGTGTTGTTACCTAGTAAGTATAGATTATTAAGCACGAAATTGTAATTTTGGTATTTAAAAGAGTAACTATCATGTTTCTTGCTGGTTTCTTCTCGATAGAGTCTACCTTCCGAACCGGTGGTATTGTTTTATTTTCAGTACATAGTCACTATTTATAAGTGCTTTTTTAAAGGCCTATATAAATAAAGAGATTTTGAATTTGAATTTGAATTACTCGCCTCATCAATCTAGGATTAAAATCAGAAAAAAAAATCCGCGGGTTTTAGTTATTATAAGTCAATGGTTTTTTACCAAAATGGTCAAACCTATTTATTTATTTATTTATTAGGACAATCAACAAGATATACAACTAACAAGATTATTAACGAATTATTGTCTAATTTCAACGACCACTTGAGCATTTCAATGTACCTCTATAATTTATGGGTAGGTCGTACTTGGAGGGATGCGTTACCCTCCGGGCAGGACCCCTAAAAAAACAAGCCTAGAGTTTAGTTAAAACAAATGAAAATTGAAAGCTTGTTAAAAATTTATAAAAATGCCATTAAACTATTTCTTGCAGTTCCAAAGTTTTGTTTCCAAAGACTAATCGAGTACCTTAGGGCAAGGGGACGCGCGCCGCGTGCGACGGGTCCCGGTTTGGAACCCGGGCACGTCACCCTGAAATACAAGAGGTAAATAGGTGTACAGATTTATATAATAATCTATACTTATAATAAATCTGTAGAGAGGTCAATTCTGTACATGAAATATATTTTCAAAATAACTATCAGGGGGTGATTAGTGATCGATACCGATGCCAAAAATGCAATTAGTAAAATGTCTGTCTGTTTGTCTGTCTGTCTGTCTGTATGTTCCTTATAGAAACAAAAACTACTCGACGGATTTTAACGAAACTTGGTACAATTATTCTTCATACTCCTGGGCAGGTTATAGTATACTTTTCATCACGCTACAATCAATACAATCAATAGGGAAATGTTTGGAAAACGGGAGAAGTTACTCCATTTTTAAGCTTCCGTCGCGTGTGCAGCCTTAATGGTTAAAGTTACATAGAAATCATGTATGACGGAAATAGTCTTTATAATATTAACCATAAACGCGGGTGACACCGCTGTAATAAATAAATAAATAAAGAGCGGTGGTAGCTGTGTGGTAAGGACACGCGCCTCTTAACCGAGGAGTGCGGGTTCAAACCCGGCACGTACCTCTGGATTTTTCAAATCTACGTACGTATTTATACTATTAGCTCGGCGGTGAGGTAAAACATCGTGATGAAACCTGCACATTCAAACAACTTTGTATTTGTAACAATGATCCAAAAATTGTCTGATTCCCCTAATAGGGTTACGTTGTCAGATCGGTATTCGCTTCAATGTAATTACTAAACTCGCTAAATCCCGGATAATACATAGTCTATACATAGCATATTATTTTTAAGTCCCGGACCGAACTGGCATTCTTTTCGTAGCCAAGTAAAAACACCTAAATTTAAAATCTACACAAATCTACCCTATGGGACTACATCTACACATATTCCTACCCAACCGAACTTCAAAGACTTTACAAACTTTTGTCTACAAATTGGCAACCCTTATTTAAACTTTAGGGGAATACTTTTCAAAATCCGTTCTTAGTGGGCCCCGTGGCTGAGTGGTGGCGACGGTTCGTTAGCCGCCGAAATCAAGCTCCGTACACTCAGTTCAATAATAGATGGGTGACCATTGGTGTTCATCTATCTGTAATTATCTGAACAAGGTTTGTATGAAAGAAAATAAATAATTTTGGGCCATATGGCGTTCGGTTCTCTGCCTACCCCGCTAGGGAAGTGGTGTAAAGTTTAGTTAGTTAGTTAAAATAAATAAATTCTCCATACTGACACCCCAATTACTTTTTTTTTTTTTTTTTAGTTGGGGAAACTCCCACGAGCCGTCACCCTCTGCTCGGGGAAGCAGAGGGCGGTGTGTCGGACTCGAACCGACTAAAACCCTAACGTGGCCTCCCGCGGCGCAGTTCCGGAGGAGCCGGTATCCCCACTGTCGGGACTATAACAACTTGACGATAACAAACACATCTAAAAAATAATAAGCAAATTCGGTTCTGCTCTTCTCGAGATTTGCGCTTAGCAACACATTCAGCGATTCATTTTTATATTCTAAATGTGTAATTATCTCCGTAGAAATGTTTCGTGGGAGAATGCCACAGTAGCAAATGTCAAAATACTGACAGATTTGTCATTCAGTAAATATCAGACGACATCACATACATTGATCTTACTCCGAGGTAAGCAGCTTAAGCACTTGTGTTACGGTTATCAGAATCAACAGTGGTATTACAAATATATACTTAAATATTCAATATTAACACCCAGACACAGAACAAACACAATTATTCATCATACGAATGTTTGTTCTGGGTGGGGATCGAACCCACAACTCTCGGCGTATGGGGCAGGGTCACTACCGAATGCGCCACCGCCAATGCGCCATCGATATTAATTCTGTTTTCAATAATAGATAGTGATTCAAGAGGAATGTTTATATGAATACATAGTTTTTTTTTTATGCTCACCGTGCAATGCTTGTAGGTACATGGTAAGCAATCTTAGTACCTAAGAATAAACACTATAGTCAATGAAATGAAACGACAGGCCCGTTGGTCGAGTGGTCAGTGACCCTGGCCACGAAACTAAGGGTCGCGGGTTCGAATCCCGCTAGGGGCAAATGTTTCGTGTGATAAACATGGACATTCGTACTCGAGTCATGGATGTTTATAAACTTATTTAAGTATGTCTATCCGTTCACCTAGTATCCATAGCACAAACTTATAAGCTTAGTTTGGAACTAGGGACTGACTGACAGACTGACACACCAATTCCCGGAATTGGTGTGTCAGTCTGGAGAATTTATTATGGACTGGCTCGATGGCGCATTCGGTAGTGACCCTGCCCCATGCGCCAAGAGTTTTGGGTTCGATCCCCACCCAGGACAAATATTCATATGATGAATACTTGTGTTTGTTCTGTGTCTGGGTGTTAATATCCAATATTTAAGTATATAATATTTGTAATACCACTGTTGATTCTGATATCTGTAACACAAGTGCTTAAGCTACTTACCTCGGAGTCAGATCAATGTGTGTGATGTTGTCGGATATTTATATTATAATGAAAACCTTAAATTTAGATAACACGTACCGACGTTGCTTGTTAACTTTACTGAGCGCATCGCCTGAAATAACCTACCAGCCATCATCATACACGTTACAAGTTTTGACAAGCTTAGGAACTTGGCTGGAGTACCTATATTTGGCTGAAGACTTAAACTGAACGCACGTGCAATGCATTGCATTAGGAATATAAGGGCCCAATTGAAAATGTTGGTAAAATGCGATTTTAAATTCTAAGGGATTAAAGGGAAAGTCAAAAGATGGGTTTTTTGACATAGAGAGTAAAAAGACAATAATAGCTCGATAACTATTTGTGTCTCTCTCACTCTAGCTGAAATGTAGAAATCCAAGAACTTTTAACACGATTTGCCAAAAACTAAATTTTTGTATTATGTCCTTGGATTAGAGAGCGGTGGTAGCTCAATGTTAAGGACACGCGCCTCTTAACCGAGGAGTGCGGGTTCAAACCCGGGCACGTACTTCTGGATTTTTCAAGTCTATGTACGTATTTATACCACTAGCTCGACGGTGAAGGAAAATATTGTGATGAAACCTGCAAATTCAAACAACTTTGGATTTGTAACCATGATCCAAAAATTGTCTGGTTCCCCTATCTCAGGGTTACGATCAGATCGGCAGTCGCTTCAATGTAATTACCAGACTCGCTAAATCCTGGATCAGTCTAAGCGGACCCCGTCTAAACACGGGACATAACGCTAGGAAGATGATGATTGCTAAAGGTGAGAAATAGCTTGCAAAGATTTGGGGAACGTGTATTAGGTTTAAAGATAAAAGAAATCAATGAGAATTAGCCAACTACGCGAGATATATTATAGTGCACAAGTGTGTTCGCAAACACAGGTGCACTCTCTGTTCCTTCACTCTCATAGTCCGGTAAGACGGCACCGACATGACTGGAGAGGTCAGGCGCAGGACTAACGGCCTAACCTGGTTTCTGAGGCACGGGGGTAATAAACCGCCAACTCTCTGACTCCTGACAAGTAACGAATAATTTCAATATTAAATTACTTAGTCACAATTTTTTTAGTTTGACCCGGGATTCGAACCCTGGACCTAACGATCATTAGGTCGCGCATGCTACCATTATACCAATGCCTCATTGGTCTCAGTCAAGACAGTTCAAGAAAGTATACTAGCCACAAAAACGTGGGCTGTCGTTTCAAATATCACCAGAACAACAAATTTCGTGTTATTTGTATTTTGACGGTGTTTCCTTATTTGTAACTGCTGTTCTATTGGTGAATGTGTATTCCTCAATTATGTTAAATCCTCCATAGACCTGCCCGTAACAAGTGAGTCAGTTAAAGTTACGCCTAAGATTATTCCAGTCGGAAAGCGCTCATTAAAGTTCGCTAGACATGGGTAACTTTAACTTGATAAGTAATACTGAGTTAACTTAAAGTTGAGCCATGGTGCAGCTTTTTGAATCTTCTCAGCCCACGCAATCGTGCGCCAATACATCTTAAAGAAGTCACTTGACACACTGGCACAGGGATTATTATCTTCATAGACCTGTATCATATAAATATCAGACTACATCACATACATTGATCTGACTCCGAGGTAAGTAGCTTAAGAACTTGTTTTACGGATATTAGTAACAACAGTGGTATTACAAATATATACTTAAAAATTAGATATTAACAGCCAGACACAGAACAAATACAAGTATTCTTCACACGAATGTTTGTCCTGGGTGGGAATCGAACCAACAACTCTTGGCACATGACGCAGGGTCACTACCGAGTGCGCCATCGAGCCAGTCCAAATTCAATCATACTGAGACGCGTAAGTCAAGTTTGCCCTAAAATCATTCAGCCAGAGAGCGTTTCGCTAGACACTATTGACTCAGAAAGTCGCTACTATTAACTCAACATTTCGTCACAAGTCAGCGTATAAGCTATCCTAACTCAGTGTTATAGCCCACGTGTCGTCAGCAACTATAGTCTTGAGCTAAACTATGCTTCAGTCTGCATAAGCCTGTCACATCCTGTATAAACATATTTCAGCCAGAGAGCGCTTATTAAAGTCCGTTAGTTTTTGTAAACTCGAAAACCTACGCAAAATGTTGTCATAGTATAGGAAATAATTTCGCCGAGTGATCCGTTAGGTGTTAAACGCAGCACTTTTTGAATAAGCTTGTTGACTCAAATATTTTTTTTATATAAATATGAATATAAATTCTCCAGACTGACACACCAATTCCCTAGTTCCAAACTAAGCTTTTGCTTGTACTATGGATACTAAGTAAACATATAGACATATTATGTATTTAAATACGTTTATAAACATCCATGACTTGAGTACAAATGTCCATGTTCATCACACGAAACATTGAGAAGAGAAGTGGGGCGCTGTACGCCAATTGTGCGGTTTAATTTTAAGGAACTAGTGACGTCACGCGGAACTTTTACGCGCCGTATCTTAATTAGGTTTGCTGAATAAAAGAAAGAATACGTAAGCAAGATTTTATGTTAGTCTCAGTCTGATAAGTTAAATCAAGTAAAGTGTGTCAGCGCCCTGCAGGGGGGGCTCCGAATACTCCTGAGGTATCCCTGCCTGTCGTAGGAGGCGACTAAAAGGGCCTTTGGGGTCGTGGGGGTTAGGGGATGGGTCCTCTGGCCCTCTATCGTCCCCGGAGAAGCCGACTGCAGGTGTTACACCCGGTCCGTCAGGATAGGGTACACAGCTATCTATGTGGTCGTGAAACACCACCCTAGGTGTTCTGGGGGAGAATACCACTCCCTCGAGATGGGCCGCTAGGCGGCAGCGCGCGCTGCGTAGACTTTTCGAGATGAATCCCGACAGTGGGGATCCCGTTGGTTTTGCGTTAGCGCCCGAAGAACGACAGCCTTGAGGTTTAGTCGGTAGGGTCTCCGGAGATTGCTACCGGTTTCGAGCCCGACTCACCCTTATAGGTCCACCCAGGACTCTGTTTGGATGGTGCGTAAATGCATTCCTCAAGTAAAAAAAAAAAAAAAAAAAGTAAAGTGTGTCAAGAAGTATCTTGACACACTGGCGCAGAAACTGACACACATTACGTTGCGCTAACTCAGTTACGGTGCATTAACTCAGTGTTATGGCCCACATTCCTTCACCTAAAGCCCTGTCGCACCTGAACGAAGCGCATAAGTCAAACTTGGCCTAAGGTTATTTCAGCCGGAGAGCTTATTAAAGTTCGCTAGACTAGACTAGACCAAAATATTCACCTCTACTCAATAACTCAGTCGTAGCTTATAACGCCAGCTTGTTGAGTTGACTCAAAATTACGGCATTGTGCAGCTTTTTCAAATGGTAGTCCCGACAGTGGGATGCCGGCTTCTCCGGTACCGCGCAGAAGTCGGTCTCGAACTCCAACCGACTTAAAACCCCAACATTTCTCGCCCGTTTCTTCTCGGTATTTGAATTTTGACGTGGCCTACGTTAGGTCGGTTCGAGTCCGACACACCGCCCTCTGTTTCCTCGAGCAGAGGGTGACGGCTCGTGGGAGTTTCCCCAACAGAAGAAAAATAAAAAAAAGATTCTTCAACCTGGCACCTTTTGAATACAAATACATATTAAATGATTGAGTTGAAACACTGGTGAAGGGAACTGATTTAGCGCAAAATGCAGCGCTGAGTTAGCGCATTGAGCTGCGCTAACTTAGTGGGTTCGAATCCCGCTAGGGGCAAATGTTTCGTGTGATGAACATGAACATTTGTATTCGAGTCGTGATTCATTATCACGTATTTAAGTAAGTCTATCGTTCACCTAGTATCCATAGTACCAGCATCCATGCTTAGTTTGGAATTAGAGAATTGGTGCCAGTCTGGATAAATAAAAAAAACATTATTATTAATATCGCGATTTTGACGATTTACATATGATGGTGTGTTGAAGGATAAAGGAGTGTTATGGTCTTCTTCTGACTATGATCAGCGGGTGGTGGGTGCGGGGGTGCCTCCTACACAGAGGTCCCGGGAGTCCAAAGAGGCAAGTCTCTTCTTCTACGTGGTGTTTACGAATTGATATTTTGCCTTTTATTTAATGTCCTTATTTTTTTACTTGACTTGCTGACTGTACTTAATCTCTTCATGTTATAAGAATAAATTAAATGGGACGAATTGCAGAACAAACAATAATATATTTTTTGAATTCAGTGTTTCGTCCCATTGGGACGAAAGTGTTGTGGGACCAAACACTGAACGACCCCCACGCTCCACCCTGCCCTCCCGGGTAGGGTGACTGTGTGTAGTTACATAGTTATTACTTTTTTATGTTACAATAATATGTATTATGCATGTAAGTAAGTACTTAATAAACATTTTTCTTTCTTTAAAGCATTTACCCGCGTCAAAAAAAAAGTGTTATGGACGTGACTTAAAGCAACCTCTATGTAGCATGTCATGGGTTATTGTATATTCGCCACAAAGTTAATTCGCCACAATATAAAGCATTCCATAATTAAAAGTTAATTCGCCACAATATAAAACATTCCATAATTAAAAGTTAATTCGTCACAAGTACCTACACGGTATTGTAAATTCGTTACAATTCTAAAGACGAGTGCGGTAATTTACTACACAAAAATAGAATTATGACGAATTTACACATGCATTTTTTGTGACGAATTAACTTTGTGGCAAATGTACAATAACTCCTTGTCATCTGCTCTATGCAACCAGTCTCATCCTGTATGCTCCCGAGTGAGGCGTAAGTCAAACTTGGCCTAAGATTATTTCAGCCGGAGAGCGCTCATTAAAGTTCGCTAAGCGATGGCGGTGTTTTAATTACAAAAATATGGAGCTGCGGGCGCGATGCGCCGACGCACAGGGGAGTCGTGGAGACGACGAGCTGGCTAGAAATATATAGAACTAGCTTCTGCCCGCGGCGTTGCTCGCGTGGTACATCGATAAAACATAGCTTGTGTTATCTAATGTATAAGCTTTAATATTGTAAAGTTTCATTAAAATCAATGCAGTATTTTTTGCGTAAAAGAGTAACAAACATCGACAGATCCATCCATCCATCTAAACATTCGCGTTTATAATATTAGTAGGCTAGCGGCGCCACGCGGTTTCACCCGCGTAGTTCCCGTTTCCGTGGGAATACGGGGATAAAATATAGCCTATGTTACTCGCTGATAAGGTAGCTTTCCAATAATGGAATAATTTTTCAAATCACTCCAGTAGTTTCGGTGCCTATTTAATTCAAAAACAATCAAATCTTTCTTCTTTGTAATATTAAGTAAGGATATAAATACATATATACATACACTTACGGCTGCAATCCCCGAAGGGGTAGGCGGAGTCCATGGCGTGATATGCTTCTTGAACACGAACAGACCAACATGGGACAATGGGCTGGGTTAGATGGAAATTTGAGAAAAAGTAGTGACAAAAATTAAAAATTGTAAGATTTTGAATTGAGTTTGGTTATGTCAAAGAACTATTGTGCGAATCTTCGTATGGTAAGACATTTGTTTAAATTTAAATTAAATTAAAATTTTCCGAGACTGACACACCAATTCTCTAGTTCCAAACTAAGCTAGTATGCTTGTCCTATTGATACTAAGTGAACAGATAGACATATTTAAATACGTTTATAAAGATCCATGACTCGAGTAAAAATGTCCAAGTGCATCACACGAAACATTTGCCCCTAACGGGATTCGAACTTGCGACTCTTGATTTCGTGGCCAGGGTCTCTGACCACTCGACTAACGGATATGTAATTTTTTTTTTTCTGACATACTGTACTATATTAATATTACTTGTTCTTATAGAATCATCGAGATATTTCATGCCCATTAGGAAAGAAGATTTGCGTAGAAAATTGGAAAATTTTAGATAACATAAATTATTTTTAACCTCGTACATTTAACAGTTCGTGCGAAGTTTTTAGTCTTTATAGTCCAGTCATTAAGTGAAATATAAGGCTGCTGGAAAAAAAATCGGGGGTTTTGAAAACGAGTGATTTTATAGAGATTTACTTGTATCAAATTCCGAATTTGATGATACGAGGTGGTATCATTGCCGCTCGCGCCGCGATGTTGGATAAATGGCGTCTTTTGACAGTTTTTGACGACATCTCCTTCCCAGCTAATACAAGAAATACAAAATTAAATAAGAGGAAATTTTCTAGAATTTATGTTCTATAACTTTTTTCGTAAAATCAATAGTTATGGCGTACGAGTGTTGGTTTTACGATTAAAATTATAAGAACTAAATTGTAGAAAATGGTCTCTTTTTTAATTTCGTATTTCGTTTTCATCGTAAAATTAGATGGAAAGGAGATATCGTCAAAAAACTGCCAAAAGACGCCATTTATCCAATATGGCGGCGCGATCGGCAATGACATCTGGGTGCTTAGCCAAATGCGTGCGAGCGATTCCATAACGAACTTCGCCAACGCTCGTATCGCGCCACAGACTTATTTGGGTGAACAAGTCGGGTACTAACTCCGAGTTCCGCACTATGAGTTCTTAGTAAAAGAGCATCTTCGAAAAGAGCACATCAAAATGTATTAAATTACCGATTTTCAAAACTCCCGGAAAACTTTTCAGGTAAAACTATCATAAACCCAACCACTAGACCAAAAAGTCAAGTGAAAAAAAAAACTGTGTTTCGCATCACCAAGGCGACTCCATGGGCGCGCCCCGCCCACCTGTTACGTCCCAAAGTTTGCTATGCACGCACACAGAGCCACAGAGGGGCCACCACCTACAGTTTGACAACGTCACAGTAGCAGCAGTGGTTAGGGGACATCAAATTATCTCCAAGTTCCTGTAATCCCCCCCCCCCCCCCCCCCCTCATTTCGGTCCAGCAACACAACTCGTACCCCTACTAGGAACCTTGTACAGCTCTGTGCCGCCCCAGGCCAAAAACAGGCTTAGTCCGCCACTGAGTAGCAGGTCCCTCTTTTGCATTAGGCACTCCGATAAAATGCCTAGGCCGGTGCCTACAGACTCTAGAGCTAGTCCTTTGCCCAAAGCTAGACTAATAGAACTAGACCTAACTCACCGATGAAAAACAAATTCATTTGCTAATGTTGACTGGCTCGATGGCGCATTCCCAACCAGGACAAACATTCGTGTGATGAATACTTATTTGTGTTTGTTCTGTGTCTGGGTGTTAAGATCTAAGTAATAGCACTGTTGATTCTAATATCCGTAACACAAGTGCTTTAGTTCATATAGTTTTTATCGTTCTTCTACACTACTATTATAAAGTGGAAAGATTTATATGAACGTATGTAACGAATAAATTTAAAAAAACTACTGGACCGTTTAAAAAATCACCATTAGAATGCTACATTATCCCTGATAAATATAGGTTATAGAATATTTTGAAAAAGTTGGGTTAGGTTAGAAAATAAATGTCCACCCGCGCGAATCCGGGGCGTATTTTTATATGATAACTCATCTAGACGTGAATTTAACTTACTGTGTTGAAGCCCAAATCTATAGGCGTAATAAAAGCAAAATGGACCACAAAAATACTTACGTGTAATAATTCTACTTACTGTCTGAGAAACATCCCATATTCCGCGAAACGTAATAAAATCTCTTCGTATTCACCTCTACAACAAGCTAATTCGCTGTAACACCTCGTCAAGCATTTAGGCATTTCATTCGTCAACCACGCAACATTGTCCCCTCTGCGCTACAACAGCTCTGTGAACGGCAATAAAAGGCCGCGTGGTCCGCTCGGCGCGCACTTCTCACGCGGCAACCGTCGAGCAACGCAACGCAACGCAACTCAACCAGGTGAGTACCGATTGTCCTAGTCCAGGTTAGATTGATTCTTCTGATTGAGCCCTTTTGAAGTATAATTTTTTCGGAATTTTTGTGATATATATATTTTTTTTAATTTTAAATCTTACACAATTGAATTTAATTATAATACAGAGGTTCAGTTAAAAAATATAATATACAGAAATACAGCAAACGTTGTTCTGCCATTAAAAATTGAGGGGGGAGGGAAATAGTCTACGACCTATTCGTGACTAATTCATGCCTATTAAATATACAAAAAAGTTTAATTAAAATTGGCCGAGCTGTTTGGAGAAGTTCCTGCAAACACTGTGACACGACATTTTTACTTACTAGAAAAATCTATAGGTATAATGGTATAAGTGTCATATAAAACCATTTTAAAATTCGTTGCCATATTTACCAACAAACAAAATTTTAAAAAACTGCCAACGCATATTCATTCAAGTACCTGTAAGATAAAGGCACTTTCAGTTTTTCCGAACAGTCCAATTATTCAACTAAGTGTTTTAAAAATATTTATTCAGAACTAGCTGTGCCAGCGGTGTCACCCGCGTTTATGGTTAATATTATAAAGACTATTTCCGCCATACATGATTTCTATGTAACTTTAACCATTAAGGCTGCACACGCGACGGAAGCTTAAAAAATGGAGTAACTTCTCCCGTTTTCCCAACATTTCCCTTCACTACTCTGCTCCTATTAATGGTAGCGTGATGAAAAGTATACTATAACCTGCCCAGCAGTATGAAGAATAATTGTACCAAGTTTCGTTAAAATCCGTCGAGTAGTTTTTGTTTCTATAAGGAACATACAGACAGACAGACAGACAGACAGACAAAAATTTTACTGATTGCATTTTTGGCATCAGTATCGATCACTAATCACCCCCTGATAGTTATTTTGAAAATATATTTAATGTACAGAATTGACCTCTCTACAGATTTATTATAAGTATAGATTGCACACATAATAATACATTTGAAATGCACTTACATAGACCCTGGTAGAGTGTAGCAATATACTTAAGTAGGTATTTTAAAAAATTACATAATCTATATCATATGATTGGTCGTGTATTAAAAGAAGGTGATGTTAGGAGTCATAAAAACCGTAGAGCTTGTATGAAAAGGACTATGAATGTTGAAGAGGCGAATGAGGTGTGTAAGGATCGTGCCATATGGCGTTCGGTTCTCTCTGCCTACCCCGCTAGGGAAGTGGCGTGAAGTTTAGTTAGTTAGTTAGTTTAGTTAATATCATTAACTTATTTACTTATATTTATGTAGGTACATAGTAGAATTAAATTAACTATTGTTGTTTTTTATATGGCGTTCGGTTCTCTCAAAGTGACATGAAGTTTAGATTAGTTTTTTTTTTTTACTATTAAGTATTTAAAAAAAAATCTTCCACTAAATGCCAAAATTATCTCTCCCTCTTTCAGATAACAATATCTAAAAATCCTTTTATAGTGGTGGGTTGAGAGTGTCATCATAACTAAATCATTGTTTGATCTATTTATAACTAACTAGTATTACGCCCGCAATCTCTAAAAGGGTAGGTAGAGTCTAAGGGGCTGTAAGCTGATTAAACCACATTTAGTCAATAATTAAATAAATAAATAATAATTAAATAAATATCAGATTACATCACATACATTGATCTCAGAGTTAAGTAGCTTAAGCATTTGTGTTACGAATATCAAAGTCAACAGTGGTATTACGAATATATACTTAAAAATAAGATATTAACACCTAGACACAGAACAAACACACAAGTAGTTCATCCCATGTTTTTCCTGGGTGGAGATCGAACCCACAAGTCTCGGCGCATAGGGCAGGGTCACTACTAAATGCGCTATCAAGCCAGTCGAATAAAAAAATTAAGTTGAGTTAGTTGAACAATTGTAAAAAAGTAGTGACAAGTGGCTAGCTCGTCGCCTGCATTCAAATTAACCAAGTGATAAAATGAAAAGTAAGCTGAATTTAAATTAGAAATATTATATGTCATGTTATGTTATTATCTTTATTAAAATGTATTGCCTATTGTTACTATGCAGGTCAGTTATTCGTGAGTTTATATACAAAGATTCAAGAACGAGATTAAAGCTCCTACAGTAACGGGATACAATTTGACAATGTACCCAAACAAAGTCGGGAGAGGCCGCTTGTATCAAATAATAGGTATGCAATATTTTCTACAGGTATAGAAAAGTATGTTACTTTTCTATACCTGTAGAAAATATTGCATTTTATTGATTTTATTTTATATGTAAATAGATTTACCTCTAGTGCATAAATATAGGTTATTAAAGTATGATACTGATAATAGATTAATAGGCAAGATAGTTTGATTTTGTTTGTTTTATTTGATTTATTGATATTGAAATACGATATTTACCGCTGCTGCCATTACGAATATCAAATTATTTGTACCCCACTAGTGCTGCCTCTAGCGGATTTTTCAAAAACCTTCAGATAAAAAGGATAATTTGTCCTGGATTTAGCGAGATTGGTTATGACTGAAGTTTTTGCCGATGTGTCATACCATGAACCAGACGGAGAGAAGTTGAAGTTTGATCCATATGAAGTTAATTTGGACATTCGGGTATGAGACGCGTGTCCTTACCATGTAGCTATCACTGCCCGTGCACCAAGCGCCTATTAACAATGAAATTTAAATGAATTAGTTAGGTAAGTAATAATCTTAAATTAAACGGAATTGAAAAAAGAAAAAATATTGTACGCAAATTAATACTTTGATTTATGAATGTAGGTACTTATTTAAGTTTTATTTGAGGTCGTTTTAATTCGTTCCTGCACATTTTTTTATTTAGAACACTATAAATGAACAGTGTAACCTCTTATTATTTTTTTCGGATCACCCAAATTGTTATAAAATACTTGTGCATGCTAATACTTATAAAAATATACGTCGGCAGATAATACCATCGATTTCCCTATGTCCCCATTATTAAATTTGGAATCAAAATACCGTTTCGAATAAAAAAATAACTTAAAAAATTGACTTACAATTCTCGGAGATATCAATATTTTGAGAATGATCCACTAAATCCTAATCGTTAAGGAATTATAGGTACTTTCCATCGTCAGCTCACCAACTTGGGATGATAAGTACCATGCGTAAATACTTGAAAAGTCTTAGTATAAAAAGTATAAAATTTTGAGGGTTTAAAACATTTGAGGGTTTATAAAATCGAGGGGATTTTCCTGGGATCCCTTCATCTTCGACTTGGTGGCACTAGCACCATCTCGAGAGTAAACCCTTTTGAATAAAAATCGGTTTACAATTAAATAAAAAAATAATAAAAAATTCAGCCGAATTAAGAACCTTCTCCTTTTTTTTAAGTCGGTTAACAATACTAAAATTATAAGAGCGGTGGTAGCTCAATGGTAAGCGCGCGCGCCTCTTAACCGAGGAGTGCGGGTTCAAACCTGGGCACGTAGGTACCTCTGGATTTTTCAAGTCTATGTACGTATTTATATCTACCACTAGCTCGACGGTGAAGGAAAACATCGTGATGAAACCTGCAAATTCAATCAACTTTGGATTTGTAACCATGATCCAAAAATTGTCTGGTTCCCCTATCTTAGGGTTACGAAGGTCAGACCGGCAGTCGCTTCAATGTAATTACCAGACTCGCTAAATCCTAGATCATGGTCTAAGCAAACCTGTCTAAACACGGGACATAACGCTAGGAAGATGATAATAATACTAAAATTATATATTTTTTCCAAACAAGGGCAAGATCATTTTGGTCCTAAGTTGCATTAAGACTTGTGATAACCGTGTGTTGGCTAGCATGTCGTGAAAATCTACTAATGGTGTATTTGGTTTAGATTTTGTGATTCTGTAGGCAACGAGCTAGCCACTTGTCAATAATTCGACTGGCTTGATAGCGCATTTGGTAGTATCCCTGCTCTATGCGCCAAGAGATGTGGGTTCGATCCCCACCCAGGAGAAACATTCGTGGGATGAACTACTTGTGTTTGTTCTGTGTCTAGGTGTTAATATCTGATATTTAAGTATATATTTGTAATACCACTGTTGACTCTGATATTCGTAACACAAGTGCTTAAGCTACTTAACTCTGAGTCAGATCAATGTATGTGATGTAGTCTGATATTTATTTATTTTCCCAATTCACCATTTAACCCAACTTAACTTTATTTCTGGCTAGAAGTTGTTAAATAATCTACATACATACCGTCACGCCCATAATCCCCGAAGGGGTAGGCAGTGTCAAAGAGACAAAAATAAAACTGGGCTGGGTTAGATGGAAAATAAAAAATCTGTTTCTTAAATACTGTCTACCGCACAGTATTTCTGTGTTCTGTGGTCTACCCCTTCGGGATTGAAGGCATGATTATATGTCAAAGTTAAAGTAATTTACTGCATTCATAAATCCAGCAGGTCTTTATGTCAACCGATTTTATGAAACAGCTATGAATAGTGTAGTATATTTTAGATTATGCTTGCCGCAGATTCAATGCATAAAGTATTTTATATCTAATTTAGTGCTTTCTAAACTTTTACAACTGCTGAATATTACATCAGTTCCTCTTACGAGTATAACGTGGAACCCTGCATTAAAACAACAGCTAACGTTAAGAATCCGAAAATATCGCCATACTTCCAGCGTTATGTCCCGTGCTCAGTCGGAGTCCGCTTAGACCATGATCCAGGATTTAGCGAGTCCCGTAATAGGCAAGGTGACTAAAAATTCTGTTTAGTCTGTCAGTTAGATTATAAAGAAATATTGAACACGTATATTTTTATTTATTTGTCAAACAAACATTGACGAAGATACAATGCAATCAAGTTGCGCGTGAGGTCACGCTTTCGTACAATTTTTACTAAATAGTGACGTCGTAAGCCTCACTCCAAAACTTTGATGATCTATTACTTTGTGATTTTTTGTTATCTTGATAAAGCGAAAAATATATGTCTAGTATGTTTGTATAATCTAACTGACGGACTAAATAGAAAATTTATAGTTTTTAATGCAGTCATCATCATCATCCTCTTGCCCTTCTCCCAGTTCATCTGGGGTTGGCGCAGCATGTCTTCTTCTTCGATACGTCCCGGTCAGCCGTCATCAAACTATCCACTCCCATTTCACTCATATCATCTTTCACACAATACATCCATCTCTTATTTGGCTTCTCCTCTCCATCCACTAACATTCATACTCATTACTCTCTTTGTCACATGTCCTTCCTCTCTTCTCATCACATCATTTTTAATGCAGTCATCATCTCTATTATATTAAGGCGACCGCTTATCTGACCTTAGTCGCACTTAGACAGGGGAACCAGACAGTTTAGATCATGGTTACACATCCGTAGTTGTTTGTATGTGCAGGTTTAACACGATGTATTTTTTCATCACTGGCTTGTGGGAATAATATGTACATAGATTTGAAAAATCCAGATGTACGTACCCGAATCCGAATTCCTCGCATGAAATGCGACTTACCATTGAGCCACCACAGATCTAACTAAAGAACTGAAGTAAATAACTGATACATACATACATGCATATCATCATGCCCGTAATCCCCAAAGGGGTAAGAAGAGTCAAAGGGCCAAAAATTAAAATTGGACTGGTTTAGATGGAAAATTTAAAAAAAGTAGTTACAAGTGGCTAGCTCGCGCGCGAGCTTAGCTAGCTTGACATGTTTTTTTTTTCAATTTATTTTACTCTGAACCCTCAAAACTGATATATTCCTATAAAAACAGACCAGGAAGTTATTCATATTTTTCAAATTATATTTATGGGCGGCTACCGCAGTTTGAAATTTGCTTAATTAGACAAAATACCAAAAGAAAATATGTAGAATAAAAATACTAAATAACACTCAAATTATTATAACTATCTGCCTGCGACTTTTCCCGATCAAGACATTTCTTTATTGCGCGGCACCTTAACCCTTTCTTAAGTTGCTTAAGTTACTCCTTGTTCTACCACTGAAAGTCTCGTCAAAATCAGTTAAGTCGCTTTCGGTAATGACTTAAAGAAGAAGACAGACAAAAAAAACGATTCTTCATTCGGTAGAAAGGTGTCATTGTAATTTTACAAACAGAAACTTAAACTTTTTGTTTTTTTTTATTTTCGAAATGAAAGTTTTTTAATAATGGACGGTAATAAAACAGTACCCATATGACTATCTCGTAATTGTTAACAAAACGATAAAAAAAACGCAACACAAATTGCTGAAAGTCAAACGTTGAAATGAAATTATAACATATTTTGGTGCCTGAAGCGATGAGTGTATGTGACATTGCGGTGGTACATACGTTAGTAGAGATTAACAAACATAACGAATCATAACGTGTAGGTAGGTGCTCGAACTGTTCGCGGACTAAGTCCGCGGTGATAAAAGAGTCCGCGGACACGCTAAACGATGAAACAGTCAAAGTTGGCATGATCTTCATCTTCCTGGCGCTATGTCTCGCTCTTAGTCTAACTAATATTATAAACGCGAAAGTGTGTATGGATGGATGGATGTATGTATAAGTGGATGTTTGTTACTCTCTCACGCAAAATACTGGACTGATTTGAACGAAATTTTACAATACATCGAGTCAAAGGGGCAGGCAGCATGCCCCTTCAACCACATTCAGCCAAAAATAAAGCCGGGCTGGGTTAGAAATAAATTTACAATAAAATAGCTCATACATCTAAATAGCACATTCGGCAATGTTTTACCGATGTAAAGCGCGAGCGAAGCCACGGGCAGAAGGTAATGAAGTTATTGAAGTTGGATTTAGCGAGTTTAATTATTAAACATATGAGTATTCTCATTTGTGAGCCTTCCACAAGACATCACTGTAGGCTACGGGGATGCAAAGAGTGAGGGTTGAATTCGAATTGACTAAACCATTAAAGCCATTAAATTACTCATGAATTTTAATATTTACTGGATCATGGCGCATTTTGTGGATTCGATCCCCACCCACAAACATTGGTAAGGTCACAGAGTAATAATATACTACGTACAAGTAAGATCAATACTTGTGTTAATATCTAATATTTAAGTATATCATCTCATGTTATAGTCCAAGAAAATAGACCTTTAAATACGAATTTGAGGTAAATACTTGAATTTTTGATATAAGTTACTTTGAAAGATTTAAAAACGAACTGTGAAAGTTTTTTGTAAAATCACCCCCGAGAACATTTGAAAAAAAAATAAAAAGTATTTGTTTTTGAAATTTTGGGAAAACGGTAAGTAGTAGAAAAAAAAGGTTTAAATAAAAGTTGTAGAGCATCAGATTTTATAAAGAAATGCCCTGTTTATTTTTTCGCTAATATTAAAATCATCCGAGATAGGGCGGTTAGAAGCTTGGGGATGATAGTAATAGTCCGGTCAGTTTTCCATTTTGATCTGAAAGGATAGGACCAACGGGAAAATTTGTGTGTGTACTAGATATTTAACAATCCAGAAATTCAGGTCTTTGACACATCAGGTTAGCTAAAAAAAAAAGCGCGGAAGATCTAAAAAGGCAAATAACTCATGAGTAGTGCAAAATATTGAAAAATGCTAAAGGTAAAAGTTATAGATAATTAAATTTCCTACAAAAATGGTATCTGCATATTTTTTCATAAGTGCGATACTTTTCGCAAAAAACACGCCTAAGTGTAAAATTATTTAAAAATGTTTTTTATCTTTCAAGGTTTTCTCAATAAATAACAATGCGTATAGCTACATTATTAAGACTATTTTTCAATAATAAGCAGCACTTTAAAAAATATTAGATGATTTTTTTTTTCTCATCTAGACGGGTTTTAACGCAGAATTAAATCCTTTGATTTATGCGAAATCCGTCTACTTAGTACCTGTAATTTATTAACTTTCATTGAATAAAGAGAAATGATTAGTAGTGACTGCCTGACCGAGTCAGGATTTCTTGCCAAAACCGAAACCGAAACCGAACATTAGGCAGCTCTCTTAGTTTTGGCTTAGGTTGACATAGCATGTTGAAATGAAGTGTATCTATACAAGCTTTTATGTCTATCTGTAATAGTGAGATTAGAAAAAAATATTGGTAACGTTTTTTTCTTTTGTATAGAAAAATAAGAATGATAAATACAGCGCGTTAAAGGTCCCCGTGACGTCACTTGTTCCGTAAATGCGCCGCACTCCAGATTTTTTAAGCGCTGTACCTTTGTAATTTTCCGAGTATTCGATATAGCAAAAAACTGTAACATTAACCCATCGAGTTTGGGTTTGTTTTATTTGTTGAATACTCTGACCATACGTCATATATATATGACGTATCTATATATATGTCAATATATATGTCATAAATATATGACGTATGGTCAGATATAGATATTTGATTTTAAACTTTCACGTTGCATTGTCAGTAGAAATAACACTGACTGGACTAAACGCGATATGCCGAAACATCAAACTGTAAGTACTCATGTATTAAATAATGCATATCGCGTTTAGGCCCGTCAGTCATTATCTTCATAGCGTTATGTCCCGTGCTTAGACGGGATCCGCTTAGGCCATAATCCAGGATCTAGCGAGTCTGATAATTACATTGAAGCGACTGGCGATCTGACATTCGTTACCCTAAGATAAGGGAACCAGACAAATTTTGGATCATGGTTACAAATCCAAGTTGTTTAAATTTGCTGGTTTCATCACGTTGTTTTCCCCTTACCGTCGAGCTAGTGGTAATAAATACGTACATAGATTTGAAAAATACAGAGGTACATGCCCGGGTTTGAACCCGCACTCCTCGGTTAAGAGGCGCGTGTCCTTACCATTGAGCTCTAGTCTAGTTTAGTCCCGTCAGTATTATTTCTAATGTTTGGTCAAAGCTTTTATCAAGACATCTGATGATGCAGTGCCTCCAAGTTTCACAAGTCCCCTATTCCCTAATGATATCCAGGCTTTAATATGTGACCTCAATGACTTCAATTGGATGTAGATTATACTCAAGGATATCTCTTTCCCGACAGTTAACTCTGTAGACTAGCTATTTAGCATGCTTATGGCGTATTGTGTGGCGTATAATGTGGATATTTTGATTTGTTTTACACAAAGAAACCCTGAGCACAGCTTGCTCCATAGTAGTCGCGTTAATACCTTACTTCATGCAGTGGCGTGATGTAAGTTCGCTCTGCCTACGCCTCTAGGGAAATGCCCCTCTAATAACCCCCCTTTGTTTTACACCAAGAAACCCTGAACACAGCTTGCTTCATAGTAGTCGCGTCAATACCTTACTTCATGCAATGGCGTGAAGTAAGTTTGCTCTGCCTACCCCGCTAAGAAAATGCCCTAGCGGGGTAGGTAGAGCGAACCGAACGCCATATGGCACGGTCCTTACACACCTCACTCGCTTCTTTAACATTAATAATCCCTTCATACAAGCTCTATGGTTTTGAACTAAACTAAACTAAACTTCATGATCAGTCTTTATTTTTACTTCTAATATTTGTATATCGCTCTGAGAATCCATTAAAAACCAGAAAGTCTAGGGCGTCTGGTAGTTTCTTGGGATCTGTGGGCCAATATGTTTGATAAATAAATATCCCACGACATCACATACATTGTTTTGACTCCGAGGTAAGTAGCTTAAGCACTTCTGATACAGATGTCAAAAACAACAGTGGTAATACTAAAATATACTTAAATATTGGATATTAACACCCAGACCCAGCCATCGAATCGGGTGTCCTCGTCCTCACCCCCGCGAGGTCCAAGCATGGCGGGATAAAGCGCGAGAAGCATTGCTCGTCATATGGTCGGAAAGACTTGATAACCCGGGAGCTAGCCGGGAACTAGTTGATGCAATAAAGCCAGTTCTCCGAGGTGGGTCAACTGCAAACTTGGCGAAATGACATTTAACCTGGCACAGATACTAACTGGCCATGGCTGTTTTGGTATATATTTGTACCAGGTGGCAGGACGCGAACCGACGGCAGTTTGCCATCACTGTCATACTGGAGCTATAGACTCAGCCCAGCACACCCGGGAGCTGTGTCCAGCATGGTCAATCCCGCGCAGTCACCTGTCTGCGGTTATAGGTGGAGACCGCCGACAATCACACGAGCTATGGTGGGCCACTGCCCACCATAGCTCGTGTGATTAAAATGTCACCATCACGTTGGTGACATTTTGCGACACCGTCATGACGCAAAAGGAGACGACAGAAAGCGGGTGGGAGCGAGACCCGAACTCCCAGCCCATGCGCCGCAGTAGGCCCGGTCGGCGTCGTGCGCATTTCACGGCACGCATGCCGCCTTAGCCTGCGCTAGCTAGTGATGAATCGGGGGGTCTATCCAAAAAAAGCTTGTCGAATATTTTGTGTGACCTGTGCTGAATACGTAGACGTTGTTCTTGTCAAGGCTTTTCTTCAGCTCTCGTCCTCTTGGAAGAGTCAGACGTGACTCCCATGCAAAGAATTCAGACTCAAATGCAACATTCTTTGCATGGGAGTCACATCTGACTTTATAAATCTATGACAAGGGGTCCTAAAATAGTCAGTGAATTAATTTTCCTATGTTGTATGTTTTAGCTGACCATGTTAATCTTGCACCATGACAGATGTTACCTGCAGATGTACTGTTTTATATTTTGGTAGTATTTTATGGTTTATATTTCTTTTCCCCATTCACAGCAGTTCCTGCATGAGCAGTCCCGTCTGGATTGAGTAAATGTGATAGTCCTTGATTGTAATGCTGTTGAACTTATCTTTATTTACATAGGCTTCTATTATTTGTGCTTCAGAGACAAGCAGTACATCAATGTTATGCTATAGGAGTAGAATTTCAACATAATAACATAAACGACCAGGCTATTGATGTTCCAAGAAGCAACTGTATAAGCTGGCATTACTCTATTATAATTTTATTAATTACTGTTATTAAGAGGTTCCTCAGTATTGGTATATTGGTATATCCGTTTGGTCGATGAGTTTGTCTAGCTTAAGAACTTGTTCAGTGAGTTGGATTTCTAGGCTTTTGTTCTTGATAAAATGTTAAACTGTGAAGGGTTTTTTGGCCTTCTTTGCATTTGATGATTCCTCCTGTTTACTTGACTCAAATATTTGGTTTGATTCGTAAGTAAAATTATCAAAATATTGAATACGTATTTTTTGCTTTATCGAATACTTGGAAAATTACAAAGATACAGCGCTTCAAAAATCTAGAGCGCAGCGCATTTACGGAACAAGTGGCGTCACAGGGAACTTTAATGCGCTGTATTTGTCATTCAAATTTATTTGAACAAAAGAAAAAAACGTTACCAATATTTTTTTCTAATCTCACTATTACAGATAGACATAAAAGCTTGTATAGATACACTTCATTTCAACATGCTATGTCAACCTAAGCCAAAACTAAGAGAGCTGCCTAATGTTCGGTTTCGGTTTCGGTTTTGGCAAGAAATCCTGACTCGGTCAGGCAGTCACTACTAATCATTTCTCTTTATTCAATGAAAGTTAATAAATTACAGGTACTAAGTAGACGGATTTCGCATAAATCAAAGGATTTAATTCTGCGTTAAAACCCGTCTAGATGAGAAAAAAAAAATCATCTAATATTTTTTAAAGTGCTGCTTATTATTGAAAAATAGTCTTAATAATGTAGCTATACGCATTGTTATTTATTGAGAAAACCTTGAAAGATAAAAAACATTTTTAAATAATTTTACACTTAGGCGTGTTTTTTGCGAAAAGTATCGCACTTATGAAAAAATATGCAGATACCATTTTTGTAGGAAATTTAATTATCTATAACTTTTACCTTTGGCATTTTTCAATATTTTGCACTACTCATGAGTTATTTGCCTTTTTAGATCTTCCGCGCTTTTTTTTTTTAGCTAACCTGATGTGTCAAAGACCTGAATTTCTGGATTGTTAAATATCTAGTACACACACAAATTTTCCCGTTGGTCCTATCCTTTCAGATCAAAATGGAAAACTGACCGGACTATTACTATCATCCCCAAGCTTCTAACCGCCCTATCTCGGATGATTTTACTGTGGTTCTTGCCTAGCACGTCGTAAAAGGTGACTAATGGTATATCGGGTTTTGTGTGTGTGATTGTGTAGGCCATAAGCTAGCCACTTGTCACAACTTTTTCACAATTTTCCATCTAACCCAGCCCAGTTTTGTTTTTGGCTGAATGTGGTTAAAGGGGCCTGCTACCCCTTTGACTCTGCCTACCTATTCAGGGATTATGGGCGTGATGTTATGTATTTAAGTATGTACAGATAGCGCGCGAGTTGAATGCATTCGGGGCCTGAGACGAGACATACCTGAGCTCGCGCGCTATCTGTATTGTAATACTACTGTTGATTCTAATATTCGTAACACAAGTGCTTAAGCAACTTAATTGAGAATCAGAGCATTGTATGTAATGTTGTCTCATATATTAAGATCTATTCTTCTTTTTCCTCCCAATCTCTTTATCTATTTTTACATTCCACCCACAAGATTGGCTTAAACATTTTATGAACATTTCAATGATACTCTACTTGACTTGAAAGCGTGTCTGTACTTTTGACAATAGGAGACCTCTTTCGTTGCTCTTTTAAAAGTGACTGACAAAGGACTCTTCGGTAACAAGGATTTGGGTTCGTTAATAAAATTAATCTTTTGTGTATTAGAGATCATAAGATTGTATTTGATTGGAAGTATTGTAATAGTGTCAAGATTTGGAATTGGGAAAAAAAATTGTTTTTGTATAGTTCTTTTTTAAACTTATTACATAGTTTTAGTTTTGAGAGCGGTGGTAGCTCAATGGTAAGGACACGCGCTTCTTAACCGAGGAGTGCGGGTTCAAAACCGAGCACATACCTCTGGATTTTTCAAATCTATGTACGTATTTATACCACTAGCTCAACGGTGAAGGAAAACATCGTGATGAAACCTGCTAATTCAAACAACTTTGGATTTGTAAACATGATCCAAAAATTTTCTGGGGTTACTCATAAGATAGGGGAACATTTTTGAAAATTTTTGGATTTTCTAACCTTCGTAAGAAGGTCAGATCGGCGCTTCAATGTAATTACCAGACTCGCTAAATCCTGGATCATGGTCTAAGCGGACCCCGTCTAAGCACGGGACATAACGCTAGGAAGATGATGATAGTTTTAGTTTTGTGTACAAAAGATGGAAAGAGGGATGTTTTATATTTTATTAAATTGTATATCATAATATATCTCAGACTAAGTTGTGTAATTATTCTGTCATATCCTAACTTCACGCTAATTACCTAGCAGGGTAGTAATAGTAATAAGGTCCTCCTAACCAATATCGGTCACGGCGGCTAATCTCAACGAGGATTAGCAAACTGCGCAGGAGATGCTATAATGCATAAGTGTGTGCAGGTGCACTCTCTATTCCTTCACTCTCATAGCCCGGTGAGACGGCAATTCGACATGACCGGAGAGAGGTTAGGCGCAGGACCAACGGCTTAACGTGCTTTCCCAGTCACGGGGGTGATTAAACCGCCAACTTGCTGACTCCGGACTGTTACTGAGTAATTTCAATATTGAAATACCTAGCCACAAATGTTTGGCCCGACCCGGAAATTGAACCCGGGACCTTTTGGTCCTTAGACGACGGATGCTACCACTAGACGAACGAGGCAGTCGGTCGAGTAGCAGGGTAGGCAGAGAACCGAGTACTATACGACGCAGTCCTTACTAGGGATTGCAATGCTGTTTTCAGCAATCTATCTATCTATACTTATAATAAATCTGTAGAGAGGTCAATTCTGTACATGAAATATATTTTCAAAATAACTATCAGGGGGTGATTAGTGATTGATACTGATGCCAAAAATGCAATCAGTAAAATTTTTGTCTGTCTGTCTGTCTGTCTGTATGTTCCTTATAGAAACAAAAACTACTCGACGGATTTTAACGAAACTTGGTACAATTATTCTTCATACTCCTGGGCAGGTTATAGTATACTTTTCATCACGCTACAATCAATAGGAGCAGAGTAGTGAAGGGAAATGTTGGGAAAACGGGAGAAGTTACTCCATTTTTAAGCTTCCGTCGTGTGTGCAGCCTTAATGGTTAAAGTTACATAGAAATCATGTATGACGGAAATAGTCTTTATAATATTAACCATAAACGCGGGTGACATCGCTGGCACAGCTAGTACAAAATAAAATAGCCAATCAGCTGATAAACTTTATTATGTGATTGTGTAGGCGACGGGCTAGCCACTTGTCACTACTTTTTCACAATTTTCCATCTAACCCAGCCCAGTTTTGTTTTTGGCTGAATGTGGTGGAAGAGGCCTTCTGCCCCTTTGACTCTGCCTACCCCTTCGGGGTTAGCGGATATGATGGCATACATACATGTATGAAAACATAGCATCAAATACATATTTACTAAAACTACGTCATATTTTTTTTACGCAAAATTGCTTTAGTGTATCACCATCATTTGGGCAAAGAAATAAATTGTATTTAAATAGGTACCCGCCCTAGGGGTGTAGTCGGGTAATAATTAAGAAAAATTTGACGCGAAAAGGGTAACAAGGGTTGTTTTGAATCCTTGAGAAAGAGATTGTACATTACAATGAGGGGCTGAGAGCAAAAAACAAAACGTACGCGGTTTAAATTAGGACAAGTTACTTCTTTATCTTTATAATATCTTTACTAGCAGTGCCTCGCGGTTTCACCCTTATAGTTCCCGTTCCTGTACGAATATGGCGATAAAATATAGCCTATGTTACTTCCGGATAATGTAGCTTTCCAATGGTGAAAGAATTTTTGAAATCGGTACAGTAGTTTTTGAGTTTAATCATTACATACACACACAAAAATACAAAAAATACAAATCTTTCCTCTTTATAATATTAGTATAGATTTATATAAAAATTTCGTGTCCCTGTTAGTTGCCATACTCCTCCGAAACGGCTTAACCGATTTTAGTAAACTTTATATGTACACTTGGTAGGTGTGGTTGTTATCTATTTTTCATACCCCTAAGTGATAAGGGAGGTCCACCCCAAAGCTAACTTGAGAACGGCTTTACCGATTTCGCTAATTCTTTTTTAGTTGTGTTTGTTATTGTCAAGTGAAGGTTTCTATGCAAGAAGAAAATAAAAGTTGCGTGGAAAATTAAAAAAATTGGGTATTGAAAATGCGAAAACGGGGCGTTACGAATTGCGCCAAGTCAGCTAGTATTATTATAACCAGGAGCGGTGGTAGCTCAATGGTAAGGACACACGCCTCTTAACGAGGGGTGCGGGTTCAATCACGGGCACGTACCTCTGGATTTTTTAAATCTATGTACGTATTTATACCAGTAGTTCGGTGGAGAGGGAAAACATCGTGATAAAACCTGCAAATTCAAACAACTTTGGATTTGTAACCATGATCCAAAAATTGTCTGGTTCCCCTATCTTAGGGTTACGACGGTCAGATCGGCAGTCGCTTCAATGTAATTACCAGACTCGCTAAATCCTGGATCATAGTCTAAGCGGACCCCGTCTAAGCACGGGACATAACGCTAGGAAGATGATGATATTCTTTCTTTTTGTTATGGTTTTTAGTTTGCTTTTTCTTTCTTTTATCTGTATCCCTTGCTAGCATTATTTGGCACTGTGTGTGTGTGTGTGTGTGTGTTTTCTATTATATTCGTATTACAATATAAACTAAGTAGGTACCATATGTTTTGAGACGTACAATGCCAAGGCGGGGACCAAATTGGCGCCAATCTGGTTTCTTTTTTTTTTTACTGATTTTCCTTTGTTTTTGTACTATTTTGTCTTGTGTCAAATTTCGTTTTCCTGTGTATATATTAACAATTGTGCGTCCAATAAATGTTATTCCTTTCTTTCTTTCAAAGACAAGTGAAAATAGAACGAAATGCAATCAAGATTTACAGTAAAATAAATCACGTTAGTAAACCTGTTTGGATTAATTAGGATGCCAATGATTTTATGATCGTTTTAATTCGTGTCGTAAAACTGTAAGACAACAATTTAAACTGGGAGGAGGGAAGTCCTCTTAAATGTCGGAAGGAATTTGTAAGCAACGTTACAACAAATCCTAGCTAATATTATAAACGAGAAATTTGGTTTAGAACATTTTAAAAAAAGGGTATTACTCATGTATATTTTGACGCTGAAAAGAGTAACTTCCGAGTTTCTTGCCGGTTTCTTCTCGGTAGAATCAGCATTCCGAACCGGTGGTAGATTCACATTGCCCTAAAAATTTAGTAAAATTGATGATTTATAAGTGCTTTTTTTTAGGCCTAAGTACATGAATAAAGAAAAAATAATAAAAAAAAAAAAAAAAAAAAAAAGAATGTCAGTTTGTCTGTGTGTTTGTTTGTTATACTTTCATGGTTAATCCACTAAACCGATTTCAATAATTTTTTCACCGATGGAAAGTTAAATTATCAGCGAGTAACATTGGCTATATTTTATCCCTGTATTTCTATGAGAACAGGAATGCGAGTAAAACCGCGGTGCGCTGCTAGTATAAATATAAAACACACTTACACCGACTTTTACCATTAAAAAGTTAAATTAAATAAAAAAAATTAATTTTATTTATTTCATTATAATGTCCTGAGCGTGATGTCCCGTTCTTACACAAAGGGCGTCACTCGCAAAATGCAGACTTTTAAACTGAATAAATTATTTTATACACATAACATCACGCCCGTAACCCCCAAAGGGGTAAGCAGAGTCAAAGGGGCAGCAGGCTTTTAACCACAATAAGCCAAAAATAAAGATGGAAAATTGAAAAATGTAGCAACAAGTGGCTAGCTCGTCGCCTACACAATCACACATCCAAAACCCGATATACCATTAGTCGCCTTTTACGACATGCTAGGCAAGGAATACAGTTGGCACATTCTTTTTAAGTCCCAGACCAGCATGGGAATAAAAAAAAACTCTTTAATTATAATTTGCCATCTACTTTTTGTATGTTATGTGTCACACATAGAGAACTTCTTGCTAAAGTTCTATGTAAACTGATACAACATTAAAACTTTGGTAGGAAGGCTTCACCTATTAAACATACGTTGGTATTTTGTTATATGTTAGAGCTTTTTCTTATAACTTATACAACATCTCTTATATTCTGAATAATCTTATAGCAAAAGGACAGTGGCGGACTAAGGGACGGGCCGCCTCGGGCCTCTGGTCTTGGGGGCCTCATATTATCTCCAACTTCTCATCATCCTAAATCAAACAGTGGAACATCCCCCCCATTTAAGACAAGCAACACTGCTCGTACCCCTACTAGGTGCCTCGTACGGCTCTTCGCCGCCCCAGCCCTAAAACAGGCTGAGTCCACATTTAACATTCAGTCAGAATAACTTTGGCATCTAGCCAAAAGCTAAAGGATTCCGTGACCGGAGCAGCTATTGAGGATTTCAATAGTAACAATTGTTGAATGCCTATTTTATATTCAAATAGAGTCACGAACTCTAAGATCAACTGCTGCCTTCTTCAAATGGAAAAATACATATCTATATATATCCAAAAACACTGGATAAAAACAGTTACTGGCCAAATAAAATAATTTAAAAACAAATTAATGTAATTCACACTAACTCTAACTAACATAATTTATAAGAAAATAATGTTACTGACACACTAATCATTCTATGGACGCTCAAAAGTCGTATTTTTTTTTTTTTTTTTTTCTCGAAACGAAAAAGAATCTCAAAAAAGTCCCAAAATATCATACATGTATCGTACATCGATGATAGCGCACCATCTATCATAAATCGAATAATCAGCGAGGAATATTATACCGACTGCACTCAGATACACCAAATTAATTCGACTCTCACGGGAAATTCTCTTTACAATGCGAGTACGCAGTGAAAATGTAAGTAATTAACGGAAGAAGTTGTTGGCTTGTATTCCTGTGGATTTAAGTGTTAATTCTTTTTATCAGCATTATATCTTGTTTCTAGTTAAAGTCGGAATTAATCCTGATCTTGGATTTAGCGATTTAGAGAACAGATCTAAGTGATTGATTTTAGACTTAGTTAATTTGAGGCAGGGAAATAGACAAATTGGATTTAGATTTTTTTATGCAACATTTTTGGTTTTTCTTATCGTAAAATAAACATTATTGTAATTAACTAACTAAAGTACTTGTTTATAAAAGAATCATGAATGTTGAAGAGGCGAGTGAGGTGTGTAAGGATCGTGCCATTTATGGCGTTCGGTTCTCTCCGCCTACCCCGCTAGGGAAGTGGCGTGAAGTTTAGTTTAATTATTGTAATTAATGCGTAAGTCACTTTGTCTAGCTGTGTCATTCCTATTTCTTTTAAATGTCCCTGATGATGTTACACAGACTTTCGTTATATTTTTTAAAGTCTTCAGACTTTTTTATTTTTTTTATTTTTTCTTTTTTTTGTTTTTTTTTTTATTTTTTTTTATTTATTTATATAATAAATTTGTGGGGTTTTTCAATAATAAGCTTTTATCTAGACAAATATCTTTATTTCTAAATCACCAAACGCTAATATTATAAATGCGAAAGTTTGTATGTATGGATTGATGTTTGTTACCCTTTACAAAAAACCACTGAATGGATTTTAATGAAACTTTAGAATAATATAGCTCATACACCATAATAATATATAGGCTATGTTTTATCGATGTACCACGCGAGTGAAGCCGCGGGCAGAAGCTAGTATATAATAAATCTGTGGGGATAATTATAATAAATTATTTTAGTTTTTTAATAATAACCTTTTATGTAGGCAAATATATTTATTTCTAATTCACCAAACGCTATCATAACAGTAATTACGTATTTAGTTTTAGCAAGCTGTCAAAAATTATAACAAAACTCATCGCAGCCCTCAAACAGCCAAGCTAAAGTAATTACCTCACCTCAAACTACGACACAAACTTCCAGACATCGCTTCCCTCACGTTCATTTCTAGTTAAGGTGTTGCCAACCGTAAAAATAATATCCGACGCGCTTAGAATTCCCGCCTTTGAGTCGGCAACACTGGTTTAATCTGAGGTGGGTGCAGATTGAGAATTTTAGAACAAATTTCAGATTATAATTGCTTTGGCTCAGTAATTGGGTCCTGATAGCTCGCTTTGATGGTAGTTCTCGATTTATATGCCACTTATGCTAGTTAAAAACTTGAGGCGTTCCAATGACGTTTATTTGCCAGCTTGCCTTTTTATTATATAGGTATGTAGTTATTATAACGTTAATCTATACTATAATAATAATATTATAAAGCTAAAGAGTTTGTTTGTTTGTTTGCTTGAACGCGCTAATCTCTGGAACTACTAGTGCGATTTGAAAAAAAAAAATCAGTGTTAGATAGCCCATTTATTAAGGAAGGCTATATAACATTACCCAAACCATAAACGCGGGAAAAAACGGAGGCACAGCTAGTTTTCTCATAAGTTACTGTTAAATTCACTTAAAATGGTAGATGACATACGAGTTTTTGAATTTAATGCTGTTATTTGCAGACTATCGTATGTTTTATTGTTATTTAATATTTTTTTTGTAAGTTCAAAAACGTATATATATCTATACGTCCATAGTTATAGCATATTACGTCAAAATAATTAGTATTCTTCCAATGTGTAACAATATCGAAAACTCAATATACCATTAGTGGCCTTTTACGACATGCTAGGCAAGGAACACAGTTGGCACATTCTTTTAAAGCCCCAGACCAACAAGTATAATTTAAATAGTATAAGTTATTTACTAATAGAGCCTATTTAAAATAAGAACCAATTAGAGCCTCCTATATCTATGAAACAAAAGGCTTCAAAGAATCCAGTCAGTTTAAATCATCAGTGACCTTTAGTAATCCAGTGCATCCTACAAGCACTAGAATCTAGACCACGCGCGCGTGCTCTAAACGAAAGCTTTTGTTACGGTGGAGCCAAATCAACTGACTAGGGGTGGGGTAGAATGGAGTTGCGCATTTGTCGATAAACCTAATAATGCAATTGCCTAATATTCACACTTGTTGTTTAATAATATCAAAGATTAGCTCGCGTTAATATTTCATGTTCATTTTACATACATATTTGTATGAAGAATGGAGGTATTTCCAACAAGGTTAGTTCTGTGTGATGTAGGAATAAGGCAACCAAAGATCGACTATTTTTGTTGACTGTTTTTTTTCTTTCTTTATTTTTTTTTATTTAGACTGACCACCACCACACCAATTCCCTAGTTCCAAACTTAGCTAACGCTTGTACTATGGATACTACGTGAACGGATAGATATACTTAAATACGTTTGTAAACACCCATGACTCGAGTACAAATGTCCACGCTCTTCACACGAAACATTTGCCCCTAGCGGGATTCGAACCCGTGACCCTTGGTTTCTTGGCTTGGTTGGTTTCAGGGTCTCTGACCACTCGACCAACAGGCCTGTTAATTTTTATTCAAACTTAACTGCACGAATAACTTTGTCAGCGCGTTATATGTACAATTTATGGCGTAAGATTCGTTTTACGACACATTAATTGTGATTCATAACAGGTCCCCATAGATAGATGTAGCTAAATTAAAATGTTTTCCCCATTTCTAATAATAAGTTCTAAACAGCCTGATTTTTACAATAATTTTGCTTCTTACTTACTCCGGCTATTACCTGTAGGAACATTGCTTTTTACTTGATTAGCCGATAATTATTCTATTATTTTTACAAAAGGTATCTTTCTTAGCTTGCCCGAAGACACTTATTGTTTTTACAAAAGCAAAAAGTATTTATCGATATCGAACCCAGCCCCAACACTAGGCACCTGTTGAACGCGGTAATTTTCGCCGCGGGATATTGGAGGGCGGGAAATACACCGTAAATTCACTGTGAAAACGGAAACGCGCGCGAAAAACTTTTACCGCCATTATTTACTTGAAAGAAAACATTGGTGCGTGATGAAAATGTATTTGTAACAAGCTTTTGTTTCCATAATCGCTTGTATTAGTGTATGTCATCTCTAGCGTTATGTCCCGTGCTTAGACGGGGTCCGCTTAGACCATGATCCAGGATTTAGCGAGTCTGGTAATTACATTGATGCGACTGCCGATCTGACCTTCGAAACCCCAAGATAGGGGAACCAGACAATTTGTGGATGATGGTTACAAATCCAAAGTTGTTTGAATTTGCAGGTTTCATCACGACGTCGAGCTAGTGGTATAAATACGTACGTAGATTAAAAAAATCCAGAGGTACGTGCCCGGGTTTGAACCCGTCCTTACTATTGAGCTACTACCGCTCTATTAGTATATATCATAGTAATAGACCAAAATAGTATTTTTTCCGGATGAATAACTCTGTCTTTGTCTTTAAACTTAATACCTATTTTGACAATGAGTATATAGGAACAGTATTTTTTTCCCATTAATGTAACTAACAATTTCACGCTACTTCCCTAGCGGAGTAGGCAGAGAGAACCGAACGCCATATGGCACGATCCTTACACACCTCACTCGCCTCTTCAACATGATCCTTTTCATACAAGCTCTGCGGTTTTTATGACTCCTAACATCACCTTCTGTTAACACACGACCAATGTGGTCGTGGTAGGTGAGCCTGAGCCTTCCGAAGCTCCTACATCCTTCCATCCTAGATAAATGTCCTTTTATTTCTTAAAATAAAAATTCAAAATTGCATGACGGTTAGTTGATAGGTCAAGATGTCAAAGAATACCAAACACAACAGATTTTTATTACGGCTTTTCTTAATCTCAAAAATAACGTACCAACTGTAATGAATCAGAAAAAAAAAAGAAACTGTAGTGGCTGACCTAGCTAGCCGACAAACCCAATACCTACAATATAATACCCAATACATCATCAGTCACCTTTTACGACATGCTAGTCAACGAACACAGCACATTATTTTCAATTCCCAGACCAACATAGACAGTCTCAAAACTAATAAAGTTGCTCCCACACCGTTCTACATAAAAGTTAATAAACCACCCAAGAATCCAATAACGTCCATTAACGCAAAACACCGTTTATCCCGCATTTTTGTCAGGCTAATTCTATTTATTGATTTACGGGAAAGTCAAAATAAACGGTCATAAATCTCGTTTTGTTTAGCGAGTTCATTTTCAATAACGGTAATAAACGGGAGTTTTGACACGGTTGAATATTAAACGTGGGATACGAAATGAAAAAGTGTAAGAAAGTTTATTCGATAGAAGTGAGATTATAAGCGGGGGTGTAGCGGCGGTTTGAGGGTAAGCTTCGATTAAACGGTGGTAGCTCAATACCTAAATAAAGAAATTCTCCAAACAAACACACCAATTCCCTGGTTCCACACTAAGCTAAGCTTGTGCTATGGTTACTAGGTGAACGGATAGACATACTTGAATACGTTTATAAACATCCATGACTCGAGTACAAGTGTCCATGTTCATCACACGAAACATTTGCCCCTAGCGGGATTCAAACCCGCGACCCTTGGTTTCGTGGCCAGGGCCTCTGAAAACTCGACCAACAGGCCTGTCAGATGGTATGGTAATGGTAAGGACATGCGTCTCACACGCGAGCTGTGTTGGTTCAGACTTGGGCATATCTAGATTTTTCTAATATAGATTTTAACCATGGGAAAACGACGTGACATTATGTTCATAGGTACGGACATTCATCATCATTCTTCATCTAACCCAACCCAGTTTTATTTTTGGCTGAATGAAGAAATGAAGTGGTTAAAGGGCCTGCTTTCCCTTTGACTCTGCCTACCCCTTCGGGGATTACGGGCGTGATGTTATGTATGTGTGTACGAATCTATACCACTTATTCTGGTTGTGGGAATATTTTGAGGGGCAACTTAGACATTCAAATATGTATGGATGTATGAAGGATTAAAGGTTCTATGAGTGGGGAATAAAACGGCGTGTTTATTTAAGTACCTAGTCGATCATTATAATCAAACTACGTAGGATACAGCCAGAGGATCTAAAAAAAAACAAATTTTATTTAACTAATTTAATACTAAAGTAAGTTACATAGAAACTTATAACTAGCTGCAACAATGATACTGCTTCGAAGTATGAAACCAATATGCATTACAAAATATCGGAAATAACTTATGAAAGTCTATTGACGTCATTGGCCATCACGTTGCCATCACGTTGCGCTGACGATGCACCCTGCCGTTGCCGAGTGCCTTGTGCAATGTTGATTGGTGTCATGCCGATGCAGCGATCCTCATAGATAGTATATGTAATTATCATCTTCCTAGCGTTATGTCTCGTGCTTAGTGCTTAGTCGGGGTGGTCGGGGTCCGCTTCGACCATAGTCCGGTCATGTTATTATTTGACAGAAGGGACAAGTTCATCTATAGTGTTGGGGTCTGCTTTAGCTTAGGATTTAATTTTTTATTGCATTCATCTCCAAAGGACATAAAATGTATAGGTTAGTTAATAACTTTTTTATAAATTATTGTGTTATTATAAAATATTAACATTTTCAATGTGGTTAAAGGGGCCTGCTGCCCCTTTGACTCTGTCTACCCCTCCGGGGATTATGGGCGTGATGTTATGTATCTATGTAAGTTACATTTTCATATATAAATAAATAAATAATAATAAATAAATATCCGACTACATCACATACATTGATCTAACTCCGAGGTAAGTAGCTTAAGCACTTGTGTTACGGATATCAGAATCAACAGTGGTATTACAAATATATACTTAAATATTGGATATTAACACCCAGACACCGAACAAACACAAGTATTCATCATACGAATGTTTGTCCTGGGTGGGAATCGAACCCACAACTCTTGGCGCATGGGGCAGGGTCACTACCGAATGCGCCATCGAGCCAGTCATATATCATATATATTGATGCTAAAAAGAGCAACTAACGACTTTTTTCTAAGATTTTATAAGACCCCAAGTTAAACTTCGTGCCAAAAATCGTGCAAAAGTAATGACAACTGTCAAGTAGCTAGCTTGTTACCGAAATGGTACTAAATAGGTACACCATTATTCGAATCAGTAGCAAGTCGTCATAAACGCAAAGTCGTCACGCTTGCTCAACTCGTCATAAACGCGACAAGTCATTTTCGCAACTCGTCACTTTCGCATCTCGTCATTTACGCAACTAGTCATTTTCGCAACTCGTCATTTTCGCAAATCGACATTTTCGCAATTCGTCATAGGAACCTAAAACACAGTCTTTTTCTCTCATTTCAAAAAAGCTCGTGATTGTTTGTTACCCACCTCATTATTCACCTTTCACGACATGCTAGCTAGACAAAGAACTGATTTAGTGACTTGTACTTGACTTGACTTCAAAAAAAAGGAGGAACTTCTCAATTCGACTAATTTTTATTTTGAGTCCCAGACCAACGTGTGTCAACTATAACACCTTTATAACCTAAATTCAAAATTAATTTTCTAAAATGCGGTCTAAATTTATCGCCAATGTTTTCCTAACCATCGACGGCCCCATAGCGCACACATTTAGTGTGCATATCTAGGCCCTAATATGTATCTAGGTCTAGCATCTAGCTAGCATAGGCTAAAATTGGCTCTCAGTCTAGTCATTACGGAATTAGCACTATCAACACATTAGCTAAGCGATTGCACTTAAACGCAGTAGTCCTTTAAATGCCATGTCATAATTGACAATGCTGAAGTGTCATTTATCAATACTTAAATGTTAATTGAAGTGCTTTTTGCATTAACATATTTTGCAATAAATACATAAATATCAGACTACATCAGATACATTGATCTGACTCCAAGGTAAGTAGCTTATGCACTTGTGTTACGGATATTAGAATCAGTGGTATTACAAATATATACTTAAATATTAGATATTAACAGCCAGACACAGAACAAACACAAGTATTCATCACACGAATGTTTGTCCTGGGTGGAGATCGAACCCACAACTGGGCGCATAGGGAGGGGTCACTACCGAATGCGCCATTGAGCCAATCAAAGTGCAATGTAGGTATTACGAGTATTAATCACCAATTGTTATTTTTTTCTTTCATCTTTTAATGTTAGGAAGAATGTAGTAGTGGCCCTATGGTAAAGACGCGCTCTAAAATTCCCTTTAGCCACATTCAGCCAAAAACCAAACTGGGGTGGGTGAGATGAAAAATAATGAAAAAGTCACTACTTTTTCACAATTTTCCATCTAACCCAACTTGTCACTACAAGTGGCTGGCTTGTCGCCTACACAAGCATATACCCATCATCATCATCTTCCTAGCGTTATGTCCCGTGTTTAGACGGGGTCCGCTTAGCCATGATCCAGGATTTAGCGAGTCTGGTAATTACATTGAAGCGACTGCCGATCTGACCTTCGCAACCCTAAGATAGGGGAACCAGACAATTTTTTGGATCATGGTTACAAATCCAAAGTTGTTTGAATTTGCAGGTTTCATCACGATGTTTTCCCTCACCGCCGAGCTAGTAGTATAAATACGTACATAGATTTGAAAAATCCAGAGGTACGTGCCGGGCTTGAACCCGCACTCCTCGGTTAAGAGGCGCGTGTCCTTACCATTGAGCTACCACCGCTCACAAGCATATACCTAAATCCGATATACCATTAGTTACCTTTTACTACATGCTAGGCAAGGAACACAGTTGACACGTTCTTTTAAGTCCCAGGCGAACACGGGACCATTTTTATATTACGGTCGGTTAATTTGTATATGATCTATGCAAAACAGGCTTGCGTAAACAAAAATCGATATATCGGAATATCAATATTTTTTGTTAATATATTTTGATACATCTGATGCGGTGCGGTGGTAGCTCAATGGTAGGGACACGAGTGCGGGTTCAACCCCGGGCACGTACCTCTGGATTTTTCAAGGTATGTACGTATTTATACCACTAGCTCGACGGTGAGGGAAAACATCGTGATGAAACCTGCAAATTCAAACAACTTTGAATTTGTAACCATGATCCAAAAATTGTCTGGTTCCCCTATCTTAGGGTTACGAAGGTCAGATCGGCAGTCGCTTCAAAGTAGGTAATTACCAGGCTCGCTAAATCCTGGATCATGGTCTAAGCGGACCCCGTCTAAACAAGGGACATAACGCTAGGAAGATGATGATGATATCGATACATTTTATAAGTATCGATACGATATATATCGATATATTTTACCCATTTGCCCATACCTAATGGAAAATCAGCCCTAAAACTAGTCTATACTATACATACTATACATATAAAGCTGTGAAGAGTTTGTTTGTTTGAGCGCTCTAGTCTCAGAAATTACTAGTCGGAATTGAAAAAATATTTTTGTGTTGAATAGTTTATTTATCAAGGAATGCTATAAACTATTTAAATAACATCACGCCACGACAAATTAACCACAAACGCGGGTCAAACCGCGGGCACAACTAGTAAGTCTTAAGTATTACCCATCCATGAATTTAATGCATTACTTTAATGTATTCTGACATCAGATCCTTTGTCATGCTCTTAACATTAGAACCACAATCACATACTTTATCTACTTATTGTGAAAAAGATTTACGGTCGACAAGTAATAAGGACTTATCTATGGCCCGATTACAACTAATCCTTTAATCGATTGTTAATTACTTAATCGATTCAATAGAGCCTGGCACGTCACCGTAAATCTGAGCGAGTGATTCGATTAGTGGAATGTCTATTTATAACATTATCTATGGAAGTCTTATGTTGGTATGACACTCGAAAAATAATACTACCAACACAGACTAGTAATGAAAGAAGGACTCCGCGCCACTAACTGCACGTTTAGGCATCTGCGGAGCTCCAACTTGACACGCAACTTTCAGCACACATTGACATAAGCGCTTCAAATATCTCACTCATGATGCATAAGGGTGTAGTATGACAGCGCGGAGTCCTTCTTTGTTTATTAGTCCGTAACTACCAACTGTGTTTCTTGTCTAGCATGTCGTGAAAGGCGAATAATGGTGTAGTGGGTATTTGATTCGGGATTGTGAAGACGACGAGTTAGTCACTTATCACTTTACCTACATGCAAAAAAATTCCGTCTAAACCTGTTCAATTTTATTTTTGACTGAGAATAGTTAAGATAGTAAGCTTCCTTTCCTTTAGGGATTGCGGACGTGATGGAAAGGTGTTTATGGAATAGGTAGATACTTGCGGATAGGCCCGGTGGTAAAATATATAATATCCGACCACATCACATACATAGATCTGACTCCGAAGTAAGTAGCTTAAGCACGTGTGTTACGGATATCAGAATCAACAGTGCTATTACAAATGTATACTTGAGTATTGGATATTAACACCCAGACACAGATCAGACACAACTAATAAATCATAGAATGTTTGTCCTGGGTGGGGATCGAGCCCATAACTCTTGGCGCATGGGGCAGTGTCACTACCGAATGCGCCATCGAGCCAGTTTGGGTGGTAGCCCAATGGAAAGGTTACGCGTCTCATGTTATGCGAGTGGGGTTGGTTTAAACCCGCACTTCGATATACACACACTGTTAGTATATAAACAATTTATCGGCCCGTTCCGGCTTCGCACGGAAGGACATTTATTATAAAAAAAAATTGTACTTATTTAGTCAATGTTATTCAGGGATATTATAGAATTTAATGGCGAAAGAATTTGTGAAATCTGTCTAAGTAATAGTTTTAGTTACAAACATAAATAATTATATTGTAGATAATAATAAATTGCCCAACATCGCACTCAACAACAAATCCACGGCCTAAAAGCTTTATTTCCTTACAGCACCATGCGTATCGCCGTGCCCGCCATCTTGTTTCTGTCGGTCATCTTGTCGTGCGGCGCGCACGCGCAGTACGAGCGACCGCGTCGCCCGGAGCGCTTCGACACGGCCGAGCAGATCACCAACTATCTGAAGGAGCTGCAGGAGTACTACTCGGTGCATGGGAGGGGCAGGTGAGAGGAGCTTTTTCACGGTCGTTTAGCGTTGCGCCTGAGCATCTTACATCAAGGCGAGAATGGTACAGGTGTTTAGTCGGTATATCTCGCCTGCCTTAGACAGAGCAGGGTCCTTCTGCGATCTAGGACGTCTTATATCAAGGCGTGTATGGTACAGCTATACCCTATTCTTTTTAGGCCGGGTTAGGTTCTTTCAACCATCTCAAGGGCCCTGGGAGTCCGATACACCCCGCTTATCCCCCGGTTTCAGCGAGATATCGAACCCGCGCCCTTAGCATTCAACGCGAAGTTTAAAATATTGCACCAATGGGGCTGTTAAAATGTATTTAAGTACATCTTTACTAAGTTAAGCATGGCAGCACAGCACTTTGCTATAGACTTTACCTTTGAATTCTCAACAACACGTTGGGCGACAATCCAAAATATTTTTATTGCGCCATCTGTGTTGAAATAGAGTAAGTTTAACTTCTTTGAACTGGTGCCACGAGTAGTAAATAATTTAGATCACTGAAATCCAAAAAGATCGCTCTGTATAAAGAAAATTTTAAAATAAATACTGTTTTGTTGTATATATATGTAAATAAATCAAAAATCATAAACATATTTTAATACATCTTTACAATGGTTCGCTCATACTACTTACATCGCTCATAATATAACCAACGTGTTGGGCGCCATTTATTGTAACATTTGGGTATTTAGAGAGTTTTCTAAATTGAACTACCTAATTACTACATGACACCATTTATTGCCAAGTGTTGTCACAATACGTAATTCACGACTCCGTTGGGAAGATACGCCATAAAATATTGTGTAATTTGTAATGAAGTGTTCGTAATTGATTGTTGTTGGTTTTAGTTTTATCATTTTATCACTATATTAAATAAGTGTAAGAAATACTTAATAAGAACATTGTAATGCAAGCGGTGTCTACTTATAAGAAGTTTATGTATTTAGATTAGATATTAGTTTTAATAAGTATTTTAAGGATGTTATAATACATAAATTGTTAGTAGGCCTAAATAAACAAATAAAATAAAAATATGATTGACTATTTGGTCGTGATCCGTCAAATATAAAATAATAGAAAAAACGTTCCAAAAACCAATCATTATGTTAACAAAAACTACGCTGCAGTTACGTCATCTAGTGAATATCATCTTAAGCAAGCCCTCATCCAAATTACATCTAGTAACAATCACACCAACAGATGGCGCTAACCTGTATTTTCTGTTTCAGATACGGCAAAAGACAAATGCACATATCGGATGCCTCCGTCATCTTCAGAGAGACCCCCTTCATAGACCACACTCTAAATGAAGAGGCCCTTTTCAAAAACCTTGGATATAAGTAAAGCAGTACCCGTCAAAAGTGCACGAAAAATGACGAATGTTGTTCCTCCATTTTGTTTCTTTTCTGGCGGCTCAACTATTCTAACGCTACTAAAGATTAAAATATTAGTCAATTTAAAAACATCTGTTCAGTAGCAAATCTTGTGCAAACGATATTTTCCGAATTCAAGAAAAACCTATTACAATAGAAAATCTACAATTAATAAAATACCTAACGACGTTTAAACTATTTTCAATTATATTCAGTATGGTTTATAAGATATAAATACTCCGTATAATATATATACAATAATAGAATAGACCTTTGTTTAACAGTATATAAACATGCTACTGATTATGTTAATGATGGGAGCCATCTTGAAAACCATCTTTCCCAATCACAGCTGTTATTTTAAGGCATGTTTAGTTTGCTAACTTTCGCCACCAAAATTACTTTGCACAAGATTGCTATTGTAGTGTTTTAATCAAAACTATCCGTCTGTGTATTCTAGTCAATTATTTTATAAGTACATACCATTTTTAACTACGCATTCATAATTTATGACTTCACATAGAGGTTTAACGGATCTTTGGTTTCTAAAAGGAAACTTAGGAAAATCCAACTTCAGATTAAATTGCAAACATATTTCATTATTACACTATACTATTACACTATTTAAATATTATTAAAGCATAAAATTATTCAAACTCGACAAAAATCGTATTACATAGTTGGTCTCACATAGGGATTGCAATGCTGGATCGAGAATGATCTGGGAGATGGACAAGAGGACGATGATGATGATGAATGCTGGATCCAACAAACCAGCTGGGCCCATCATAATTTTAGCTGTCCTGGTTCAATGCTGCTGGATTTCTACTAGATGGAATGCTGGCTCAAGCAATCCAGCTGGGTGCAATCGATAGTTTCATAGCAGCTTTACTAATATAAAATAACATGTAAGGCAGATTGGCAATTCCTGAAAAGCTGGTTTATATATAAGTAGGTGCTACATATTCTGACAAAAGCGGTTATTGACCTCTTCTTATTTGTCGTGTTACAATAAACGTTCTAGTATTTTTACCTACGGAGACAATACATGAGCATGTTTTGAGTAGATATGAATAGCTAGCTAGCTAGTTTTAGGGGTCAATGACCGTTTTTGCCGAACTAAGTGGCACAAGCAGTGTTTTTGGATGATGATAGATGATTTGAATTTGGAACCTTAATTTTTTTATATATATATTTCTAGTCTAGACCTCTTCGCCTCTAGTCCATAGGCTGGGTATGGACTAGGTTACCTAAAATCCTGTCAGTCGCGCTTAAATTAAGTACTTATTATTGTATCAACATTAAGACTAAAAAAATAGCATTAAAGTGATTATTCGGAGATTTCTTTGTTTTATTGTCTTGTAGCTTTTGAAGAATCTCATGTTGACTGTGCCTCAAAAATAATGTACCAACTAAGTTTCATTTTTTGCAATGTCGTAAAAAGCGACTAAGTAATGGCGTTTTGTAGTTTGTGATTAAATAGGCGACGAGCTTATATTGATTTTTTGGCTGAATGTGACTTAACGTCACGCCCATAAACCTTCATAAAGGTCTTGCTCCTTGGATTGACTAAGTTAGCCCAATTGTTCGTGAGTCACCTGTATGTCACGCAGGGTGTTAGCGTCTAGTCAGTGAGCTGCGCCTGAGTTCCTGTGTTTCGATAGTTACCTGTGTGTCACGCAAGGGTATCAGTCAGCTGCGCCTAAGTTACTGAGTTAGCGCAAATATTTGTAAGTTACATGGATGTAGCGCAAAGGTTAAAGCGTCGAGTCAGTGAATCAGGAAGCTGCGCATGAGTTACTGAGGTTAATGAGTCACCTGTGTAGCGCAATGGCGGGTGCCGGCAATACTCTCGCTCTATTTGCCGTAAAGCCTTATTAACGCTTAATTGGCCGTCTCGGTCTGATAAAGGGGTGGGGTAATGCCGCGTCTGACGTGATACCACGATTTGATTAAGTGATGGATATTTTAAACTTTAACAATTTATTATTATCGACGTGTGACGTGACGTCACGGTTAAATTAAACGATGAAAGTTTATACTTTCACAAATCGAATTATAGAAAAACATAGGTACCTATACTTACTATTTGTCATCCCGTAATCCCCGAAGGGGTAGGTAAAGTTTAAGGAGAGAAACTACATTCGGCGAAAAGTAAATTGAGTTGGGTTAGATGGAAAATTGCGAAAGAGGTCAAGTGGCTAGCTCGTCGCCTACATAATCACAAATTTCCATAGAAAATTGGAAAGCTGATTGTAAAGTACTTATAACAAAATTCTGCTTCAAAAATAACAGACAAATTTTCATTTGGCTACTTTTCACATCTGTTTAAGCTTAAAAACATTTTAAAGACGGGTTTACCATTGCCATCTAAATATAATGTTAAAATCAGACTTGTCAAATCTAGGAACATGGTCCAAACGGACCCTGACTGAAAACGGGATATAACGCTAGAAAGAAGGAACCATTATACGGATACGAATGAAGAATACTGTACCCCACCTCTATTTTAAACTGATACCCACGTCTACTCAGATGACCGAGCCACTGGTGACGCAATTTACACCTTAAAATCTAAACTATAGGGATTCTTTTCGGGAAGCAAGTAGCCGGTAAGGTTATGAAATAGATATTTTATTTTGTTAAGCCTTTCACAGACTAAGATATCATAGAAAATGTTTTCCTCTGAAATTTTGCTTTGAAAGTGAAACACGTTCTTCTATTTTTAAGTCGGTTAGTCGTGTAACGAGACCCGGGTCATAATACCGCATAGATTAACACCTCATGTTTAAAAAGCAGTTTAATCGCTACAGTAGCATATACATGAAAAGGTTAATTAATCTAGACTTATTATATTTTCTGTAGGATTTATACTACTTGCTCAACTGTGAGGGAAACCATCGAGGCGAAACCTGCACATTCAGATAATCATTAATTCAGGATGATGGTATAAGTGGATCTCGATTAAGCATAGGCTAAGACCATAATCTCTTACTTGCTTTACCGGGTAGCATTCATATTTGAGTATAGCAGTCTGGCATGGCTAGACAGGTATGTCGTAGCAATATTCTACAATCAGGGTCTACGAATGCCGACACGACATGTGTCGTAGCACAAGACGACACGGTTACGATTTACGAATATTTCGTAGCACACTTGAGCTAAACTAAATTAACTTTCAAAAGTTCATAATTTTTTATATTCATACATGTATGTTCTTTGCTCAGATGTTCTTATGCTAGCTAGCTAGAACTGATATTTCAAATAGATTTATTAGTCTGTTAAATTTTTATACATAACTAACTAACTAAACTTCACGCCACTTCCCTAGCGGGGTAGGCAGAGAGAACCGAACGCCATATGGCACGATCCTTACACACTTCACTTGCCTCTTCAACATTCATTACCCTTTTCATACAAGCTCTACGGTTTTTATGACTCCTAACATCACCTTCTGTTAATACACGACTAATCTGGTCGTGGTAGGTGAGCCTGTGCCTTCCGCGTCTCCTACATCCTTCCACTTTCACATTGTCTAGACTAAACAGTTGTTTAGTCAATCTTTCGTCATCCATTCTTTCCACATGTCCGAACCACCGAAAAAACAAAAACATTATTCGTTAGAAAAAAACAGGCTATTTGTCATCCCAGACCAATTTACAGATTATAAATATAAATGTACGATAAAATTTCAGTATAAAGAACAAATTAGACATAGATGGATAAAAGATAGTTTACAATAATTTCCATGAAAAGTTTCACTTAAAAGTATATTTTTGCGATTAATCGCTTTAAAAACGCTAGTCTTTTCCAAGCCTTTTGTCTCGATTATTGATATTCCAATGAAAACTCTATATATTTGCAATAAGATACACTTTTAAATGGCCAATATTGAAGCGAGGACAGCAATGAAATCGAAGCTAAATGGATTATAAACAGAGTGCGCGCGCAACTGAAGATGTTGTCCGAAATGGCGGCGGGTGCTTTACAGTGTCGGCTGAAACCTGTTACTTTGTATCGAGTGATATATCACGCCAAACTAAAATAACAGTTGTTTCTCAGTAGTGTAGTGACACTAGATTTGCCTGTAAAAGTCCTTTCGTGTCGATGACGGTTTATTATTCTCGTGGAAATACGGGGATAAAATATAACCTATGTTACTCGTTAATAAAGTAGCTTTCTCTTGGTGAAAGAATTGTTTAAATCTATCCAGCAGTTTCGAGCCTATTTAATGCAAACAAACAAAAAAACAATAAAATCTTTCCTTTATAAAATTAGTATAATAGTAATCGTGCAACCCACACCTAGCAATTTTTCTGGAATTAAAATTGTTTATGAACTTTCTTGTTTTTTCAATTCTTAAAGAAGCAAACTTTAATCAGACTGTCTTTGTTTTTCTAGAAAGACGAAGGATTATGTGATGATGCTCTAAGTCTTACAAAATGCAATGAGTTTCTTTTCAAAAATCTTTCTCTCACAAGGTTTGAATAGAATCCCTTCTGGGTCGCTGATTTCTTAATTGGCCTAAATTACTATTGAAATAAAATACAGCTTTATGGGAAACGAGTAACTCAGATGCTAAGTAGCTATCCTACTATTTCGCCACTGTTAACATTTTCGTCAATAATTTTAAAACGTTCTCAATCAAACAATATTTTAATTCAGAAACTGGCAGTTAGAAATTGACAATGCACACACAGTAAAGTTACTAAATAACCTAGTACCAGCAACAGATTTTCATTTGTAACAGTTCCGAAAATATCAGTTACCGCGCCGACCCCTAAAAGCACCTAGGTCAGTGCTGCGCGCTTAGCGAGCCAGATCGCTTTTATACACGAAAATCTATATTTTGACTAAGAAATATCACAAAATACCGCTATTTTTTAACACATTTTCTAGTCCCAGTGTATTTTTTACCCTATTGTATTGACATATTGCCTTCAGAAGTGTGTTTTGGTATATAAACCTACAGTCATATCAAAAATCTACTTGTTTGAATAGTATGTTTTTCTTTGTATATTAGGCATCACGATTGCTGCGATTCTTTTAAAAAGGTAAGATACTTTTTCTCTCGTAATATCAAAATAATTTCTTGTAAAAATTATTTGTTTAACCTGCTTAAAAATTGTGTTATTTTACTAATTATAGAAACGTAAAATTATGTGACGTCTTATGTTTTTCTTACTTTTTATCGCTGTTACTATTGAATTGATACAAATATAATATAATATTCAGGTTGTCTTTAGTCTTTAGCAACACTAGGATAATGTTTATCCCAAGATAACATACAATTGTTAAAGGATATGCGTATTAAGGATATGCATAAAAACAAAACAAACAGATTTATTCATAATATTAGTAAGTATTTGTTTCTTAATTGCATTTTCGCACAAAACTTGGCTCTCCGTTTATTTCTCGCACAATCCACTCCACCTGCTGAAGTTTATTTATCACCAACAAAGGGCTTCCTCGAGTTCTGCGTAATCATAACTTTTCGTAACAAGAGCCCCTGCTGAGAAGTTGAACAGGGCCGGATTTGGGGCCTAATAGGGCGACGTCCCAGGACGAAAGATCCTGAAGGCGCTGAACCTATAGTGAGGCTTGTTAGTTAAATAAAATGTCTGTTTATTTTCTTAATTTTTATTTTCTGTGTCTGGGTGTTAATATTAAAGTATATATTTGAAATAATACCACTGTTGTAAAACAAGTGCTAAAGCTACTTTACCTCAGAACCAGATCAATGTATGTGATGTAGTCGTATGTTTATTTATATATATAAAATTAGTGAACGATTGAATGATTGGGTATAGCTGTATGGATTAGGAGCTTTATTTACTTAATCTAGTCTAAACTATTTATTTTTGGATAAAAATCATCTATCCTCAAGAATCGGGTCTTAGGAGGTGCAAAGTCTAATTCTTTTAAATGATCTTTGCGTAGATCAGTTAAAAGAATTAGACTTATAAAACGCGCATATATATATATATATAGAAGGGCGCCTTATAAAACGCGGCCAGGACGCCAATAGAACTGAATTCGCCCCTGCACCTAAGTATTTTGTTTACGTCTATGACAAAGGCAAATCAATTTTGTACGACGCGAATAATGTTAATCAACGTATCTTTCGATTGATTGAGCTTTTGTGAAACATCATACGGACATATAAGCTACTTATGTTAATGTAAGCTTGCTACCTGTGAAGGGCGGGCCGGTCGCTGGAGGGAGTTGTGGAATCTCAGGCTATGCCAACGCCCACGACATCCTTCCACTCGAGCGATGAGAGGTACCGTGGGGTTTTAGTGGGTATAACCCAGCCATTTTCCATCCTTGGCCGGAACAGGGGCCTCCAATTCTAGAGGCCCCCGGGAGTCCCACACATCACCCTGCCCCCCGGGTAGGGTGACCACCCCCCTACCCCCCGGGAAGGGTGACGGTGCGTAACGCATTTCCCCGCGTCAAAAAAAAGCTTGATACCTGTGACGACTTGACTGCCCCTTTGGTCTAATGGTAGCATGCGCCATCTAAGGACAAGAGGTCCCGGGTTCGAATCCTGTGGCTAGTCGGGGTCAGCGTAGACCTTGATCTAGGATTTAACGAGCCTAGTTATTACGTTGAAGCGACTGCCGATCTGACTTTTATAACCCTTAGGAAGGGGACCAGACAAATTGGTTCATTATTACACATCCATAGTTAGGTATGTGAAAGTGCAACTTCGACGTTTTCCCGCATCGCCGAGCAAGTGGTATAATAAATAAATAAAATAAATTCTCCAGACTGACACACCAATTCCCTAGTCTCAAACTAAGTTTGTGATTGTGCTGTGGATACTAGGCGAACGAGTAGACATACTGAAATACCCATGACTCGAGTACAAATGTCCATGTTCATCACAAGAAACATTTGCCCCTAGCGGGATTCGAACCCGCGACCCTCGTTTTCGTAGCCAGGGTCTCTGACCACTCGACCAACGAGCCAGTCAGTATAAATTCGAACTTCAAAACCGATGTAAAAATCCACGTTTTTGTAGATTTTTAAATCAGTTTTGAACCAGAACTCCTCGCATAAGAGTCACGTGTTCTTCACTCCTCCCTAAGCGAATGCGTGAGGAAAAACATCAATAGAAGCATTTTTACTCAATCTTCATCCGAAAGGGCTTAGCCCGACGTGATTGTGACGGAGTGATTTATTACGCAAATCCTCGAAAAGCCAGCGAAAGACTTAAACTACTTACAATTCTGGAAAAATACAACGTCCCGTGTTGGTCTGGGACTATAAAATAATGTGCCAACTGTGTTTCTTGCCTAGCATGTCGTAAAAGGCGACTAATGGTATATCGGGTTTTAGGTATGTGATTGTGTAGGCGACAAGCTAGCCACTTGTCACTACTTTTTCACAATTTCCCATTTTACCCAGCCCAGTTTTATTTTTGGCTGAATGTGGTTAAAGGGGGACTGCTGTCCCTTTGACTCTACCTTCCCCTTCAGGGATTATCTATGTATGTGCGCTAGATAGATTGATTTTTCTTCTTGTTCCAGGAGAATGGCCCCGACAAAGTTTGGGCTGTTCAAGACACGCAGTCGGGAGCAAGAACAGCCCTCTACGGAGAACCTGCTTAACTGCAACAGCACAGAGCACGGTACTTAGACGCTTATAAACAATTTTATTTTGGCTGGCTGGATGGCTCATCTGGTGGTAACGCTGCTTTATGCGCCAAGAGTTGTGGGTTCGATTCCCACTCAGGACAAACAATCGTGTGATGAATGTTTGTGTTTGTTCTGTGTCTGGATGTTAATATTTAATATATTTAAGTATATATTTGTAATACCACTGTGAGGAATGACATGTGACAAAGAGAGTGATGAGTATGAATGTTAGTAGATGGAGAGGAAGAGGAAGGCCAAATAAGAGATGGATGGATTGTGTGAAAGATGATATGAGAGAAATGGGAGTGGATAGCTTGATGACGGCTGACCGACGTATGGAAAAGGAAGACATGCTGCGCCGACCCCAGATGAACTGGGAGAAGGGCAAGAGGATGATGATGATTTGTAATAGTACCACTGTTGTTTTTGATATCCGTAATACAAGTGCTTAAGCTACTAAGCTCGGAGTCAGATCAATGTATGTGTTTTATGAGATATTTATTTATTTATTTTTAGTATGTACGAACTGTATCGTTATCGTATAACTGTCTGTACAGAATCGTTAATAGAATCAATTGCAATAGTTTTTATACTGTGTTATATTTTGACCAAATAATATTTACAAAACTTTAGATAAAGTACACCCAACTCAAACCAGTCCTGCGCGTGCGCAACGCTTGTCACGTGGTACAAGTCGTCTTAAGCGTCGCACGCGCACTGTACGGTGACCATACTCGTGCAAGAAAAACGAGGCGATACAAAAAGCTTGAACCTTCGTGAGCTTTGAAGATACCATTTTGATGCTTTTTATACCGATTTTTCATATGAAAATATTTAACCCGTGAGTCAGGACATACCGCCTGAACAACCCACAAATAAAGACCTGAGAATCCCAAATCATCTCGCCATCGCGCCTTGGACATCAAAAACGGAAATGTAGCATCCCAACGGTATAAAAACGCAGCCCAGCCAGCACTGGGGGTCATTCTTTCCACGCCGTTGTCGACGTCACTAGTTCTTAGTTTTAAACCTAAAAGAAAGACTAGCCTTTCTGTCAGTAGTATTATAAATAATACTACTGACAGATAGTTAGTTATTGTAAAAGTGTAGGTTTATTAATAAATTGTTTTTTTTTAGAGGACAATAATTCCAATTATTTTGACTCGCGTTCCAGTTTTCGTATAAAAAAAAGTTTAAACGTCGACAATCTGGTGCCAAACTTGGCCGTTTCTACTATAAACTTGACCCACTCGCACATTTTCGTTAGCATATTATACACATATTCAATGTTCATGAACTACAAATGTGTTCGGCAGTGATGACGCCAAGTTCGCCCATCCCGTCTACGAGCCACGGACATGTGGAGGAGCTGACCCCGGCCGACATATCAGCGCTGAGCCTCGACAGCGATGATGAAGATGTAAGTCTTGACATGAGTCTAAGTTATATAATTCACATTGACTGGAAAAATTCTTAGGAGGCTTATACATAGGCCTGGATGTTTAACACTAAGATTAGTCTCAATATCTTCTACTGTTAAGGTTGTGTGTGTTAAGGTTAAGGTAAGATTTTTAATTAGGTCCTAGTATTAGGACCTGTTGAGAAAATTTAAACTAATTAAACGTAAACTTCACGCCACTTCTCTAGCGGGGTAGGCAGAGAGAACCGAACGCCATATGGCATGGCCTCTTCGGGCAAGCTGGGTTCGTAAAGAATATAAAAGATAAGTTCAGGACAGTTAAATAAACGTATATAAAACAGTTTTCTCAAAGAATACCTTTTGAAACTATTTTGTATACAATTACACAATAAATAAGAGCGTAAAATCATGGCGCTTTTATCATATGATAATAGAAATACCGCTCGACGTTAATATGTCCGTTGTTTCATACATCGAGTGAAATTCATCAGACCATTTAGAATAGAATAGAATAGAATGTTTTTTATTGCCAGAAACTGTGTTACAAAAGGTGGTTACATATAATTTATATAAGTTTCAACAGTTACCCATACCGGGTATGCAATAATAGTTAAAACAATTAGTTTAAATAAAATTTTTAGTACCAAAATATTCATTAAGGTTGTAGAAAACGTTTACTGACAACCATTTCTTAAGCTCAATTTTAAATTTAGGTAAATTTAATAATTTAATATAAGATGGTAATTTATTAAATATTTTGGTACCTATGTAATGAGTACTTTTACAGTATACATAGGTATGAGATCTTGGTACACATATATTATTAATGTATTGACTGCGTAAATTGGATCGAATAGACAATTGATTCTTAAAGTAATCGCTATTTTGTTTAATAAAAGTAGTCACTTCCAGTATGTATATATTTGTCAATGTCAGGAAGCCCTTATCTTTAAATACATTTCTTAGACTTTCGTCGCTATACATTCTGTAAATTATACGAAGGCATTTCTTTTGCAAAACGAAAGTAGACTGCACATTCGTGGAGTTTCCCCAAAAAATAATTCCGTATGACAACAAAGGATAAACTTGCCCAAAATAAGCAGCTTTAGTAACCTCAATAGATGTGTTTTCAGCTAATAAGGATAATGCATAACAATAACTACTAATTTTTTTATTAATTTTTGTGATATGAGCTTTCCAATTTAGCTGGGCATCAATGGTCACCCCTAGATAATTAGTGTTATCTACTTCCTCTATTTTAGTATTATTTTCGACTATGTTTAGGTTTAGTGACTTTGTTTTATAATTTTTAAATTGAATTGCCTTAGTTTTAGTTAAATTTACATTTAGATTCATTTTACCAAGCCAATCAACCACTCTTTCCAAAGTTTTATTTATATTTGTTTGAAAATCCACATATTTCTTATCTTGTATAAAAATAGTAGCATCGTCAGCAAACATGATACATTTATGTTCCGTGATATTAGGTAATTCATTGACATAAATCAAAAACAACAGAGGACCGAGAATACTTCCTTGTGGCAAACCAAGGGTCATTTTTTTAGGTTTAGATTGAACCTCCTCAAACGTTCTAGTTAATTTATTAAAGGTTTCAACTACTGTCACTTGTTCTCTATCATTCAAGTAACTTTTTAATAGAGATAAAGCTATTCCACGTATACCCACACTTTCCAGTCTATTTAATAGGGTATCATGTACTACGCAATCAAATGCTTTGGACATGTCTAAGAATAGACCTATGCATTTTGATCTATTATTCAAGGAATCCCATACATCACTGAGTACATTATATATAGCTAGAGTGGTGGATTTTTTCTTCTGAAAGCCAAATTGATATTTGTTTAATATTGAATATGAGTCCAGAAAGGCTAGTAGTCTATTATAAATAACTTTTTCGAATATTTTCGAAAAACATGACAGTAATGATATGGGACGGTAGTTATTTAAGTTGCTTTTGCACCCTTTTTTAAATAATGGTTTAATTTTAGCTTTTTTTAATTCTTGGGGAAAAAATCCAGTTTCAATCATTAGGTTAATAACATATACAAGTGGTCTTTTAATATAATCAAAGGAAGCTTTTATAGCTTGAATAGGAATACTATCAAAACCACAACTCTTTTTGTTTCTAAATCCAAAAATGATTTTCTTTATTTCGTTTTCATCTACAGGGGTTAAATAAATGCTATGTAACTGTGTCTTATGAATGCTATGATTACCTGCTAATGGAGTAGTAAAAGAAGCAGATCTATTGAAATATTTATTATAAGTTTCTGCTATGGTTTGGGCGTCAATGATTTTAATATTGTCGACAACTACACTCTCTATTGTGCTTTTAAAATTATTTTGCAATGTTGTTTGTTGTTTAATTAAAGCCCAAGTGGATTTGCTTTTATTTTTGCTTTTATTGATAAATGAGATATTTGACTTTATCTTTGCGAGACGCGTTACAGATTTTAAGACTTTACAGTATTTTTTATAATATGGTATTAAGTTAGTATTTCTATTTTTTATTATTTTCCTATGTAAATATCTTTTGTAGTTACATGATCGTCTTATACTTTTTGTTTGCCAATTTGATTTTTTCTTGTATGAAATTCGAATTCTTTCAGCAGGTACACATAAGTCATACACTAATTTAAACATATTCAAGAATGAATTAAATGCCAAATTTACATCAGTATATAAATAGACTTCAGTGAAATGCAATTGGGATAAGTAATGTAGAAATATCTCTATATATTTATCTGTATTTCTTGTATAAACGTACCAATATCTCAAATTAAACCCCTTGCCACAAGGTATATTTATTACCTGAGCTGAGTGATCAGACAAACCTAGATGCAAGACTTTAGACTTGTATGTTTTCAAATTTGTTATAATATTATCTATACATGTTTTCGACTGCAAGGTTATTCTAGTTGGTTCATCTATTGTGAATATTTAAAATCAGGCATAAACAAATTAAACTGTGTAACAGTTTAGCTTATTCGATTTTAGCACGGTACGAACTTGGCGGGGCACACTACCGTGCCCCCATCGTGGCGCCAGCGTTTCACTCATGTTTGCCATCCGGAGGTCACTCACCACATAAACTTAGCTATTCAGCATTTCTTACATACCGACCGGGCAAGTTAAAGTTAAGTGCATTAAATATTTTAGGTTGGTATTAATATTTTTTCTTATATTGTTTGTCTGTCTGTCATGCATCTACAATTGTTTTACTAAAGTCGGTTTATTTTGGTATTTTTATGTGTAGGCTTCGGGTACTTACATATATACAAAACTTGACTGCCTCGTTAGTCTAGTGGTAGCATGCGCCGCTTAAGGACCAAGGGGTCCCGGGTTCAAATCCCGGGTCGGGCCAAAAATTTGTAGCTGGGTATTTCAATATCGAAATTACTCAGTAACAGCCCGGAGTCAGGAAGTTGGCGGTTTAATCACCCCCGTGCCTCGGAAAGCACGTTAAGCCGTTGGTCCTGCGCCTGACCTCTCTCCGGTCATGTCGAATTGCCGTCTCACCGGACTATGAGAGTGAAGGAACAGAGAGTGCACCTGTGTTTGCGCACACACTTGTGCACTATAATATCTCCTGCGCAGTTGGCTGATCCTCGTTGAGATTGGCCGCCGTGACCGATATCGGTTAGGAGGACATTAATATCATTATTATTTTATATACAAAAGTCCCTGAAGGGGTAAGCAAAGTCAAAGGCACAATAAGCTCCTCCGTCAAAAACATACAACAGCCACACTCAGTCATAAATGAAACGACACTGGGTTAGATGGAAAATTGTGAAAAAGTAGTGACAAGTGGCTAGCTCGTCGCCTACACAATCACACACCCAAAACCCGATATACCATTAGTCGCCTTTTACGACATGCTAGACAAGGAAAGCAGTTAGAATTTTCTTTTTAAGTCCCAGACCAACATGGGACCTGGGACATTACGATATTTCTATACCTACTTATATATATTCGTAGCTATACCCACATGTTTTCAGCTTCAGTCGTTCTCTAGCGAGGTCGCCGACACTCCTAACCATAGGTTCCCAAACTTTTTTGGATAACTGCCCCCTTTATATAAAAAAACATCCAAGGCAAAAATAAATGACATAATATACCAATTTGATTTATCTGTATATCTATTAATAATTACAAATTAAATTAATTGTCTCTTGGTAATCGTGCAACTCGCGGCCGTAGCTGAGGGATAAACATCTTAGACGGCTAGGTACGATGTTTTTACTAAAAATAGAGGCAAGCATTTTAATATTCTAAATTTCTAATTAACAGTACGCCGCGACCGTCCCCTTAACTATCGTAACGCCGCCCAATTGCCTTTTGGGCCCGCTATCGCCCCCTCGAAAATCTCCAGCGCCCACTAGGGGGCTGTACTGCTTCCGTTGGGAACCTATCTTAAACTTTGCAACGGCAATGTTCACACAACCAATACAGGGCTCTCGGCACTTGACGAGAGAAACCCATTAACTTCTTAAAAGGGAAATGGGCTATTCATTTGAACCCTTGACGTGTGGCTTTGAACATTTTTGTGTGTAGCCTTCTAACGTCAGGTAACGTCATTTAAAAAATCCGTGTAAAATGTTCCTTTTTTATTATAGCAGCGACCTGCGGTTTTTCCCGTGTAGAGCCCGTTCCCGTAGGAATACAGGGATAAAATATAGCCTATGTAACTCGCTGATAAATTAACATTCTATTAGTGAAATAATTTTTAAATCGGTCCAGTAGTTTCGGAGTTTATTTAATGCAAACAAAACAAACAATAAAATATTTCCTCTTTATAATATTAGTAAGTATTAAATAAGATATTCCCCGTAGCTCTGGCCTGCGTAAAATTGATAATGTTAGGGAGAGTCTATGTATTGGATCTATTATTTATCCCATATAAAGTCCCATGTTAGTCTGGGATTAAAAAAGAATCTCCCAATAGGGTAGCGGACAAAAAAAATCTATTTAGTCCGTTAGTTAGATTATAAAAAAAAATTACACATATTTTTTCATTTATTTGTCGCACAAACACTAGCGAAAGTACAGCGGATTCATGTTGCGCGTGACGTCACACGTAGGTACAATTTTTACTTGCAAGTGACGTCGCCAGCCCCCACTCCAAAACTTTGATGCTCTTTATCTTTGTAATTTTTTGTTATCTTGATAAAGCAAAAAATATGTGTAATATGTGTAATTTGAAAGTGGTCTATGAGAAAAAAAATTTGGGAACCTCTGACCTAACCCAAATTATTTTTCTTTTTTGTTGAATCTAGTTGAAATTAAAGTTTGGTTGAATTTGGTTGAAAGGAGCTCATCGCTCCTTGGACTCTGCGCACCCCTTCAGAAGACTATCAAATCCCTCAGACTTCATCTACTTCTGTTATTTTTTCAACCGACTTAAAAAAGAAGGAGATTCTCAATTCGACCGCATATCTATACTTATAATAAATCTGTAGAGAGATCAATTCTGTACATGAAATATATTTTCAAAATAACTATCAGGGGGTGATTAGTGATCGCTAGTGATGCCAAAAATGCAATCAGTAAAAATTTTGTCTGTCTGTCTGCCTGTCTGTATGTTCCTTATAGAAACAAAAACTACTTCGACGGATTTTAACGAAACTTGGTACAATTATTCTTTGTACTCCTGGGCAGATTATAGTATGCTTTTCATCACGCTACAATCAATAGGAGCAGAGTAGTGAAGGGAAATGTTGGGAAAACTGGAGAAGTTACTCCATTTTTTAAGCTTCCGTCGCGTGTGCAGCCTTAATGGTTAAAGTTACATAGAAATCATTTAAGACGGAAATAGTCTTTATAAAATTAACCATAAACGCGGGTGACACCGCTGGCACAGCTAGATTTTACTAAAATAGTATTATCTATTTCAGATAATAGAACAGCTCACACCGGTCAGACGAGGAAGCGAGCTCAGTCAACTGGAAGAAGCACAGGTAAGGGAAAGCTCCCATCCCAAGTCCCATTTTGGTCTGGGACTTAAAATTAATGTGCCAACTGTGTTCCTTGCCTAGCATGTCGTAAAAGGCGACTAATTGTCTAAAGGGTTTTGAATATGTGATTGTGTAGACGACGGGCTAGCCACTTGTCACTACTTTTTCAAATTTTTCCATCTAACCCAGCCCATTGTCCCATGTTGGTCAGGGACTTAAAAATAATGTGCCAACTGTGTTCCTTGCCTAGCATGTCGTAAAAGACGACTAATGGTATATCGGGTTTTGGGTATGTGACTGTGTGTTGCGCCGGCTGTCGTATCCACTGGGCTATGGACGCTTTCATATGTGACTGTGTAAGTAACGAGTTAGCCACTTGTCTCTACTTTTTCTCAATTTTCCTTTTAACCCAGCCTAGTTTTGTTTTTGGCTGAATGTGGTTAAGAGGGGCTGCTGCCCCTTGACTGCCTACCCTTCGGGGATTATGGGCGTGATGTTATGTTTGTTTGTAATGTGTTTATATTTGTAATACCACTGTTGATTCTGATATCCGTAACACAAGTGAAGCTACTTACCTCTGAGTCAGATCAATGTAATGTGCTGTTGTCTGGTCCCTATGTATTTATTTATCGTTCAGGCGACTTAAACTTTCTCAATTCGAACGAACGGTCCTTGCACACACAATATTTTGTCACGTGTGTTTAGACACCATGTCAATATAGGATGCGGTTAATGAAATACTCTTTATAAGCAAATTGATGGCGCCGATAAAGAAAATCCGACTAAGTGCGAGTTGGACTCGCGCACGAAGGGTTCCGTATATTATACTATAATATTACCTATAAAAACGGCAAAAAAAATCACGTTTGTTGTATGGGACCCCCCTTAAATATTTATTTTATTCTGTTTTTTAGTATTTCTTGTTATAGCGGCAACAGAAATACATCACCTGTGAAAATGCCAACTGTCTAACTATCACGGTTCATGAGATACAGCCTGGTGACAGACAGACGGACGGACAGCGGAGTCTAGTAATAAAAAAGGAACCTTTTCTTTTCCTAAAATTTAAGATGGCGCCCATAAGAAAATAAGCAGTGGGACGTATCTTGAGAAATACTGTTTTTTAAAACCCATTGTCATACAGTTTAGTTTTGGCAACGAGGGCTATTTTAATTAAAACATCGGTCTTGTCACCCTCCTCATTGGTAGGTTTTCAGAACAAACAGACATGCTGTCAACAAGGGGCCAATAGTGACAGTGATAAGACCACGAGGCTCCCTCGCGCCATCTGGCGGTTTTTGTATTTTTTTAAACCCCTCATTCAGGAATCGGCTGTTACTACTAATGGGTACCAGGATACTTTTGTTTACTGTCAACAAGAGCTAGCCTCGTCTGTCTCGATCTAACATTTTGTTTGTCAAGGGGGCGTTCTGGCTTGTTTAACGTAACTCGATCAGCGACTAATGGCGGCTCTCGGCGGATCCAATAGGGCTGTCTCTCTTAGTGTCCCGGTGTATAAAATATGTTGAAAATTAATCTAATAGTAATAATTAATTAATCTGATACCTAATACTTATATACAAATGCAAAAGGCCGCAATTTTAAATACTTGTCAAATAGTTCGGAAATTTCTGCAAATAGAAGATGGAGCTATCGAAACTGACAGAACCACTGACCACAGCTGTATAAATAAATATATATACCACTTACTTGGCTTGGCCCGTAATAGTATTAAATACATACATAAATAACATCACGCCCATAATCCCCGAAAGGGAAGGCAGAGTCGAAGGGGCAGCAAGCCCCTACAACCACATTCAGCCAAAAATAAAGCCGGTCTGGGTTAGATGGAAAATTGTGAAAAAGCAGTGACAAGCGGCTAACCTGTCGCCTACACAATCACACACCCAACACCCGATATACCAGTATAATTAAATAAATAGTCAAAATACTTCTCTCAAATTGCAATGGGGATAAAATATAGCATATGCTACTTGCTGTAATGTAGCTTTCTATTGGCGAAAGAATTTGCAAATCGGTCCAGTAGTATCGGAGCCTTTTTAATGCAAATAAACAGTCAAATATTTACCCTTTATAGTATCTATATGTTTATAAATACGTAAAGCAAAAACTTTGTACCCCTTTTTATGAGAATTACGCGGACGGAGGAGAATGAGATTTGGTAGTTAAAGTTTATATGGAGATGGAGTGCAGAAAGCTGATATTTCAACACGGACTAGTAAAAAAAGAAGGACTCCGCGCTGTCATACTATACCGTGAAGCCACGTTTATGCAAGTGTAAATGAAATACTTAAGGATACCAGATAACGGATATTTGTCATTTGGAGCACTTATTATGTCAATGTGTGACGTAAGTTGCGTGTCAAGTGGCTGCACCTAAGGAGCTTCAACGTCTTGTTAGTGGCGCAGTCTTTATTTTTTTACTAGTCCGTGTATTTCAATAAATAATAAAAAAAATATTTGTGATTGTGTAGGCGACAAGCTAGCTAACTTGTCACTACTTTTTCACAATTTTCCATCTAACCCAGCCTAGTTTTATTTTTGGCTGAATGTGATTAAAGGGTCCTGCTGTCTCTTTGACTCTGCCTATCCCTTCGGAGATTATGGGCGTGACGTTATGTATGTATGTATGTAATAAAAAAAAATCAAACGAATAATGGTCGAATTTCGACCATTGGGCGATCACTAGTTAGTTAGTGTAGATGTTTGCTGCAGACAACCCTGCGTTAAGAGACAGCTTCGCGCTCGCCGGGGAACAGAGCGGAATGGCTTCTAGTTTTATTTCCAACACAAGCGCAGGTTGCATCGGTTTGTTTTCTGCTAACTGAACTGAATAAGGCCCGATGCTCCCTATTAAGCCGGTCACAGGTCTTTCTCAGTCCGATCTCAGTCCGGTAAAGTCTAATCATATTCGATTTAGAATGTGGCTTGAATGGAAAACTGACTGGAACGGATACTATGAACGCACATATAAATAAATATTCCAGACTGACACACCAATTCCCTAGTTCCAAACTTATGCTTGTTCTATGAATACTAGGCGGAAAGATAGACATACTTAAACATCCATGACTCAAGTACAAATGTTCATTTTCATCACACGAAACATTTGCCCCTAGCGGGATTCGAACCCGCGACCCTTGGTTTCGAGGCCAGGGGCTCTGGACCACTTGACCAACCGGCCAGTCTTATATTATTATTATTTACATTATACTATCACGTCTGTAACCCCGAAGGGGTAGGCAGAGTCCAAAAAAGAATAAGCTCTCTAAACTCGAGATAATCGAGTAGGACTACATGGAAAATTGTGAAAAAATAGTGACAAGTGGCTAGCTCGTCGCCTACACAATCACACACCCAAAACTCGATATACCATTAGTCGCCTTTTACGACATGCTGGGCAAGGTACACAGTTGGCACATTCTTTTTAAGTCCCAGAACAACATGTGTCAGTGAGAGCTGATATCTGCATCTCTGTAAGGCACTAAAACCAGCTTAACCGTCTCCAGATGGTAATGGACAGCATTATATGCAGTGGCGTAGCGTGGTGGGGGCCAGTGGAGCGGTCTGCCCCGGGCGGCACTTGTTGGGGGCGGCAAATTTGAAATAACTGTCCAACTTATTAACATTTATTTTATAAACCTGTCCGAGGTTACAATATCTGTGGTGTACAAATCGGGTGTCCTACGCCATATCGAATGCCAATTGATCGAAAATCAAATGATCGAACACTATTCATCGAAATATAATCATAAAAAATCTAACAAATCCATGTCCCTTTTTTTGTTTATTCAAAACATATTTATATATTTTTATTTACATACATAACATCAGGCCCATAAACCCCTGTAGGCAGAGTCATAGGGGCAGCATGCCCCTTCAACCACATACAGCCAAAAATAAAGCCGGGCTGGGTTAGATGGAAAATTGTAAAAATGCAGCTAACCTGTCGCCTACACAATCACACACCAAAAACCCGATATATCATTGGTCGCCTTTTACAACATGCTAGGCAAGAACCACAGTTGGCATATTATTTTTAAGTCCCAGACCAACATGGGAGAGTGGACTTGGTTGGATGAAAAGCTGTGAAAAAGGAGTGACAAGTGGCTAGCTCGTAGCCTACTTAGTCACATACCCAAAAGCCCGTAAACCATTAGTCGCCTTTTACGACATGCTAGGCAAGAGCCAAAGTTGGCACATTCTTTTTTTTGTCCCAGATCAACAGGGCCAAGTCCCTGACCAACATGGAACAAATATTTTTATTTTATTTCCCAATTTTAGGGTACCATAGTCAACAAGGAACCCTAATAGTTTTGCCAACTTCGTCTTCCCCTGCCCAGCTAAATAGATGTTTTTGTTCATGATGTAATAAACTATGCAACATATTGACTTTCGATAAATAAATCATTCGATGTAGTGAGCTTTCGATATAATAACAATTCGAATATTCGATATTTTTAACGTTTGATCATTTTGTAAATCCGATATTTTGAGTGTTTTGACTTTTCGATGAATAGTATTCGATCATTTGATTTTCGATCAATAGGCAAGTTGACTCAAAAAAAATAATTAGTCCATTATAGAGATTACAAAAAAATATTGCTCACGTATTTTTTCTTTTGTTCAGCAAACCAAAAATTACGAAGATACAGCGCGTTAAAGGTGCGCGTGACGTCACTTGTTCTGTAGAATTTTAGGAACAAGTGATGTAAAAGCGCTCCACTCCAGATCTTTGAAGCGCTGTATCTTTGTTATTTTCCGAGCATTTGATAAAGCAAAAAATACGAACTCAATATTTTTTGATAATCTGACTAGCGGACTAAAAAAAATATTTTAGTCAACTAGCCTATTGGCATTCGATATGGCGTATGAAACCCGTAAAAAACCGAGTATGAATTCGGGGCGGATAAAATTAAGACCCGCGGGCGACAGAATCCCACGCTACGCCACTGCCTACATGACCTAGTATTTGTTAATATTTAACCAGACCGAGATCGAACCGAAAACGACTCGTCAACGGCATTATAGTGAGCACCCGACCTTATTCAGTGCAGGTCAATGCTCCACGTATCTCCGTAGAGCGAAATGCATTTCTCGATTGTTCTGAAACGTTTCACGAGATTGTTAGAGAGTGCATTATGTTGTTTTCTTTATATAAGTATTACTCCTGTAATCGAAAACACGGTCACATGTTGGTGTGGGTTTAAAAAATAATGTAGCAAATGTGCTCTTTGCTTAACATATCGTAAAAAGCGACTAATGGTGTATTAAGTGTTTAGTGTGAGATCATGGCCGGATTTAAATTTGTGCCGCCCTGGGGCACTAAAGAAAATGCCGCCCTATGACTTAAATTTTATTTTAATAGTTTTGATATCTTATTTCTTAAAAATTAGAATAACTAATTAATTGCAGGAAATTTATTATGTATTATATATTATGTTTAATTTATCAATTCCAACTCATCAATTCCAGAAAATAAAAATATCAACTTTTATTATTTCAAACCTTTATGGAAATAAATTAATTAAGCTATTTAAATAGTTTTCACTTAAATTTCCTATATTATTGTATACAAAATTTTAATTTAATACATAATGCATAAATTATATTCCTTGAAAGATAAAATGTTTATTTAAAATAATTAGTTAATTATATATTGTAAAGAAACTTTTTTCTCAGTTTCCAAAATTTGCCGCCCTGGGCACTAGCCCCGACTGCCCCTAGTGTAAAACCACCACTGTGTGAGATTGTATGGTTAACGAGCCAATCAATTATCAGTATTTTGTCATAATTTTCTATTTAATAATAATAAAATAATAAATTCTCCATACTAACACACTAATTCCTTAGTTTCGAACTAAGCTTATAAGCTTTTGCTATGGATACTCGGTGAACGGATAGACATACTAAAATACGTTTATAAACGTCCATCCGAGTACAAATATCCATGTTCATCACACGAAATATTTGCTCCTAGCGGAATTCGAACCCGCGACTCTCGATTCCGAGGTCAGGGTCTCTGACCACTCGACCAACGGGCCTGTCAAATCCAAAACAATTTTATTTTTGGCTGAATATGCTTTTCCATCTAACCCACCCTAATTGATGTTTCGGTAAAAGTGCTTAAAGGCGCTTCTTGCCTCTGGCTCTGGCTACCACTTAGGGCAGCTATAATCAATGTGTGTTCCGCGGAACCGCGGGGTTCCGTGAAGCCTTTCTGGGGGTTCCACGAAAATTGGTACTGATCATAAATATCATAACTCATCATCATCATCTTCCTAGCGTTATGTCCCGTTCTTAGACGGGGTCCGCTTAGACCAAGATCCAGGATTTAGCGAGTCTGGTAATTACATTGAAGCGACTGCCGATCTGACCTTCGTAACCCTAAGATAGGGGAACCAGACAATAAATATCATAACTCCTGGGGGAAAATCCGTTAAAAGTCGATTATCGATGTATTTGTATATTATATATGTATGGTTTAGTGAGGTTATTGGACCTTGGGCTCTGTCAATACCCTCGGGGATCGCGGTCGTGAAAACATATAACATAAACATCTAGAATAATAATCTACATCAAATTAGTTTTACCGATTATAATATGTTAGAGCGATGGTAGCTCAATGGTAAGGACACGCGCCTCTTAACCGAGGAGTGCGGGTTCAAACGTGACACGTACCTCTGGATTTTTCAAATCTATGTACGTATTTATACCACTAGCTCGGCGGTGAGGGAAAACATCGTGATGAAACCTGCAAATTCAAACAACTTTGGATTTGTAACCATGATACAAAAATTGTCTGGTTCCCCTATCTTAGGGTTACGAAGGTCAGATCGGCAGTCGCTTCAGTGTAATTACCAGACTCGCTAAATCCTGGATCATGGTCTAAGCGGACCCCGTCTAAGCACGGGACATAACGCTAGGAAGATGATGATGTATGTGTCTTGTCTAAAATATAAAAATGAATCGCTGAATGTTGCTAAGCGCAAATCTCGAGAACAGCTGAACCGATTTCGCTAATCCTTGTTTAGTTGAGTTTGTTATTATCAGGTGAAGGTTCTAATGAAAGAAAAAATAAAAAAGTTGCAAGCAAAAAAAATGGGTATTGAAAATCCGAGAACGGGGCGTTACGAAGTGCGCCGGGTCAGCTAGTTTTTAATATAAGTTGAATGTTATGTACGCCGTTAATTTGATACATATGGACTAGCTCGATGGCGCATTCGGTAGTGACCCTGCCCCATGCGCCAAGAGTTGTGGGTTCGATCCCCACCCAGGACAAATATTCGTGTGATGAATACTTGTGTTTGTTCTGTGTCTGGGTGTTAATATTCAGTATTTAAGTATATATTTGTAATACCCCTGTTGTTTCTGATATCTTAACACAAGTGCGTAAGCTACTTACCACGGAGTCAGATCAATGTATGTGATGTAGTCTAAATTAAAAAAAAAAAATTTAAGATAGGTATGTTTCTTAAAATTGACATATTGTATAAGCAAGTGTATAAATATATAATAACACATGGCTGTACTAAATAAACAATACACCAGAGATTCCAAACGTTTTAGTGAGCGAGCACCACTTTAATTTCATTATTGTTATCATAATGAAATCAAAGGTAATTTAAAAAATTACAGTTATTTATCATGCAAAATGAGCTGTGTTATTTTTTAAATAACCTTTTTTTTTCATTTAAAACTAATTAAATATTAGGCCTTCCGCGGACCACATGATAAATCTTGCGGACCTCTGATCGGGAACCACTGGTCTACCGGTACCGGTGATAGATATAATTTTAAGAAAAATAACTTTTTTATTCTTTCCTCCCTCAGATGAATTACCACCTACTGAGGAACCAGTCCTCCATAGACGCCACCTCATCATCAACACTCCAAGAAGACTTCGACCACATCCAGTTCTACGCAGGATTGGACTCCACGTTAGCGCTGGACAACTCCTTGGACGGAGCGTCCACTTCCTGCGATGCGAACTCCCTACAATTTGACGAGACGTCGCTGGCTGCGAGCGAAGATATATCAGTTTACTGCGGGACCTTGAAAAAGCCGAAGAAGACCAGGTCCAAAGACGAGAAGTATCTGAGAGACTTCGATATGTGGCAGGCTAGCAATGTCGAAGTTATGGAGGTAAGTCTTTCTATATTATATGGTTACAGTATTTTGTGGAGAGGCATATGTCCAGCAGTGGACGCAGTTATGCTGAGAGAGAGAGTGAGTATTTTGTAAGCTGACGCGGATGTAGGAAGGAAGCTATCTGTGCCTACCCCATGAAAAAAAAGGCGTGACTTTATTAAGACACCAGACCCCATATCATTTCTGTATCGTTGACAACATGCATGCAGAATTTTATAATGATAGCTTAAGTAGCAGACGAGAAAGAATAGGTCATTTCGCTTTTACAATATTAGTCAGGATTATATATTTTATGATGAATCCTATGTTGATCAGCGACCTAACATAATGTACTACCTACCCACGGACTAGTAAAAAAGAAGGACTCCGCTCCACTAACTGGACATTGAAGCTCATGAGCTCCAACTTGACACGCAACTTACGTCACACATTGACATAAAAAGCGCTTCAAATGGCAGATATCCTATATCTGGTATCCATAAGTATCTCACTCACACATGCATTAACGTGGTTTCGCGCTATAATATGACAGCTTAGTCCTTCTTTTTTTACTAGTCCGTGTACCTACCTATGTTTCTTGCCTAGTATGTCGTAAAAGGCGACTTATAGCCACTTATATGTATTGGGCTTGTGATTATGTAGGCGAGTTAGCCACTTGTCACAACTTTTGATTAAACCCTCTCTGATATTTATTTATTTACATACATACATACATACATAACATCACGCCTATATTTCTAGAAGGGGTAGGCAGATTCAAAGGGACAGCAGGCCCCTTTAACCACATTCAGCCAAAAATAAAACTGGGCTGGGTTAGATGGAAAATTGTGAAAAAGTAGTGACAAGTGGCTAGCTCGTCACCTACGCAATCACATACCCGAAACCAGTTATACCATTAGTCGTCTTTTACGACACGCTGGGCAAGAGACACAGTTGGCAAATTCTTTTTAAATCCCATACCAACATCCAATTTATTTATTTATTAAAACTTAACTCAATCTTATATTTGAATGTATACAATGAATGTGATTGAAGGAGCGCATGGCTCCTTGGACTCTGCCTGATTGTAGGTGTGAAAGCATGTAGGTACGAGTATATAAGAATGTATGAGTGTATATCTGTTTGTATGTATTAATTTATGTATGTACTAGCCCGCGGCTTTGCTCGCGTGGTACATCTATAAAACATAGCCTATATGTTATTCGGGTGTTTATATAAGCCATTATATTGTAAAGTTTTATCAAAATCTACTCAGTAGTTTTTGCGTAAAGGGTTACAAACATCCATACATCCTCACAAACTTTCGCGTTTATGATATTAACTAGCTGTTACCCGCGACTTCGTCCGCAGAACCTCCTCAGCCGCAGCGGCACAGTAGACGACCAGATCAAGTGGGAGGCCATCGCGACGGCGCGCGGGCTGTGCACGCTCACCGACAGCTGCACGTGCGGCGACTGCGCGCGCGCCAAGTACATGGTGGGCATGGCGGACGGCGACGGCGGGCTGGGCGCCGCGCCGCTGTTCAGCGCGATCAGCGTGGGCTGCGTGCTCATGTAGACGACGAGGCCAAGGTCTGTGGCGCTAAGAGCTGGTTAGGGATTGCGATAAGGGAGCATGAGCTGAGCTGAGTATGAGAGCTGGTTCCGCCGGAAAATTATGCTGGATTGCAATCCCTAGTAGGGATTGTAATTTTAGATTAAGCAATCCAGCTGGATCCAGTACAATTTTAGCTCATGATCTGGCACATGACCCTGGATGCCGCTGGCTTACAATCCCTAATCCTGGTAGAGTTCAACCCTAGTAGATAGAACTCTAGTAGAATTATATATATAACCGACCAGAAGTACGCACCAGCAATGGCAGACAGGACGACTCACAGACGGCATCTTCAAGGTCAGGCTCGAGTATATTAGATGAGCTAGGTTAAAAGGGCATTCAATATCTATAGAAACGATCACAGATATCAGCATCTTTTAGAGTCAGCATCGATTAGAAGTTGAAGAGTATACACAAGTCTGTAGAAGTAATCTCAGCTGCTGTTGGAACGGACAATTCTTCTTCATTTACTTGCACGGTAGGCTAGAAGAGGCACCGCTGTTCAGCACCGCTCATGTAGACGTGGCCAAGGTCTGTATCACTTATATATGGGTCTTGGTAGGCTATTACTATAGACACCCTAGGAAATAGGTACCAGATTCTGATGGCACAACTGGCGTCCGATAACAACTCGGCCAGGTCAAGGGCTATTCAGCGCCATCAGCGTGGACCTATTAGATAGAACCTAGATAGAACCCTAGTAGACTGGCTAGTAGGTAGTGACCCTGCCCTATGTGCCAAGAGTTGTGGGTTCGATCCCCACCCAGGAAAAACATTCGTGTAACGAATACTTGTGTTTGTTCTGTGTCTGGGTGTTAATATCTGATATTTAAGCATATATTTGTAATACCACTGTTGTTTCTGATATCTGTAACACAAGTGCTAAAGCTACTTACCTCGGAGTCAGATCAATGTGTGTGATGTAGTCGGATATTTGTTATGTAGGATGACTTTGGCTCATGTAGACATCTAGTGAGGGGAGGTAAGACCCGACCACAAAATGAATGAATATCAGAATGACTACAACGATTTCTTTGTCGATTTGACTGATAACGTCTATCAGCATCAGCAGGCGTAACTATGTGGACTTACTGAGCCCGATATTTTAATTTTTGACGGCCTTTTATTTCTAGCGGCATAATATCTCGGATGGTCCAGTTCAACACCTAAAACCGGAGCTGACCAGTTACTAAAGGAATGAACAATTTTCAGTGGCGTGGTGGACGGTGATGGAGAATGGGCGTCCTTCAGCAACATCGAGGGCTCATTCTGCAAGACAACTTCTCCAAAACTACAAGTCACGAGGTTTTTTTATACCACTGTATCATGCTGAAGCTGTATTAGTTAGGGGGTAACCGGACCGCTTAGCCAGGGCGATAGTTACAGAGGGTGCCAAAATCTGGGGCGTGAACAGTCTGATGGTAGCTAACAACCCTCGCCCAGATCCTTACCCCAGTGGTGTAATTTTACCCCCCAAGCTTCCTATTGGGCGAAACATTTATTGGCAAAATTACACCTCTCAATGCCGACCCCACATGAACTGGGAGAAGGGTAAGAGGATGATGATGACTCCTCTCAACGCCAAATTCCCGATTTAACTGACCCGGTTAGAAAAATCTTAAACCGGTACTGTGAGTGGGCCAGCTCGAGGCCAGAACGACGTTAACCATTTTTTTTATGTAAGGTAGAGTTCATGATTGACTGGCTCGATGGCGCATTCGGTAGTGACCCTGCCCCATGCGCCAAGAGTTGTGGGTTCGATCCCTACCCAGGACAAACATTCGTGTGATGAATCCTTGTGTTTGTTCTGTGTCTGGGTGTATTTAAGTATATATTTGTAATACTACTGTTGATTCTGATATCCGTAACACAAGTACTTAAGCTACTTACCTCGGAGTCAGATCAATAATGTGATGTCGTCTGATATTTTATTTTATTTTTTATTTATGATTTTTTATGAAATAAAAGGGGTTGTTGCAATGTTTTGGGTGCGCATTGTATGGGTTTAAACGAGATCAGCATATTCTCAGATCATGTTTATAATTAATTATTAAACGGATTAACTTTGATCTCATTCAACGTGCTATACAAAATATAATCAGAAGATTTTATTTCAACTAAGTATGCTGTCTCAATTTAAACTTAAACAGCCTCATTACAAATAAATAGTAGGTAAAGGTTTAAATCCAGTTTAAATAATGATTATCAATTTTAAATGACATGTACATTATGTTGTTTTGTTTAATAGTAAAATAAATAAATAAGTTCTTCCGACTGACTCACCAATTCCCTAGTTCCAAACTAAGCTTATGCTTGTACTATGGATACTAGGTGAACGGATAGACATACTTAAATACGTTTTACGGAAACATCCATGACTCGAATAAAAATGTCCATGTTCAACATACGAAACATTTGCCCCTAGCGGGATTCGAACCCGCGACCCTTGGTTTCGTGGCCAGGGTCTCTGACCACTCGACCAACGGGCCAGTTATTTTAAATAATACTAACTGGCTTACTTACTTTTTATTTGTAATTAGGCTATATGTCTTGATGTAAACATTTGTATTATCAATGTTTATTATTTATAATATATATATTTATAATATATTACCTATGTTATACTGTAAATAAGAACATAATATATAATGTTCTTATTTACAGTTAAATACTGCCGTTATTATTAAATTTGGCTATCAACTAAGAATGTGAGGGTTTGTAAATAATTAGGAAGGAATTTAGGAACGAAAGAAGTTTGTACCAAAATTTTATATAATATAACTCTGACACTTTTTTAGAATCGAAAATTGTTTTTATTAAAACGTTTTTAATGTTGCGGTTTATTTGATACTTGTTTTTACCCGTGGCTCCTCTCATGTCGAGTGCAGATTACATAGGGACCACCGTGGTCCTTGTTGGATTCAATCTCAATTAATCTATTCGTAAAATGTAGCCTCTGTCTTTTCTAAAGTTTAGACAAACTTTACATACATACAAATATGCCTATTTGAATATATGCGGATTTGCTAACTTAAGTAAGGTATTTGAACATACTTGATTTAAGTACATCCTTTGACTGGCTCGATGGCGCATTCGGTAGTGACCCTGCCCCTTGCGTCAAGAGTTGTGAGTTCGATCCCCACCCAGGACAAACATTAGTGTGATGAATTCTTGTGTTTGTTCTGTGTCTGGGTGTTAATTTCCAATATTCAAGTATATATTTGTAATACCACTGTTGATTCTGATATCCGTAACACAACTGCTTAAGCTACTTACCTCGGAGTCAGATCAATGTATGTGTTGTAGTCTGATATTTATTTATTATTATTATTATTATTATCCATTTAAATGTATGGTAACCGTTTTGGAGTGTATTTATGTATTTATATATTATTTAATTATACTACTTACCGAGCCGTTTGAAGGAAAGTTTAGTACTTATACTAACTTGACATTTAACTAACTTGTTAATTTCCCTTCTATCTACCTCTCTATACGCTTACAATAATCTCAAATAAACCTTTATTACGTTAATTATGTATTAATTACTGAAAAATACTAGGTATCATATTTATTTTATTAATTCTTACAACATATTTGTCACAATCAAGCAAATGTAAAATTATATAGCTTATTTTATTTCAACTTCAGGAATAATTTAATTAAATTAAGTAATTTGTATTATTTATAATAATAATTTGTTACAATGATTTCAAATTATTTATACTTTATAGCCAGTCTAAGCAAAGCGACCCACTTTAACTACATATTTCAAAGGCGCCTTGTCACAAAATGTTTGCATAAATCGCTCTTCTTTGCTCATTTGCAAATTTCGCCCTTTCAACACACTTTTGCAATCGGCGCCTTTTGAAGTGCTTATTTGCGAATGGGGCTATATAACTTTTTTTATTGTTCACTGTGAGGGGGCTACTAGTCGCCCTATTCGCTCCACGTCTACTTGTAGATGGGTGGTATATGGTAGGTGTACAGTCAGCAACAAAAGTAATGAAATAACTTGTAACCTTATAAACGTTAGGTGCAAGTTATTTTTTATTGCACATACTCTGAAGTTTGTAATAGGCTATTAGATTCAAATATTTTTTTAGTCCGTAAGTTAGATTATCAAAAAATATTGAACACGTATTTTTTGCTTTATCCAATACTCGAAAAATTACAACGATTTCACAGATCTTTGAAGATACAACGCTTCAAAGATCTGTAATAAAGCGCTTTACGCCACTTGGTTGGTAAATTTTACGGACGTAGTGACATCACGCGGTACTTTAACGCGCTATATCCTTACAATTTTTGGTTTGCTAAAAAAAAAAAAATACGTAGCCAATATTTTTTGTAATCTCAATAATGGACTATAATTTTTTTTGAGTCAACTAGCCTATTATAAACAGCGTTAGATATATTTATTTCAATCGACGATTATCTACTATACTTATGTGTTATGGTTGCTAAACTATGTCTGTAACTTTTTCTCTGCCATGATATTTTTAGATATTAATTTATATTTCTATTTAAAGATCTCAATTTAAAAATAGTATTTATAAGTGTGGACTAAGTTAATGACATACATGTTTATAATTAACAACTCTAGTTAGTAGAAATATATTGTTCATAGTGTTTAATCATATTTGTAATATTTTGGTGTTTAGTCAATTTAGATTTGATTGTGTTGGACAATGTTACATTTTACTTGGTAAAATACCTTAAATACTTTTATCTTATATAATTTATTATGCTTATAATATGTCATATTTTAAGATTAAGAAATAGAATCTGATGTCTGACCAACAAAATGCGCTTAAAGGTGAAATAATTAATTACTTATTTTATTTTTCTCTTGTGCTGGTAAATCAGTTTGTGATTTAATAATTATTGGCATCATATATTTGAACCGTCTCTTCTTCATATTTTATTCTCTGATGATTAAGTGAAATGTAACAATGTACTTTAGTTCGTATAGGAATCGTGGTATAATATCACTTGTATCTTTGATGTGAAGCGAGTTAATGGCCTCTGCTGATTCCGTGTAAGACTGAAGAGTTCATTTTTCTATAAAGTAAGTGTAGTATTAATGTTAATCAGTCTATCTATACTTTTACAATACTTCACGGCTATTATTTTGAGGCAAACGGCTATAGAAGTACTGTGATACATCTCTGCCTACCTTTTTCCCGCGGTTTCGCCCGCTGTTACAAAAACTTTATCGTACTTTCAGTGGGATCTATTGATTTTACTGGGCTTTACTTATGTTATTTGCTTATTATTTATTTAGACGGCTTTATTGCAGCCCAAAAGCCCCAATCAACACACTATTTGCAAAAAGCGCCCTTTATAGTGCTTATTTGCAAATAGGGCGATAACATGTTCTTTTACTTCTTTATAATATGAGGGCAACATGTCGCCTTTTAAGGTATGCCTTCTATGATTAACAACTCTGGTTTCATGTAATTATCATCTTAATTAGGGTTTAGACCCTTAGGGCAATTAGACAAATTGAATAAAAGTAACATGATCCCCTCATCACTGAGGTAAGTAGTTCTGTAACTACGTACTTAGATTTAAAAATCTATAATTTAACTTTAAACCGTAAAGCTTGTATGAAAAGGATCATGAAGGTTGAAGAGGCGAGTGAGGTGTGTAAGGATCGTGCCATATGGCGTTCGGTTCTCTCTGCCTACCCCGCTAGGGAAGTGGTGTGAAGTTTAGTTAGTTAATTTAACTTTCAATTGCGCCGTAAATAGCCAACAGCTTTATTAATGTTTTCTATAGCCGCTTGCCTCTTGATACGGCAACAAGTTTACACATCTATTGTATTATTTACACTTTTTACTACTTATTTTAATTTTTTACTTGACCTTATCAAGTTGTGTGTATCGTCATTGTAGCTTAGAATTTTGTACTTTAATTATTCAACAATTAGCATTTTATTGTATTGTAGCTTAAATAATTAAATCCGAATGAGAGTGTAAAGGAATGAAGAAATTAGAATTTTGTTTTAAATTAAACAGTAACTTAGTTTTTTTTTAATAGACAAGATTTTTTTATGTTTACGGAAGAGTTCTTCTTTCGAACAACCTTGTTCCAATGAGGGTTTTCAAAAATACAAAAACCGCCTGGTGGCACGAGGGAGTCTTGTGGTCTTATCACTGTCACTATTGGCTCCTTGTTGACAGTATGTCAGTTTGTTCTGAAAACTTACCAATGATATAGATGAAAAGACCGTACGTCACAGGTACGCCATCTATCTGATGTTCTAATTAAAAAAAATCTCATTGAGATACTGGTCAAAAGCCCTGGAAAAAAAAAAAAAAATTGGCCTGTATAAAAAATTGTCAGACTAGGTAAAAATATAAGTACCTAAGAGATAAAAGAGCCTCTGCTTATCCCTTCGGGGATTGCGGACGAGAGAATCGCATTATTGCGTGTTTGTTTAATGGGGCCCTATTACGAGGCCCCTTATATGTTTGTTATAAGAGGCCTCATAATAGGGCCCCATTTAACAAACACCCATATATACCGCCAAAGTTACTAGTGGAACTGGGAACGGGACAATGCTAGAAAGAAGAATTTAGACTTCCATCCATAGACTTGTCATTTGTTACGCCATTAGCGTATCTTGTCACCGCTGAATATTTTCACCATTGTGATTCCTACACAATTCTATAAATTTCCAAAATTATTTGAAATTTGTTATGTCGAACTACACATCGTCGATTCAGATGTGATAGCTTGTAATTAACATTTTGAGTAAAATTTTATATTGATGCAGGAAGCTTCAAATAGTATTGCCGGCGCATATTCAGGTGTTAATTAAAAAAAAAACTTTTAAAATAAATATATCTCCTATTATATTTGAAGTCTGAAACACAAAAAAATAAAAATACTTATAGATATTACAGTTAGTTTTTGAAGTTTTTTTGTCTCTCCTGTAAAGTTTGCAGTTTGCATGTACGAGCTATCACATCAAGACCGATGACATGCGAAATTGTGCTAACTCAATCCACTGCGCTAATGTGTCAACTGACTTGTGTTGGCGCAGGGCGCACTGCGCATCGGGAGAATACGATAAGTCGGCACTTATCGTATTCTCCCGATGCGCAGTGCGTTTAGCTCACCATTCACTTGCAGGGCCGCCCTAAACTATGCTAGGGTCTTTGGGCACACAAGTGGCGTGATGTTAAGTATGTAAAAAGTATGTCAAATGATCGGTGGTGTCATCTACGCGATTTTGAGTTGAGTCGGACAGCCGGTCTGGCCGGTGAGTGACCGAGTCAGCACAACGATTTATGCTTAGCTACTGATGTCATTATGGAACTTAAAACGTTACTACCAAATGTGTCAATGAGTGTTAAATTAAAATTAAGGTTTGTACAAGGAAAGAGTATTTTTACATGACATCAAACTACATTTATGTAGTTATTCTGTAGTTACGTAGTCACGATGTGGTAACTAACTCACTATTTTGTACTTTAAATTGAAGTCACTTTCACTAACGACTTTGAAGTCATGCCTGTGCTAAGATGACGACTTTTCGGACTTCAAATTGTCATTTTGTACACGTTTTATATCATCAGTCATTTGTATACTACACTGTGGGAATTATAAGTAATTACTTAGCTATTTGCAAAAACATACATCAATACATTTAACACACAATTTGAAGTTCAAAAGTTGGTTAAATTTGGTGAAATATCTTGTACGTATGTTCAATTTTGTGATAGCTTTTTGCCAGGATGGTTTTATTATTTTAATGACTGATAGGTATGTACTATTATATATGTATAAATATTAAGTTATTTTTTAATAGCCATCTATCAAAATTCGCTGAGTATTGAAATTCATAAACCATGTTATCTGACATACTTACATGTCCAATAATTATAATTTATCATTATCATTGAACCATTAAGTTATGTTATATAAATTCTCTGGGCTACCTCTTAAAACATTAGAAGAGGTACTAAAGCTAAAATTAAATTATTTTAGTGCAAAATTGATCATGCGTATAAAATAATGAGGTATGTGTATAAAACAGGTAGATGACTTTGTATATATATATCCGTAGTATATAATTAACGAATATACCTTTTTAGGTATCATAGTTTCCTACTGGGTGTTTTATACTTATTATATAAATAAGGAATGTGTTGGAAGCAAAAGTATATTGAAGTATGGTCTACACGAATTCGAAAGTCAGGCTTTATTCGCCAATAATAATGTCAAGGATCGATTTACTAAAATTTATCTGTGTGCATTTCGAATAAAAGGAAACGGCCACAAAGTGATTTTATAAAATCTAAATGATTTTGTTTTTCTTACAAATCGTGACTTCTTTGAGTTTTGGGCCAAATTATATTGTCTAAGTAAAACATCAACAACCTCTCAGGAGTAAATTACTGACATTATAAACAACAACGTTTGTTCTACGGCTTTTCCTAAAGCGACAAAAAAACGGTTTTCCATACTAAATGACCAAACAGCTGATGTAGTTTGTATAAAAATTGTTTTTTTTTTCCATTTAAGAAAAATCGTAGAACAAATGTTTTTGTTTATAATGTCAGTAATCTAATCCTGCGAGGTTATTAATGTTTTACAAATGACTATATATATACTTTGGAAGTTTAATTTTGTGGACCAGATATAACTACTTTGAATATACTTAAGCATAAAACGAGAATTGGAAATATACCTTTAAATTATGTGGTAGCCTCTATACAACCTCCTTTGGTAAGCTCCATTTTTTTTATTGAAACTTATACAAGATGCCTGAACAATACTCCATAAAAGTTTTGTCCCTGATGAAGTTTTTGCTTAAAATAATAATGTATACTTATAAACTATAAAGTACTTATAAAGATGACAACATTAACAAATACTTATAAGTACTTATTGAAAAATATTTTGTTTAAATTGGAATTGGAATCTAAAATAAAATTGGAACTATTTATACAATCAAAGAAAATCTTAATACCTATTTCGGTGATGGATTTAGTCCAGAAGTGGCAAAACTTTTCTGAAGCCAATATTTTGTCTCTTTCTATGTCACATTTTTAGCACAAATAGAAAAGAGACAGATATTAACTTCTTTGTTGGTTTTTGAAGAATGAATTTTGTAAGGCTGAACTACATACATGGTTTGATTAAATTTTTAATGACGGTCGAATAGTTATGGAGAAATGTCGAATTACACAGAATATACCTAAGCTTTTGTATCTCGGTGTTACGTAGCAGAAGATTACCTTACACTCGCATAAAATTTGTGTTGTATTATTAAATTATTGTACCGTACAGAAGTCAATTCGTTTTTTTTTAAACCTATTGTTGTTCAATAAACGCCTTAGCTTATTACACACAATGATTGAATGAACGTATTAACCGTACTACAAACATATAGCTTGAGCTTACAGATTTTAAACCTGGCTCGAAGGACCAAATCAATAATGGCTGTAAATACAAGAAGCTTATACTAAAGAGTAAAAAAAATGGCATGTTTGATTATGGAAACGTGACGTTCCTTTATACACATTAGAATTTAATAAATAAATATTAAAAATTTATTTCCACAAAAAGTACAATATACATGTAACAGATTTGCTGGTCCCCACACTAGGCTAAGCCTGTCCTGTGGGGAACGAGTCACGATTTTCAAAAACAGCGTGAGGTAATTAATAGCGCTAGTACAAGAAAATTTGTGAATTAATACAATAACATATTTAGCAACTTACAATACAAATATGGTAACAAGTTAAGATCACATAATTAACTTAATGTAAGTGTGTGTGTGTGTGTGTGAGTAATGTGAGTGTGATGTGAGTGATGTGATGTGAGTGATACCTTGTTGTAATTTTTATCAAATAATACTAAAAACACAAGTATAAATTGATAAAATTAACATTAAGACTTTATACTAGACTATATAATGCTTAAAAATACATGTTTTTTTAACTATTTACTATATTACGTTCCGTTTTACAACCTATGTACGTCACCAACCCAAACAACATTAAAAAGAAAACTGTCAAACACAGTTGTCAAAACATCGCGCCGCTTGCATTTATTTTGGCCAAAATACCATTAAATTTCGTTTATTGATCAAACAAACCTCCCAATTCGTAATTGGGTCACAAGATGAGCGGCCCCAACGGAATGTTGTACGGGGGAGACGAGATAGGCGCGCTAGTGTTTGATCCTGGTCACCACTCGCTAAGAGTTGGGTATGCTCAGGAAGATACTCCGAAGGCTGATATTCCTGCGGTGGTCGGCGTGGGGCCGGCCACTCATATTCCTGAGCCGGAGGAGAAGGTCCCTGATGGGAATGTCACGCAGACTGGTAGGTTCTGAACGTAGTTTCCGACTAGTGTTTGTTTGGGAGTGTATCTAGTATTGTTGTTTTTATAGGGTTAAAGTTGGCTTTTGCTAGTTATTACTGTTTAAAATTATAATTTATACGTTATTATTGCAATTTTCCATGAAACTTTGGACATATGTTCGTAGTTATATAGGATAATCTATATATTTATTGTGTGCTGTGATTCTTTGTAATAACAATGATTCGTCAATCAAAAGGACTAGTGTGATTCAATTTACATTTAAAACAAAGGTCAGAGGTATGTTTTTAAACTCTAAATCAATACATATTATTAGTACATTAAATAAGCAGTAATTTCATATGAAAAAATTATACTTGGTTCTCGAAACAACCATAACCTAAGTTCAAAAGACCGTAGTCATCATGCTAATATTTGTCCCTAGCGGAATATTAATCCGCAACCATTAATTGTAAATTATGAATTTTGATAGGTTTTATAGACTAGTGGCTACAAAAGCCCCTTGTCTTCAAGAACTTTAAAAACTTTGAGGTTTATTTATAGGCCAATAAGAAATGGCCTATGAATATACCTTAAAGTTTCAAACTTAGTTACTAACTTATATCTTACTTTCTTTCCTATTACTCTGCTTACTAAGTGTGATCTCTGATGACAGGTTCAAAAGCCGGCAATGAGCTACGACACTATATCGACGTGACAGAGCTCCACGTCCCTCGGCCTGGTATGGAAGTACAAACATACATGAAGGATGGCCAAGTTGACAACTGGGACTTGTTCGAGAAGATGCTGGACTATTGTTATGCTAAGGTTGGTTTTAATAAGTCTCGGCTAAGATGTTGCATTGAATGTGTTGATTACTACAAATAAAATTGTCAATCTTATAATTTATTGTTTTGTTTTGTCATTATTGCGCTGTATCTTCTACAAAACCTACAAAATCATGATACCTCTTATTTGCTAGCGTAACCAATTACATTCTATAAGACCGGATATGCTTTTTTTCCATCTTTGTGATGTAAAAAAGGTAATTCAAATCTTCTTATACTTATGGGATATTTTCTGCAACTTCAATGTAGATTTTTTATCCCCCAGAAACTTTTTTAATAGCTGTAAGGTACACTTATATTCAAGTCTTGTCCTATTCTGTATCTCTAATGTGACACATATAAAAGTTATATATAATTAACCGTAATATATAATTATAAACCGTATAATAATTGAAGGGACCATTGTCGTTAGAAACGATTTTGACTGTACTTACCATTTTGAAAACATATTATGAGTATACATTTACCTGGGAGAGGGCAAGAGGATGACGATTACGAGTCTTTGCGCATACCCTCCAATCTCCTCAACTAATAATGCTATAAACCCACCAGGTCATCCGCTCCCCATCCGAACATCACCCAGCCCTCTTCACTGAAGCAGTGTGGACCACACGGCCGGCGCGCGAGAAGCTGGCTGAACTCTTATTTGAGAAGTACCAGGCGCCGGCTTTCTTCCTCGTCAAGAACGCGGTGCTGGCTGCCTTCGCGAATGGCAAGTCGACCGCGCTGGTGGTGGACGCGGGAGCCAGTCAGACGTCCGCTGTGCCCGTTATAGATGGGTGAGTGGCCTTAATAGGAAGTAGGAAGTGGGTGGAATTCGGTAGTGACCCTGACCCATGCGCCAAGAGTTGTGGGTGCGATCCCCACCCAGGACAAACATTTGTGTGATGAATACTTGTGTTTGTTCTGTGTCTGGGTGCTAATATCCAATATTAAGTATGTATTTGTAATACCACTGTTGATTCTGATATCTGTAACACAGGTGCTTAAGTTACTTACCTTGGAGTCAGATCAGTGTATATGTTGTTGGATATTTATTTATTTTTTAGTAATCTTATATTTGAGTTGGTATCTAAATTTTATTACCACATAAAATTTATGATTCTATCTGACTGGCCCGTTGGTCAGAGACCCTGGCCACGAAACCATGGGTCGCAAGTTCGAATCCTGCAAGGGGCAAATGTTTCGTGTGATGAACATGGACATTTTTACTTGAGTCATGGATGTTTGTAAAAATATTTAAGTATGTCTATCCGTTCGTCTAGTATCAATAGTACAAGGACAAGCTTAGTTTGGAACTAGGAAATTGGTGTGTTAGTCTGGAGAATTATTTATTATTATGATTGCTTATACATTTGACTTTGATTATATACATACATACATATCATCACGCCCACAATCCCCGAAGGGGTAAGCTAAGTACTAGGAAAGCTAAGCTCCTTAAGCTACATTCAGCGGAAAATATAGTTTATAAAGTGGAGTTAAAAGGAAAATTTTAAAGATGGGGCAGTCTATATTAATTTTATATTTTTGGAAGTAGGCAATGTCATGATTTCTTTGCCCAGCAGGGGAAATTGATTGGGTTGATAAAAAAAGTAATGTTTGTGTCTCATTATTATAATTAGTTGTTTGTGTAATAATTAACTATTAATTGGGATGTTGACACCATTTATATTTAATTTTGAAACATCAATTCTGAAAAAGAAAGTATTGTAGTATGCTGTTAAGTCTTATTGATTTTCAATCATATTGAGTCTAAGATTTTTAATTTTACATAAACTGCTTAATATTTAATCAGTTGACTATACAAACTAGTGACGTCACACGTTGACAAGCCCATACAAAATCTATGAAGTGATTTCGTATTGACAGCTCTTAAAAAGTATCTCAATTGACTAGCCAGTCAACATCGCTATTGTAATTAGTTGTAATGACTATTACACAATCAAATCTCGTTAGTGAGAGTTATGACTATATTGTCATTGTGTAAGAGCCATGTCAAGTCAATTTAGTGTATGTTGTGATTATTTGTGACATTTTTGTCTATATTGTAAGTTGTGACAATGTTGTTGTTATTGTGAGGAATCTAAATGATGTTGTTGTGACGATGTATTCATTGTTGTGAGATGTGTTTGTTGACAGGTACGCGCTGGTGAGCGCAGCAGTGCGCTCCCCGGTGGGGGGCGACCATCTGGCGGCACAGGCGAAGGCCATGCTGGGGACCATGCATATACAGATGCTGCCGATCTACAGCATACAGGTATCAAAAATAGTCATAACCATTATCGTCTTCCTAGCGTTATGTCCCGTGTTTAGACGGGTCCGCTTAGACCATGATCCAGGATTTAGCGAGTCTGGTAAATACATTGAAGCGACTGCCGATCTGACTGTTCGTAACCCTAAGATAGGGGAACCAGTTTCTTTTATTGAAATTTGACAAATTTTTCTTGAAATCTTTATTTTCGTATTTCTATCTATGAATGAAAATTAATTCCGAAAGTTATTCAACATCCCTGTTATAACAGAGTAGCACACATTACAGTTTGAAGAAACAAATTGAATGACACTGTGAATAGAAATAAATATAATTATTTAAAGCCTTCACTCGTGGCCTAGCTAGAAGAAGCGAGGCATAAAATCATATCCACCTTCTTAAATTTATTTTTCCTAAATAAATATCCGACGACATCAAATACATTGATCTGACTCCGAGCTAAGTAGCTTAAGCACTTGTGTTACGGATATCAGAAACAGTGGTATTACAAATATATACTTAAATATTCAATATTAACACCCAGACACAGAACAAACACAAGTATTCATCATACGAATGTTGGTCCTGGGTGGGGATCGAACCCACAACTCTTGGCGCATAGGGCAGGGTCACTACGGAATGCGCCATCGAGCCAGTCAAACTTTCGTTCCGGTCCTGCTAAACACGACCGGTCGCATTTAAACGATATTAACTTCTCGACGTTGTCAGAGCAAAGAAGTGATCCGCGAGCGCGAGAGGGCCAGATACACGCTGAAGACGTTACCGGCCGGCCTGACACACTCCTGGCAGCAGTACATGCTGAAGAGGCAGTACGAGGACTTCTGCCATTGTGTGGCGCAGGTAAGAAAGAAAAGAAAGAAAGAAAGAAAATAATTTATTTAGTGTAATTTAGTTAGTTTATACGTAAACACAAGTACATAAATAACACAAAAAATGCATCTACCCAGCATGTGTCGGGCAGCCTAGTGGCGCCACGACGCTGGTCTTCCGTAGATACCTTCATGTGTGAGAGCACGGCCGTGCACAGCGGCCTAATTAAAAATCTATACTTATAATAAATCTGTAGAGAGGTCAATTCTGTACATGAAATATATTTTCAAAATAACTATCAGGGGGTGATTAGAGATCGATACTGATGCCAAAAATGCAATCAGTAAATTTTTTGTCTGTCTGTTTGTCTGTTTATAGAAACAAAAACTACTCGACGGATTTTAACAAAACTTGGTACAATTATTCTTCATACTCCTGGGCACGTTATAGTATACTTTTCATCTCGCTACAATCAATAGGAGCAGAGTAGTGAAGGGAAATGTTGGGAAAACGGGAGCAGTTACTCCATTTTTTAAGCTTCCGTCGCGTGTGCAGCCTTAATGGTTAAAGTTACATAGAAATCATGTATGACGGAAATAGTCTTTATAATATTAACCACAAAACGCGGGTGACACCGCTGGCACAGCTAGTTACATAATAAAAACACATTAACAGATTTTAGAGAGGCATCAAGAGTGGGGTAGATTGTTTTTACAGTTAGTTAATTACAGGTAATGTGGCGTACGGTCGGCCTGTTGGTCAACAGGCACTGTGGGCTTTGGTATCTCAAATGTGCAGACGACTCTAATTTTCCTTTTGTTGTTAATAGTGGGGTGGGACTTTGAATGTTAATTTGAATTGGAATTTTGAATTAGAATTGCGAAGACGACTTATGGTATAGAATTCGATTTTTTTAATTGGAATTTGAATTTTGAATACGAATTTGGGATTTGAATTCTAAACTAGAATTTAAGTTTGAATTATTATGTCAAATTATGATTTTGAAATTGGAATTTGAATTTAGAAAATACATTTTGAATTTGAAATTTTTATTTTGAATTTGAATTTTCAATTAGAATGTTGAATGTGTCCAGGTGTCGGAGAGCCCTTACGAGGAGCGCGCGGCGGCGTCGGCGCCGGGCGTGCACTACGAGTTCCCGGGCGGCTACCACCAGGACTTCGGCCCCCGAGCGGTTCAAGCTGGCCGAGTGCCTCTTCGAGCAGACGCTCGGCGCGCCGCATCTCGGTGAGGATTGGACATTTTTGGGGATTGGGAATGTTCTCCATTTGAGGAAATTGAGAACATTCCCAATCATTTTTTAGAATTGGGGATTGAGTGTTGGACATTTTTGGGTATTGGGTGTTGGACACTTTTGGAATTTAATGTTTGGAAGTTGAGTATTGGACGTTTTAAGAATGAAGTGTTGGACAATATGAGAATTTTGTGTTGGACATTTTGGAGATTGCATGTTGGAAATTGAGTGTTGGACGTTTTGGAGATTGAGTGTTGGACCTTTTGGAGATTAAGTGTTGGACGTTTTGGCGATTGAGTGTTGGACCTTTCGGAGATTGAGTGTTGGACCTTTTGGAGATTGGGTGTTGGACCTTTTGGAGATTGAGTGTTGGACATGTTGGAGATTGAGTGTTGGACGTTTTGGAGATTGAGTGTTGGACGTTTTGGAGATTGAGTGTTGGACCTTTTGGAGATTGAGTGTTGGACGTTTTAGCGATTGAGTGTTGGACATTTTGGGGATTAAGTACTAAATATTTTTGGGTATTGAGTATTGTAGATTTGGAATTAGGCTGGTTGGAAATTAAACATAACATTAGACATTGGAAATTTAACATTTTTGAAACTGGTAATTTTTCTAAGTGAACTTTCTTGTAATTGGTTGTTTTAAATGGATATTTTAGTTATGGTCATTTTGGGAATTAGATATTATGGGAATTGGACATTTTGGGACAAGTACGTATTGAGAATTGGACATTTTGCGTGTCAGAGATATTGCGAATTGGACATTTTCGTAATGAGCCATTCTGTGG